>OZ038484.1:89409441-89411941 GCA_964036315.1 Acanthosepion esculentum
TGTTTTATAAAGTGATTCATTTTTTTGTTTCAAAACACGGTCAAGATATTATGTCCATGTTCAAAGTTAATATTATTAAGTGTTGGTTTGTTTATTTTTATTAGTAAGGCTTCCATTATTTTTAGCCTTTTTTTGCAAGTGGTTGATGCTATTATATTAGTGTTGTCGACAAGTATATTCCGAATAGTGTCCGGTAGGTCTCCATGAATATTTAAATGAGATCTAATTGAGCTATTGTCAGAAAGGTGTAGAGTTAATCTGCGTGTTAAACGATTTGTAGTGTGGCCTATATAATTATTTCCGAAAGTTGATTCTTGAGGAATACAATTCCTTAATGAACATTTGAATTCGTAAATAATGTTTGCTCTATTTAATTTTGTTCTAGGAGGTGAATTATTATTTTTAACTATAAGGTTACAAGTTTTAAATTTTTTATAATAAATAATTAATCTAATTTTTTTGCTATTATCAACTGGTGCTATGCATTTTTTTATAATGTTATTCATTCGGCATTCATCCTGTTTATAATTATCGCTCATCTGATTTTTATAAAAAATATTAATATTATTGTTTATGTTTCTATTTTCGCCGTTGCTATTAGTTACTTTGGACAAGAAACGCCTAATGTGGAAATCCAACAATTGATTAGGAAATCCGTTATTAATCAGCGTTTGCTTTATATTTTTTAATTCATTAAAGAAAAGCGTGCGTGAAGATGAGTTCTCGTGCGCTCGCGTGAGGAAATTCTTAATAACACCTATTTTATATCTAAGAGGGCATTCGCTAGAGAAATTAAGATGACAAGAGGTATTATTACTAAAATCGACGAGAACATCTAAGAAAGGAAGTTTATTTTTTTCACTAATTTCATAAGTAAAATTTAGGACAGAATTTTGTTGAAATGTAGTTTTCAGATTTTCTATTTCTTTCTTATTTTCAGCCAAAATAAAAATATCGTCAACATAACGAACGTATATTTTAGGTTTAACAACTTTAGTAAAAATCTTGTTTTCAATATAGGACATATAATAATTAGAGAAGCACGGCCCGAGAGGGCTTCCCATACTTACTCCGTCCGTTTGTGTGTAAATAGTACCATTATGGCTATAAAAAGGTACTTTAGTAGTGCAAGCAAGCAGTAGTTTCCTTAAAATATTGGGTTGGATTGATGGAGGTGGAATTGAATTATTTTTATACACCGAATTAATGATAATATCGATAGTTTCAGAGACAGGAACATTTGTAAATAAATTTTCTACGTCAAGTGACGCAAGAATGCCATGGTTTGTTTGTAATTTTGTGTTTTTAAGTATTTGGAGGAATTCATGGGTAGATTTAATGCTATAGTTAGTAGGGAGATATGGGGTAATAATGTGGTTGAGAAATTTTGATAATTGGTATATGCATGTTGGAATTTGAGAAATGATAGGTCGTAACGGGTTTCCTGTTTTGTGTATTTTGACATTACCATATAAGTAGCCGGGTTGGTAATCGCCAATAATTTTATTTATTTTCAAGGATCATGCAGCTGCATTGTTGGCTGTTATAAGCTTATTAATATATTTCTTCAGGGTTTCAGTAGTGTTCTTATTCAATTTTGTAAATTTAGTACGATCATCAATAAGGTGCTGAAGTTTTTTGTGATAATCCAGTTTATCCAAAATGACGTAAATATTGGATTTATCCGCCTTTCTGATTACTATATTAGGATTGTTTTTTTAATTCTGTAGCAGCAATTTTGAGTTTTGTTGGAATGTTCTTGTTTCTATTACGTGGAATATAATCTTTTAAACCTTCTACCTTGAGAAGATCTTTGAGGTTTGGATGGAGTATTATCAATTTGTCTTTTTCCAGTTGACATAATGATTGATGTAAGATTTCAATTTCAGTCTTCTTTTTGAGAAGGTCGAATTTAGGTTGGAGGTGGCAATTTGGTCCCAGATTTAAAAATTCCTTTTGATCATCCGTTAATATGTGAGCTGATAAGTTTATGTATTTATCTTGGTTGTTGGGAAGTAGAATATTTCCTTGGTATAAGTTGCACAGTTTTTTTTGTAATTAATTGTCGCTGGTCAAGTTCATCATTATTAATACTGATATTGATGTGGTATTGTGCTTCATTATATTCAGTTTCAGTTAAAGCGTTTTTTAGTACTGTAGTATGTTTTTGGATTTCATTATTTATATGTTGAGTTTCATTCTTAGCTTTAGTTATTTGTCGCAAAACAAGATTCTTCCTGAAAGTTATAGTGTCGCTTTCCTTGTTGGCTGCCATGTCATGCAATTTAAAATTTGTGTATTTAGGCAGCAATCCTTCTTTCAAGCACATTTCATTAAAAACGACTGACAAGGTGCTTTTATTTAGTTTTTTATATAATTTCTCGTGCGATCTAATAAAGTTGTTCTTTTCAGAGGATAAATTATATAAAAATTGTCCGAATGTTCTTTTTATCCGAGCGCTTTCGGCTATACATTTAGCCATTTTCAAGGATTATATTTC
>OZ038484.1:89419884-89437384 GCA_964036315.1 Acanthosepion esculentum
TGTATATATGTATATATATATATATATGTATATATATATATATGTATATATATATGTATATATGTATATGTATATATGTATATGTTATATGTATATATATATATATATATGTATATATATATATATGTATATATATATATATGTATATGTATATATGTATATGATATATGTATATGTATATATATATATATATATATATATATATATATATGTATATATATATATGTATATATATATATGTATATATATATATGTATATATATATATATATGTATATATATATATATATGTATATATATATATATATATATGTATATATATATATGTATATATATATATATATATATGTATATATATATATGTATATATATATATATATATGTATATATATATATGTATATATATATATATATATATATATGTATATATATATATGTATATATATATATATATATATATATATATATGTATATATATATATATATATATGTATATATATATATATATATATATGTATATATATATATATATATATATGTATATATATATGTATATATATATATATATATATGTATATATATATATATATATATATGTATATATATATATATATATATGTATATATATATATATATATATGTATATATATATATATATATATGTATATATATATATATATATATATGTATATATATATATATATATATATGTATATATATATATATGTATATATATATATATGTATATATATATATGTATATATATATATATATATATGTATATATATATATATGTATATATATATATATATATGTATATATATATATATATATATGTATATATATATATATATATGTATATATATATATATATATGTATATATATATATATATGTATGTATATATCTGAAGGAAAGAAGGTTAGGATTCTTTGAAGTAAATTAGGAACTGCTGAGCATAACAAATTGGTAAACTACATTTTACCGAAAAAAACTAGCGAATTGACATTTACCGAGGCGGTAAATATATTAAGCGAGTTATTTAGTCAAAAGACATCTTTGTTCCACAAGAGGTGGAAATGTTTAAATTTGATAAAAGATGACGAACATGACTATATAACGTACGCAGCCAATGTGAATAAGCATTGTGAAGAATTCAAGCTAGCAGAGCTAAGCGCAGACAATTTTAAGTGCTTAGTGTTTATTCAAGGTCTTGTAGCAGAAAAAGACGCAGAGTTGAGAAAATTAGTACTGGCAAAATTGGAAAGTAATCCAAGTATTTCGGTACAGAATCTGGCAGAAGACTGCACAAGATATGTTAGCGTAAAAAAAGACGCTAAAAAGATGGCGTTTGGCATGTAAGGAAAATGCGGTACAAAAAAGAAAGTCAGTCTGAAAAAAAGAATAGTAAAATTGCAGAAAGAAAAATACCAGAAAAAAACAAACAAAACCGCCCGAAGCCATGTTTTGCTTGCGGTGAACTACACTGGTACAGATATTGCAATTTTAAAAATAAAAAATGTTTCAACTGTGGAAGAGTTGGGCACAGACACTCACATTGCCTTTCAAAAAATAAGGACAATAAAATACGAAAATTAAAGTCCAGCGAGTTAAAAGATGAAGTAACTAGAAAATTCTTACCGTCGAAATAAATAATAAAAAAATAAAAATGCAACTTGACACTGGTTCGGATCTCTCTATCATAAATTTGCATACGTGGAAGAAGTTGGTGAAACCAACTTTAATGAAGACAAAGAAAATCGCGAAGTAAGTGACGGGAGAAAAAATACAATTTATTGGAGAAATTGTTACAAACGTCACGTTAAATAAAAAAAACGCGAAAAGTTAAACTATTTGTCATGGAAAATACCACGAATTTACTAGGTACTAATTGGATAACGGAGTTTCAATTATGGGATCTACCAATAAATTCTTTCTGTTACAAGGTACACAATTTTAACTCCGAAGCCGAAACATTAATAACGAAACTAAAGGAAATATTTCCTACTGTTTTTTCTCCGGGCTTGGGAATGTGTACCAAGATGAAGGCAAAATTATTTTTAAAAGAAAACGCTCAGGCGGTATTCAAAAAGAAAAGGAGTGTTCCGTTTGTCTCAATAGAACAGATTGATAAAGAATTGGATAGATTAGAGTAATCTGGTGTACTCAAAAAAGTTGACTACAGTGATTGGGTAGCTCCGACGGTATACGTGAAGAAAAAGTCTAAAGACATTCGTGTTTGTGCAGATTTTTCAACGGGGTTAAACGCGGCACTCAAAGACTATAACTATCCTCTACCAACAGCGGAAGAAATATTTGCAAAGCTTAATGGAGGCACAATATTTTCGAAAATAGACCTCAGCGATGCATATCTGCAAATACCGTAAGAGGAAGAAACGTCTAAACTTTTGTGTATTAACACACATCGGGGTCTGTATAAATTTAACAGACTACCTTTTAGGATTAAGGTCGCCCTCGCCATTTTCCAACAAGTAATGGATTCGATGTTGGGTGGTTTGGATTTCGCAGTAGCGTATCTGGACGACATCCTCATGAGAAGTACAAGTATTGCAGAACACGTAAAACATGTCAATGCAGTAGTTTCCAGAATACAGGAGTTTGGATTTAAACTCAAGGAAACTAAATGCGAGTTTTTCATGGATAAAGTAAAATATCTGGGGCAGATCATCGATAAGAATGGTAGAAGGCCAGACACAGAGCGAGAAGTGGCTATAAAAGACATGCCGGCTCCGAAAGATATTACAACATTACAAAGTTTTTGGGACTAGCTAATTATTACCAAATATACATCCCTAAAATGTATGATCTGCGGGAACCATTAAATGAATTACTAAAGAAAGGAAAACCTTGGAAATGGACTAATGAATGCCAGAAAGCATTTGAAAAGATTAAGGAAGTGTTAACCTCGGAATTATTTCTAACCCATTACAATCCGGATTTAGAAATCATAGTAGCTTGCGATGCTAGTGCGTATGGTGTAGGAGCGTGTATTTTACACAAAATGACAGATGGTCAGGTAAAACCAATTGCTCATGCTTCTAGAGCACTACTTCCGGCTGAGAAGAATTACTCTCAGATAGAGAAAGAGGCGCTAGGAATAATATTTGCAGTAGCGAAATTTCACCGTTTTCTCCACGGTCGACATTTTAAGCCACAAACTGATCATAAGCCTCTAATTTTGATTTTTGGATCGAAAAAAGGTTTGCCGAAGCATACAGCAAACCGACTACAAAGGTGGGCTACAATATTGCTAAATTATAACTTCAGCATGGAGCATAGCCAATAACTTCAGCATCAGCATAGCCAATAAATTTGGCTATGCTGATGGACTGTCCATGTTAATTCCTAAAAGGAGCAAACCGTTAGAAGACACGGTAATTGCTTCACTGAAATCGGAAGAAGAGTTGAAATTTACTGTGTGTAATGCAGTTCGGGAACTTCCGGTAACTCTAGAAAAAATAAAAGAAGAAGCTACCAGGGACGAATATATTTTGAAAGTAAAAGAAAAGATAGCCAAGAGGGACCAGTACATAACAAATGTGTTTTCGCTTTGCGATTCAGTATTGTTATATTGAGAACGTGTGGTGATTCCATACACACTTCAAAAAGAAATATTAAAAGATTTCCATACTTGTCATCCAGGCAGCACTAGGATGAAGAGCCTAATGCGAAGTTTTGTATATTGGCCGAATATGGACAGGGACATTGAGAATGCAGTAGCTAAATGTAAAGGCTGTGCTCTGGCTGCAAAGGCACCACCAGTAAAATTTAATCCCTGGCCCAAAACAGACCTACCATGGTCTAGGTTGCATGTGGATTTTGCAGGTCCACTGAATGGATACCATTACATCATAGTAGTGGATAGTTTCTCAAAATGGCCTGAAATACAAAGGATAAGAAATCCGACGACGCAAAGTACGAAAAACTTCCTGATGGAATTGTTCGCAAGGTTTGGTGTTGTAGACACAATTGTGACGGACAACGGAAGTCAATTTACGTCGAAACAATTTAAAGATTTCTGTAAGGAATATAATGTCGAACATATTACCACAGCTCCGTATCACCCAAGATCTAACGGGTTAGCGGAAAAATTTGTCGACACCCTTAAAAGAGCTTTAAAGAAATCTAGGGAAATACTTGCAGATGAAGCTCTACAGAAGTTTCTACAAGTATACAGACTTATCCCAAATAACGCAACACCAGCGTCACAATCACCAGCCGAGGTGATGTTTGCACGTCGAGTAAGATCTGTTTTCGACAAATTATTACCAAAAAAGACAAAGCCAAGTACAGAAAAATTTATTCAAATTAATAAATACAATCCTGGTGAAAAAAGTATACTTTAAGGTATATAAACAGAATAAATCATTCTGGGAGAGTGGGAAAATAGAAAAGCGGATTGGCAACATGATATACTTCGTGAAAGGTGAAACATTCACGTGCAGATCAGACGACGCTCTTCAGACGTGGTTGACAGCGGCCCAGTGGAAGAAACACCTATGGAGGTGATTTTTCATACGTTTGATCTTCCAACTCCAGCAGCGATGTTACCTGAGATACGCCGATCCAAGAGAAAAAGAAAGGCAACTGACCATTTAAAAATGGATACAAAACGAAGGAGATACGCTACGATGTTGCTAAAAAAAATGAAGTTTTTTGTTTTTTTTCTTGTTCTGTAAAGAAATAAAATAAAATAAAAAAATTAAAACTTTTTTCTCCTACGGAGTAAAGTTTTAGGAGGGGGGTGTTATAGTGAAAGACACCTGGTCTAGAGAATAGACTCTCCCACCTATTATAAGTAGAAGTCAGTAGGTAGTCGACGGAAGAGAGAAGTTATCAGCGACCACAACTCGATTACTCTGCGTAACACTTTATTACAAGTTCCTAACGTTTCTGTACGTTTACCCCATTTAGGACGCATTTAGTCCGACTACAAGTTCTATTGTGGAAATAACTCCACAACAATATATATATATAATATATAAATATATATATACGCACACAGCCATACATATATATATACAATATATATATATAATATATATAATACCTACACATACATATATATATATATATACACATACATATGTACATAATATATATACACACTTATATACTTATATAATTTATATATATATACACACACATTCATATATATAATATATATACACATATATATATATATACATATATAATATATATATATACATATATAATATATATATATACATATATAATATATATATATACATATATAATATATATATATACATATATAATATATATATACATATATAATATATATATACTTATATATATATATATATACACATACATATATGATATATATATGTACACATACATATATGATATATATATGCACACATACATATATAATATATCTATATACACACATATATATGTCTATATATATGTATATATATATGTGTGTATATATATACACCCATATATATCTACAGATAAATGCACACACCTATACACATACACATATACCTTTTGCCATGTCAGAAAACTATAATAAAGGTTGAGAAGAAAGACAAACCGAGTTAATGTAAGAGTGTATAGAAAAATAAAGCGGATAATGTAAAATTTTGTTAAATTATTAGAATAAAAATGAAAGGAATGCAAAATAATGACAATCTACGTGATATCTACAAACGTGTAGAAAAAAATAATGATGGCGGGGTTTGCGAAAACTATTTAAAATTTAAAAAAAAATCTCTCTAAGGGAGACGAGCTTTCGTAAATAGTTATTAGCTTACAATTCTTGGGAAACTCCTAATTCTTGAACTCTGCGATTTTCACCAGCCTAATAATTGCAAATAACAGCAAAACTAATAATTTTTACAGATCACAATCTTAAACATTTCTTGTTACCCCCAAACCCTTATTTAGATTATTTTTAAAAATATTCAAGTTCTTTCTGGTCGTCTCTGAGCTACATTTATCCTATCAGATTACTGACTCCATTTTCCCCCAACCCATCCAGTAATCATAGCCCAATTTTCCTTTTGTCTTATTGCAAATACCTACGACTTCCCAACCCTGAAAGTGGGGGAAAATATAATAGGCGGATATGTAAACAAGATAAAGATTGAAAAACAAGGAAAAAAGTATTTAAAAAAAAGAACTTAAAGATGAAATACTAATTTTAAGGTAATACATAATACTTTTTTTTCCTAAAGTGGGATGAATATAGAATGGAATAGCAAGAAAAACTTAAGAAAAAAATAATTTTGACAAACAAGGAAGGTAATTTCTATGTAAGAAAAGCCAGGAGCTGAATTAGAATTCTCCATTTTCTTCCTACTGAAACAAAATAAATTTTCAACAGTTGAGAAATGGAGTAATTTGTCATTCAAAAATCTTGAATTCTTATCATTACATTAAGGTATTATACATTTATTCCTGTTTATATTTTAACTGTTTTTTCCTTCAGTTTTTATTCTATAATTCCCCTTACTTCAATTGTATTCCTGCAAGCGCTTCCATCTTCTTATCCTATTAAATCAATTATTTTCAGGACTTTCTCTCCTTTCCTTCGTTTTCTTTCTTTCGTATCGTTTGTGTCTTTCTTTCGTGTCCTTTCTTTATTCGTGTGTTTCTTTCCTGTCGTTTCTTTCTGTCTTTCTTTCGTGTCATTTCTTTTTTTCTTTCTTTCTTCTTTCTTTCTTTCTTCCGTGTTGAGTTTTTCCTTGTCTTTCTTCCGTGTCGTTTCTTTCTGTCTTTCTTTCGTGTCCTGTGGTTTCTTTCTTTCTTTCGTGTCGTTTCTTTCGTGTCGTGTCGTGTCCTTTCTTTCTTTCTTTCGTGTCGTTCGTTGCTTTGTTTCGTATCATGTCGTTTCTTTCGTGTCTTTACTTTCTTTCGTGTCATTTCTTTCTTTCGTGTCGTGTCGTTTCTTTTTTCTTTCGTGTCGTATCGTTTCCTTTTTTTCGTGTCGTTTATTTCTTTCGTGTCATTTCTTTCTTTCTGTCGTGTCGTTTATTTCTTTCGTGTCATTTCTTTCTTTCTGTCGTGTCGTTTATTTCTTTCGTGTCGTATCATTTCTTTCTTTCTTGTCGTGTCGTTTCGTTTCGTTTCTTTTTTTCTGTTGTGTCGTGTCGTTTCTTTCTGTCTGACATTTGTTGGTGTCTGTCTTTCTTTCGTACCGTTTCTTTCATTTTTTTTTTCTCTTTCTTTCGCATCGTTTCTGTCTCTCTGTCGTGTCGTTTCTGTCTTTCTTTCGTTACGTTTCTGTCTCTGTCTTTCTTTCGTTTCGTTTCTATCTGTCTCTCTCTCATTCTCTCTTTCTTTTGTGTTCGTTCCCAAATGAGATCGGTGTGGCTAATTCGAATATTAAAATGAAAAATTGGAGGCATTGGTTTTCTACAGTTTTATGTTAGCGTCAGTAACAAATGCGTAAGCATCACAGTTATGATCCTCCTTCCGTTCTCCTTTTTTCCGTTTTCTTCTGGCCGTTGTCTGTCTGTTTGCCTGTCTTTCTCTGAATCTTTCCATCCAGTTTTTTTTTACCCTTTCCTTTTATCTTTCTATTTTCTTTGTCCTTCCTTTAATTTCCTTTTTTTCTACTGTTCTTTCTTTCTTTCTTTCTTCCGTTCCCTTTTCTATTTTTCTCTTTTGCTTAATTTCTTTTTCCTTTGTTTCTTTCTTTCTTTATAGTATTCCTTCCAAAAATGTTTTTTTCATAAAAAAATTCTACTTTAAGCTTTTGTCTACGCGTTGATTCTGCAGAATTTAAACAACAAGAAAAAATATTCAACATTTTCTTTCAACACTTTTCCTTCTATCGCCAATTTTACCTCTTCTCGAGATACAACGTCTTAGTGTTATATCCATAATGTTAGTTTTTCATCTCGCATTTTCTTCCTGTAACGTCTTTCATCTATTCGATGCCTGTAATTTGGAAGTATTTCTACACAGACACGCATTTTACAGCGGTGAGAAAAAGATTGTATGCAAACGAATCATCTCCCTCATGGATACTCAAATTATATTCCTTATTTAATATTTACATTGTTTTCTAATTTTTTTATTTAAATTTTCAAAAATAGTTGGGCTTTTTACTTTAACCCATTAACACCCACTGTAAAATCCAATATTACAAAAATAAAAATTCGGTTATAATATAAGTTTCTAATAAAGACTGTTATTAATCATTAACCTTAGTCACATGAACATGGGTGGTCGCAGGGCCGCTGCGTAGCTGTACGTCTGACCCGTCCCCTATACATATCTGGACAATAAAATTATTCATTCATTTGTAGTGTCATGGCGCAGTATGTCCCTTTCTAGGTCAAACCACAGCCGATTTCCTTCAACATGAAACCTCGCTTTGGTCACGTGACAGTCACCATTGATTCCATCGATGGAGAAGCATAAGACCATGTACAGCAAGGTCGATTCTCCGTTTATTTATATGGGATGGGTGTTTATACATTTGTCATAGAGTCCTTCCGTACGCGTACATCCCAGGTGCAGCCGGGCCGATCACGTAAATCTTTCCGCGTCTCGGAGACCCACTCAGGCCAACCTTGTCTCTGGATTCTTTGAATGCTACTGTCTATTCTGGAAACCATCTGGGGCTGGGAACACACGACATAATTATTTACACTATTTATATACGGACTACTGTCCTCATCTTAGTTGTTGTTGTCATATCGTTGCGGTCGTGTACTTGCACTTAGTGGAAACGAGCCCAACACTATTAAATAGGAGTATGGGCACCCCGAGGTGGTGTAATGGTTAGCAAGCTTGTCTCGCTAGAACAATTCCGACTGGGTAGTGAGTTCGATCCTCACTGGGTGCCCCATACTTTCGGCCTTGTGCCACATGTAAGCTACGCTTGGAAAATCAGTATTAAATCTAGAATTAAGAAGTGGAACGATAAGTCTACTCCAGTAGATTAAATGAAAGGTTCAGTTCGGAATTCCCTATAGGTTACCCAGATTGATAATCACCTGGGGTACACCGGGTGGCCGAACGACAGAAACGTTTGATAAGAACAAAGATGAGGACTATACTCTGAATTTACACAGTTTATATAAGAATTCCTCATCCCAGAAATTCGCACAGTTTATATAAGAATTCATCATCCCAGAAATTCGCACAGTTTATATAAGAATTCATCATCCCAGAAATTCGCACAGTTTATATAAGAATTCCTCATCCCAGAAAATTCACACAGAAAATACTACATAATATTTGTCAATTTGTTATGGTCCTCATTCTTGTAAATCGTCGATTGTACTGTTTTTTTGTACCTTTTTGCATCACCACTGATCGCCTGTAGCTATTACGCACCACTCGTATCTGTTTGAAATTTACGTATTGCTGGTATATCATTGCTGATATCGGTATCTGGGAAAGACCCGTATCAATTGCCTACACAAAGTTAGATTTTCCTGATTTCAATAATCATTTCGCAGTCATCCTTGTCTGGCTCAGATAGTTACGAAATCAATGCTAAGTTTTCACCCATTAATCATACGGCTGAATCAATTTAAATGTGTCCTGATACGTATTGTTCCTTCCTCTATTGTTAGTTAAGGACAGATGATATTAATCTCATTGTGACAATATTTTTGCGTTATTCTCTGGCTGTATCCAGTTGTTGTAGACCAGTGTTAGCAAAGAGAATTTTTTTTTAATATTACACCAGTCTCCCTTATTGACTTAATGCGCATGATCAGTTCCGCTCTTACTTCACCGCCATTGGCGAGTTGACTATATAAAAGAATAGTCGAAGATGAGATGGGTATAATAGCAAATAATACCATTTTGGTATATCCATTTAAAGTTTCGTCTTTACAAACGTTCTCAAAATTTTGGAAGCTTTTTAGACTCTATTTCAGGAATGACGAATGGATCAGATTTCCTTTTCAAGAATAAAATATTTTTACTCCATTTTCTGAATACGAATGATTAGATTATTCGAATAACTGCTATGAATACGAATGGCAGTGCTGGATATTTGCGAATATTTGCTGTCAGTTGATCACGATGATAAATTAATTCTTGTACGCGGATAGAGTGAATAATAATTATTTAAAAAATTAAATAAAATTTCTGGTGTGTTTGGGAATGATTTCTGGATTGATTCTAAACCTTTTCAGGACCATTCGTAATTTCAAGCCGAATAGTTCTTAATATTTTGGGAGCTTTTAAGAGTATACTTAAGAAACACGTTCAAAATTCTTTTAAAAAGATTAACGTTTGATGATTTGCCTTAGGCTTTTCCATTTATAATTAATAAATATACTTTTCACTTAATAATAATAACATCTAAAAAGCTGAAATTTAAACTTAAAGTTTTTTAATTAAAATTTTAGAAAATGCAAAGATTTCATGCAAAGATTAATTATTCATCGAAAAATTGTTTTTCTTCAGACACTAGGGTCATTAATATATCTTATTTATAAAAAGCTTTTCTAATTAAATAATGTCATTGTTTTATTGCATTTTTTTATTTTACGATTTAGAACAGATTTTCTGCTAATTGTATTTGTTTGAGAGAGAAAAAAAATTGATGAATTAAATTCTTCAAGGAAACTTGCTTTTAACTAATATAAATACAAGGATCCATTAATATTTAATTTATCGAAATTTAATAAAATCTAGTGAGGCTAACAGATGTAAAATATATTTTTACCAAGATTTTCTTAAATAAAAAAATTTCAAAAATAATTTCATTAATTTTTGTATAAGTTTTGAATATTTTATTAAAATTAAACAAATATTTGATTTTTTGCAAGTAGTAAATTTTTTTACAGCCAAAAAGACGATAAATTTCCAATACTAATCTTTGGCCCAAACGCTGACGCAAGAAAAACAAGATTCTTAAGCAAAATTTTCAACGTACTTGGAAGAATTAAAAAATTTAATAAACGAATAAAGAAATTTCTCTTAAAAATAACAAACATTTTGACGATAACAGTTTAATTTTATCAAGTTTTTTTTCATCATGGTATGCACATTTTTAGAAATTTTTTAGAGATACCTATAGTAATGTTTGCTTTTTTCCTATCTCTCCTAATCCCTGTTGTTGCCAACGATTCACACAAGCTCGTTGTGTAGATCATGCGCTGCTTTCTTCTGTCACTCTTGCCTTCCATGTGTTCTGTCAGTGTCCAATTTTCTAAACACTCTTTCCACATTATTTGCTCTCCAAACTTCAACTGTCTCTTTCTGATGCTAAGTAGAATTGTCCTTTTCATCTCCAGATTATTTTTTCATGTTTTGATTATTAATGCTTAACTCTCATCTCTCTATATATATTCAATACTGCATTCAAATATCAGCCAGAAAATTATTTTTTTTAAACAAAATCCTTAAAAACATATTTTAAAAGCGCAATCATTCGATAACGTTTGCTGTCTCATTCTTCAATTTTTATAGAACAATGCTCGTCACTTTTGACTGAATGCATAATAGGATTAGTTACTTATGCCGCGAGGAATTGAACCGTGTTCTCCGTTGCTGAAAAAACCCTTAAAACATTCCATAAAAAGAAAAAAAATAGCTAGTTCAGAAACAGTCGTTTGAAGATCAAAACGAAAATTGATATTCAATCTGTATCACATGTTTTAGAACATAATTCCTGTTTTGAAATTACAAAATAAACCATCAGTAGATTGCCTTGTTTCCTGAAAATAGGAAAATAAACAAACACTATAGTGTACAAAAGAATTCTTACTAATATGAACTCCCAAAATGATTCTAAACACAGATAAGCAGAAGTTTGGCGATATAATTTGGAAGTGCGAACTACATTAGACAGCGTAAAAACACAGATATGCACTACATTGATTTAAGTATGAACCTTTCGTACCATTTGTTAAAAAAAATACATTTGTCTCCAAGTTTGGCACAGGTCGATATTGCAGGCATACGCAACCCACGCATCTATACACAAATATATTCACAGGTATGTACAAGGCATGTACCGTCAGTAATTACTCAGGGAAGACAGCTTGCGATATAAAATATGTTGCATTTTATGCATAATAATCAGAAGAGTAAGGGATAACAGCTCGAACTGAGGAATCGGAGAGCCGATTTCGAATTCCAGTTGGATCCATTACATTCATTTATGTGCTAATACCCTTTTGGAAAGGTATCCTCTTCTTCTTCCCCCCAGTTATGGGTAAATAGAAGGACAGACCGGGTTCTATAGACTTAGATGGCAACTGAACTACCGTAGAAAGAAATGGCAAAAAAAAAATCTGCCAACGTTACTCACTTATCGAAAGACACATGATAGCCTAAGCGTGTATCACGTATGACACATAACTGGCTGACTGAGTCATCATAATTTCGTTCGATTAGATGCATATTATGCCACAGAAGGAAAAGATCTATTTTATTCAGAGAAAATACTGCCTATCTAGGCGGCACGTCTCTGCTATGTACAGATATACTCACAGGTATACACGTATATGTACTAATTCATCTTTTAAGCGATTCATTAACCCTTCTTTAGTAATGCAGTTAATTGTCACAGAATTAGTACCTACCGTGGTGTTTGCATTCACCACATTTTAAAATATTATAGATATATCATTTAATTTCTGTCTCAATATCTGGGATGAGTACTTATCAGTATTTCTATGCAGACTATTATCCTCATTTTTTTTATCTCATCGTTTCGGCCACAAATTCCCCGTAGACCACGTATAAAACGGGGTCGGGTAGCTGTTTCCCGAGACTAGACTCTGCCATTCGATATAGCCTCTTCTCAGTGATCCTCTCTCCAACTGCAGACCAACATACATTTACCACTGTCTTTATGTGTATAAGGACATACCCATTATCGTCCGTAGGTATGCTACAATACTAACCTGCAGGTGAATTCGAATTGAGCCCCTTATTTAATTCATGGGGTTAGATTTTTCTCGTTTCGTTACCCATGTTTAGGGATAACTTGTCTAGTTTTTTTTTAGTACAAGTACAAACTTCCGCTGATGAAGACCGGAGGGCACAACGGCTGAAATGTTGTGATAAACAACAATGGTGAGTACAGTAGACGATTGTAATTAATGTAAATATCATTTAGTTCTTAATCTTCTTGTGGGTTATTTTCAGCTTATTAGGATAAAAAAATTAAATCAAATTAAAAGGCCAGTATTAAAAAATGATTTTTTAAATTTCAAATGTTCAAATATACATAAATAATTTACCCTATTTACATTGATCAGACTGTTGTCCTCATCTTTATTTCTATATTCACAACGTTTCGGCCGTTGTACGCTCCAGCTTCCTTCAGGTGATATTAACTGGATTTTTCGAACCAAACATTTTTAATTCGCCCGGGTAGATTGTTCTAATTCTAAACCACATACTATCATTCTCGGATGTAATATCTCAAACAAAGCCTAGGTGCCAGAAAACGGTATACCGCAAGTAACCAGCATTCACCGAATAATACCTCAACTCCCACTACCTTTACAGTGTAAAGAAAGAGACAGCACCAACAGTCGTCCTTGGTATGACGATAAACTACATCTGCGTCCAGGGTAAGACGATGGACTACGTCCAACAGCAAGGCCTCTGATCAGGAGACTTTGAGGAGCGTGGAACTGCCTCTTAATTGCTGGTGTTCCCAGGTTCACCCTGACCCGGGGTGGTAGCACCTGTTAGGGTTCCAGGTATGGGCAAATAGTTAACCCTGAAACTGAGACTTCATCCGTGTCCTGGGTATGACGATAAAGTACATCCGCGTCCAGGGTAAGATGATAAACTACGTCCAACAGCAACTCCTCTGATTAGGAGGCTTTCAGGAGCGTGGAACCACCTCTTAATTGCTGGTGTTCCCAGGTCCACCCTGGCCCGGGATGGTAGCACCTGTTATGGTCCCAGCTAAGGGCAAATAGTTAACCCCGAAACTGAGGTAAAAAGCATTATGAAAGTGTAAAATAGGTTTTAATACCAGAAATACTTTGTAAAAAATTATTACCAGAAATGAATTTTTGAAGAAAAAAATATTACCAGCAATACATTTTTGAAAAAAAAAATTACCAGGAATACGTTTTGAAAAAAAATATTACCAGCTATGCAATTTTGAGGAAAAAAATATTACCAGAAATAGATTTTTAACAAAACAAAAATATTATCAGGAAAAAAAAATGTCACCATTAAATGACCCATTGAGATTGATATGCCGTAAAACAAAAACCAAACCAAACCAAACACCAAGCAAATGACATAAGTGGCGACCCAGAGACATATGAACGAGAAATGGTCAGTATAAGCAGTACCCAACAGCATAAAACTATTCTGTGTACATGACAGCAGACCCCACAAACTGGGATAGAAAGGTACAAGATGATATCAACACACAGAAAACAGCTTCAGTCACCCTACTCTATGGGAAGGGCTTACTGGAAAAGATGCAAAATGTGTGCTGTTCATATAACATCAGGAAAAACCTTCAAAAGTAGTTCAATACTACGCAGATATCTCTTCAGATCATGACCGCTCATAGAAAGGAACATTATTAAGGCCTGTTTACGCCATCCCGTGCAGCTGTGGCAAGAAATATAGAGAAACGGGTCGCCCTCTTAGGATAAGACTGCAGGAACAACGTAAAACCGTTACACGAGAGGGAATAGAAAATTAGCCATATATGGAGGGGAAAAGGGAGATCACCGTCCTCTGTGGATAAGGTCCAAATAATAGACAGAGAACATCACTGGAAAATACGAAAACGTAAGGAATCAGCGCACATGCAAGGCTACAAAATTCTAAGCCGGCTAAGCATAGACATACAATATGGGAACCAGTACGATTGAGAAAAATATTAACAAAAATGGTAATATCAGCTCTGGTAAAAATGTGGATTTAGGTTTAGAAGTCCCAAAAATTCACTCACTGATATCCCCAAGTGGATAAAACGTTAGTTGAGGGATCGTAAATGTGACTTGATGCAAATAGCTGTGAGTCCAATACCTGCACACAGTAGAAAGAATAAAACTTGGAGAATTGAGTACTAGGAGGAATTAGCTGTAACGGGGATATCAAAAGGCATGGCATGTGGAATTAGAACAAGTTACACCCGTGGATTAAATAAAGGCTTTGGTTAGAAATTCCAACAATTTGAAATGGAAATGAAACAGATTATCAGTGATTTTACTGAGCCAGCATACTGATTGACTATTCTGGGTTTGGTTCGAAATTTAAACAAATATCACCTGAATGAGGAAGGAGCGTACAACGGTCGAAACGTCGTGAATTTGCATAGTAAATAGTTACAAATATAGAAATATAAACAGATAAATAAATAAGTTTAATTTTAAGTAAACCAATAAAAATCGTTTCATTACACAAATATTTCGGCTAGAACAAAAAAAATCTTTGTAGTTACTTGACTGAGATATTCATAAAGTTATCAGCCTAATTGCGAAAATTTAACATGTTAAATAGGCAGAAATAGAAATATTTAAGTAACCCACGGTACAGATGAAAACTGGTTTCAGATAGAAATGTGTAGAATATTATGCCGATATCAAATCTTGATATCCCAATTTTTTTGACTATCGTTGATTATTTTCAACGAAGATTTAAAAAAAAAACAAACAAACAAACAAACAAGAAATAGGGAGTATTAATTGTTGCAATCTAAGTGTTGTGAATAATAAATAGAATTTAGCGTCAAGGGACAAAAATGACTTAAGATTTTAATGAACTCCCCCACCCCTGTCTCTTCCATAAGTATTTTCACGGAAACTGTTCCGACGAGTTGCTTTCGCTGGTTCCCAGACTGCATGAATTTAAGCGAGCTACTAGGTTGGCATCTCGGTCCCACCCTTTCACTGTCGAAACGGTTAGATGTAACTGTCTCTTCTTCTCAATCAGCTTCTTCTCTCGCACTTCCCGTCTGTGGAATTCTCTTCTTCTTTCCTGCTTCCACAATGACTATAATCTTCAAATATTCAGGTGTAATGTCATTCGACATCTTCTGATACCTTGATCTTCTTCCCCGTCCTTCTCCTTATCGTCTCCCCAAACACACCTCTTTACTTTTGTTCTCAATCCTCTGAAACACCTTGCATGCTAGTGGCACTCCCGCCTTGCTTGGGGTGAAATGCTTAAAAAAAAGAAAAGAATAAAACCATATTTATTAATGGTAAGTTGTTTCTTTTAATGTAATGTGCACTAATTTTCTTTTTAATCGTTTCTTCTTCTTATTATTATTATTATTCTTATTATTCTTCTTCTTATTCTTCTTCTTATTATTATTTCCGGCGTTTACACATTTCTTTCTGGGTCCCGCCCAGGGACCTAAGGTTAGAAATGGTATCATGACACTTTCCACTGAAAAAAATAAAAATAATTACATAGGTAAAGCCCTTTGTAAAGTGTAGGCTGTACTTGTCAGAACAGTTTTTTTTGTATCTCTTTGAGGCATGGACTTCCAGGAATCCCTTCAATTAGTCTACTGGAATCTTTTCCAACCAATCCTAGGACTCCAACTACAACAGGGATTGTTGATGTTCCAATGTGCCACATTTTTGTGATTTCTGTTTCAAGGTCCTTGTATTTTGACATTATTATTATTATTATTATTATCATCATCATCATCGTATATAACCTTCACATTCCTGGGCCACTCAATAAAGTCACTGAGAATCTGTAACATTTCTATTTTAAATTCTCAGTGATTAACTCAGCGATTCAGGAATGTGAATAATATAGGTCTGTTCATTTCAGGAAATAAACATGAGACGAACGTCTACACAAACTTCATCGAACCAATTTTCAGACACCCCAACATACAGATTGATTATACTGGATTCGGTTCGAAATTCAGACAAATATCACCTGAAGAAGGTCGGGGCGTACAACGGCCGAAACGTCGTGAATATGAAAATTAAGATGAGAAAACAGTCCAAATCTAATCTCAGAAATATTGACGGATCGTACAGAAGACCGGAGCGTACAGCGGCCTAAACGTTGGGAATATGACAATAAAGACGAGGACAACAGTCCGAAATATGTAAATAGTGTAAATAGTTAGAATACCTCATCTCAGAAATATAGACTGATCGTGAAGAAGGCCGGAGCGTACAGCAGCCTAAACGTCGAGAATATGAAAATAAAGATGAGGACAACAATCCGAAAAATGTCAATAGTGTAAATAGAGTACCTTCTCTCACAAGTATAGACAGATGCTGAAGAAAATGTAAATAAACACACAACGATGAGTAACTGTAATTAAAAATTTAGTGAAAATGCGTTTCCATGAGCATTTTTGTCATTTGATCTCGCCACGAAACGGACCATGAATGAGCAGAACGAAACATAAGAACTAGACGAGATATTCCTACGCATAGGTAGCAGAACGGGGACGGTTTACACTCGTAGATTAAATAAATAGTTCGGTTTGGAATCCCATGTAATTTACTCTGATCAACAAATGATGGCCAGAGAACACAACGAGCTAAACGTCGTGATAACAACAACAAA
>OZ038484.1:89442384-89454884 GCA_964036315.1 Acanthosepion esculentum
TTGTGTCTTTCTTTCTTACTATTTTATTCTCTTTTTCTTTTTTCGCTCGAAAAGAGGTTGTACGTGGTTTTAAAATATAAATTTAAGTAGCCTACAAATCAGTCATTGACTAACACCTAATGAGATGTGTTGGTACACATCGAAACATGAATGCACATATGTAAGGTTTCATTCTCATGTTTATGTAATTATCCAAAAATAAAGGATACAGATATACTTTTGGATTGATCCCTGTTTTAAATTAATGTTATTAACGTTGGAATTCATATTAGCTCTCGTTTCATATATATATATATATATATATATATATATATATATATATATATATGTGTGTGTGGAGGACTCTCCCGTCATATTCGACATATGAGGGTCAAGCAGCTCAGTTCCTAGGAACCGACAGTCCAGAAGACCAGCGCATATGATGTGATTATAGTGTTGAAGGCTTTCTGCAGAAGCAACGACACTTTTTGAAGGGCCGAATACAGAGACCTGATGCACTACATGCCACAAGGTCCTCAAACGACCCTCCACAGACAACCCACAACTTTGAATTCCAAACCTCCACAGGTTTGGAATTGAGTTTTCCTTCTCCTAAGACCAGTTGCCATCCAATTACCTGTAGTTGGAGGGAGAAGAAGAGGTTAATAACTTACGTAAGTGAATGTAATGGATTCGACTGGAATTCGAACTCGGTTCACCGCTTCCTCAATCCGAGCCGCTGTCCATTACTCCTCTATCTATCTATCTCTCTCTCTCTATATATATATATATGTGTGTGTGTGTGTACATGTCTATATGCATATAGAGAAAGAGTTTCGATGCTGAACTGTTCTCAACTCTTTCAAGAAGAGATCCCCCTATACGCCACAAGTTCCATTGTTTGCTTCTGTCACTTGCTAAATCTGATAACTTTGCACCACCCTCTGCTCTATACGAAGTCATTTTCGTAAATGTACCTGCACCCAAATGCGAAGACGCATATACGTCCTAAAACATACATAATTCGTTTATCCATTCATATAGGCACATGTGCGTACATATATCCATCAGATCTTATAAAATATCAGTGACTATATATATATTATGTATGTATGTAGCACAGTCGCTTTTAATTCTAAGTAGAAATAATTATTAAAGGTAATCAAATATATTCCATTTTATTTTATCTCCGAAGTTCAAATTACTCACAAGTCCCTTTGATAAGTTTTATGCAGCGAATTATGCCAAAATACGAAGAAAATAAGATAATGAGAAAAGAAGTAAAATGTATAACAGTGAAAAGAATGAGAGAATAGCAAATATTAAAAGATTGGAGAAAAGAATTTGAACCAGGAAAGAGAAATGCATCTAAACAATAAATTGAAAGGTCGTTAAGAAGAACATCGAAGATGGAAATAATGGAAGGAAAAAGTGGTGGAAGACCAGGGATAGAAATATATATATATATATATATATATATATATATATATATATATATATATAATGTTGGGGTGCGTGTGCCCTAAATGATGTATGGAAATCTAGGGAAATAAGAGGAAGAAAACCGGAACACTCAAGTGAGTACAAATAAAAGAATGGAAGGAAGGAGTTACACATGAAGAAAAAGATAACCGTGGATAATAAAGAGATAGCGAGAATGGAACAAATAGACAAAAAAGAGAATGGAACAAATAAACAAAAAAGAGAAGAAAGTAAGAAAAGTGAAGAGAAAGAGAGAGGAAAAAGAAGAAAGGAAAGAGGAAAGAAAGGAAGGGGAGAAGAAAGAAAGAAAAGTGAAGAGAAAGAGAGAGGAAAAAGAAGAAAGGAAAGAGAGAAGAAAGGGAAGGGAGAAGAAAGAAAGAAAGAAAAGAGAAAGCAAGAAAGGTTGAAAGAATGAAAGAAAGAAAGAGAAAAGAGAAAGAAAAAGAAAACAGAGGAAAGGCAAGAAAAATAAAGAGAAAGAGAAAGAGCAAGATAGAAAGAATATGACTGAATATAAAAGCTCCTCGGGAAAATATAATGAAGGATAAAATATTGAATTACTGCATTGTAAAATTGAAAGAAAACGCTTGAATTTAGAAATCCTCATGGAAAAAAGAAGGAAAATATATAAGAAGATTACAGATAGATTCAATTGGTTCTAAGTACTGAATCTTTGAATCAACAAATCGTTTAATCTGTGAAATTTACTGAATTAAGTAGAAACAAATTTATCTTTTGATAAATTCGTAGCTTTTGCTTCCAAGCCAATCGTTCGATAAAATTTGAATTGGAGATTAAAAAGAGCAAATTAATTCATGATTAAATATTTCACCCTTAAATAAAATGAATTTCCTTATTCAACCTGGTTTTCGTTCTTTTCATCAATAATTCCCGTACATATTTAAATACCTGTCGTTAACAAATGTATTATATTGATGTGTATTTACCTATAGACATCGTTATATATTCACTTTTGATTCCAAGTCATTCATGAATAATGAAAACGATACAAGAAAATATTACGTTGAGTCAGAAATAATTTCCGTTTTTGCTTTATTCTTAAAAAAAAGTTTGAGCAAAAAAAACAAAAAACTTTACAAAATTCTGCAGATTTTGATGTGTTTTTTTTTTCTAACAATTCATCCAAAATGAAGACGATAAAAGTCGCCAAGATGCAAAGGGTTACTTAAAATAAGGGAAACAGGATAATAAATGGAGAGAATCTAAGAAGAAATAAGATAACATTGTGAAAAAGGCAATAATCGATTAGTGCATAAAGTTGAAATTTCCAAAACGGGAATTGTTTGGCACAATCGAGTATTTTAAACACACGCACGCACACACACACACACACACACACACACACACATATATATATATATATATATATATATATATATATATATACACAAAATAAAATAAAAGGCTCAAACACTAATATTCCATGATTTTAATTTATTACATTGATATATATATATATATATATATATATATATATATTATCCCGTAAAATAATTAATTCTGTGAGGAGAAAGCACGAATTTGTAAACAGTGATTATTACTGCTGATAATGCAAGACTCTCCATTTGGATTGAGTTCTCTAGGTTACGAGCGTGTTTATGAAAAAATAAATAAGTAAAAATTCACCTCTCTGTCGGGTGCCTAGGGGTTAGAATCTCCCGAATGATACAAAATCAGTCGGATTTCGGTCCCGGCTTGAAGCGATGGGATGTCTAGACACTGATGAGCTTTAATACAGTGAAACAGTCTGTCTGTGGATGACGGTATATATGATAACCCAGTAGGTGCTGTCAAGTATACGGGTTCAACATTTACCATTTTATGCCGTGCACGGCCAGCCAAAAACTTGCGAATCTGGGAGGCAGTGTATATAATGTTACATCGACCGCTTCTGTGCAGAGAAAAAGAGAATTTTGTTCGTTCTCGGGTTCTGTTAACAGGGCTGTGAATAAAACCTTTTTTTCTATTTTGTACTCAGTCGGAACCTATATACTTTGGTTTATTGCCATATTCTTTTTCCCTCTCGTTAATTTCAATTTTAACTGCGGTTCCTCATTTAAACCTCTTGTATATATATATGGGTTTGATTGTGCAAATTTGTTTCATTAGGTTTATCTAAGAAGGTACCAACGTATTCGAAAAAAAATCTTTAAAAAAATGTGTTTTCGTATATTTAAGGCTATATAAAGGGGTGTAACAGCATAATTGCCCACCCCACAAAATATTTAATATCTAAAAACTACTAAACGAATTTAGTTCCTTTTTTCCAAGTTTTCAGCTAAGACGTTTAGCCATCTTGACACCATTTATCGTCAGAATCACTGAAAAATCCTGTGAGTTATTCAGATAGAAAGAGAGAAGGGTAAAGTGGTCTTCCCACTGTCTTCCCAAATGAGCAATAATGAGAGGAAAAATATCATTCCGGCCTTCAGTAATGGTACCAACAGTCATACTCTGGCTTTCATCCCCAAAGATCATTCAAGAACCATCAAGAGAACAGTAAATAAGTTTTAAAAAGAGGCAACAGTGGAGTAGAAACTGGATCAGGAGGTCATAACCGGAAGATGGATCATCATTTCAACTTAGAGCTAAAGAGAAGAATTAGAAAAGATCCAACTCGATCCATAAGTCCTTTCCCACGTGAGAGAAGAGTTTCAGTTATGACAGTCCAAAGAGCAGTAAAAAAAGACTTGAAAATGAAATCGTACGTGAAACCTGTGAGTCACCTTGTTACTCCAGGACAAAAAAAAGTTAGAGAGGGTGAAGATCATCTTGAATAACTTGGAAAATGATCCTGGAATATATATATATATATATATATATATATATATATATATATATATATAGATATATATTGTTATATCGTGGATTATACGACATAAACAACAAAGTAATCCCGAGTGGAAAGATTGCAATAACACAAGAAATCAGGTAACAAATAACAATGGTTTATTGTACGTAAAGTACAAATGAGCAAGAGTTGGTAATACTAAGGAAAAACAGGAGATAAGTCACGGAGGTTCGTAAGGGTCGCCTTCGCTCTCTCTGTCTGTCTCACTTTCCTTTTCTTCAGTAGCTCGTCAGTCTTTTATAGACTGACCAATCCATGTCGGGGTTTGCCAGGTTGTTCCACTATAACACCTTCCCCTGAGCTAAATTCTTTCCTAGAATTTTGCTTTCAATATCTTTTCTCTTTGGATTGGGACATAGATGTGTAGTGCACTTCCTTTTTCTATCACTTTTTCTTCTACCATTCCGAATAGGTGTATCTTTTGATTTTTGAAAATCAGTGATTTTTGGAGTCAATGTTACCTCCATCGGTACTTCACTATCTATGGGGGGTTGGATTTGGAAAGCATCGTATCACACTTCCATCGGTATTTCGCTGTCATTTTCCACGGTTTCAATGTATCGGTATCTCATTTGGTTAATATGTCTTTTGCAATTTTTTTTTCCTTTTACAATATATGTCACTTTACCGATTCTTTTTGACACTATGCCGTCCCCCCCAAAACACTTTCCTGACCGATAGTTCTTAAAGAAGACTTTATCGCCCTTTTTATACGTTGTAAACTTTGTATTTACTTTCGTATAATTTTTCTTTTTCTTACTTGGTAACATCCTATCGAACACTGAACGTATTTTCCTTGCAAACATAATTTCTGCAGGTGATAGATTAGCGTTTGTATTCTGATTTGGTGTTATCCTATATACCGCTAAAAAACTTTTGTAAGCTTTTTTCTTGAGTGTCGATTCCGTTATTTTTTCTTAATGCTCTCTTGAATGTGTCGACAAACCTTTCTGCCTGTCCGTTTGATCTAGGATTGTACGTCGGCGTTGTTACGTGTTCGATTGCCAACGAATCACAGTAATCTTTGAATTCCTTCCCCGGAAACATAGTAGCATTGTCGCTTACAATTGTGTTTACTATTCCAAAACGACTAAATACTTCGTCTAACGCTTTTATGGTGTTTGAAGCTGTCGGGTGTTTATACCTATAAACCTCAGGCCATTTGGAAAAACTATCTACGATTACTAGATAATAATGTCTCTTTAATGGTCCTGCATAGTCAATATGAATACGTGTCCACGGAACGTCCGTTTTTGGCCAGGGTTGAGTCCTTACCGGTAGAGCTTTGGCTGCTAACTGACAACCTTTACATTGTTTTATCATATCTTCTATATTTTGGTCCATTCTAGGCCAATAAACGTAACCTCTTATTAGCGACTTCATTCTGGAGGTTCCAGGATGGCTCATATGAAACTTTTCAAAACTCTTTTTTGTAGGACACGCGGTATTACGACTCTCTCCGCATACATCAGCGTTTCGTCGCATATCGAAAATGGAGACACCCTTAAACCTTTTTTCTTCTTTTCGTTCCACCTTGAATGTTTCTTCATGTTAGTAATATATTCATCCATTTTCGCTGCTTTTTTTATTTCTTCCAGTGTCACTGGTAGCTCTCTAACGGTGTTAACAAGTACTTCCGCTAGTTCTTTTTCCTCTTTTAGTGCTGCTATAACCGTTTCTTCCAGCAATTCAGAGTTTTTGGGGATTAATCTAGATAGACCATCTGCGTGTGCGATTTTACTTGATGGCAAGTATTGCATTTTGAAATTGTAGTTCAGTAAAATAATACTCCATCTCTGAAATCTATTTGCAGTATGGGCTGGTACGCCTTTTTTCGAACCAAAAATCGACAGTAGTTGTTTATGGTCCGTTTGCAAAACGAATAATCTACCATGAATAAACCTGTGAAATTTCTTAATGCTGTAAATTATTGCCAGACCTTCTTTTTCAATCTGAATATAATTTTTTCCGCAGGTTTTTGAGTTCTTGATGCGTGTGCAATCGGTTTCGTTGATCTGTCCTCGAATTTGTGTAAAAGAACCACACCTACACCATATTCGCTTGCATCTGATGCTACAATTAATTCCTTTTTGGATCGTAATGTGCTAATGCTAAATCCGATGATAAGCACTTTTTTATTTTTTGAAATGCTTCTTCACATTCTTTTGTCCAGTACCATTTCTTACCTTTCCTCAATAACTCGTTTAACGGAGCTCTCAACTCGTGCATTTTAGGAATATATAAACTATAATAATTTGCTAAACCCAGGAATGATTGTAATTTTGTTACATTATCCGGTATAGGCATATTTCTAATAGCTTCTGTTCTATTTGGGTTAGGCTTTCTTCCTTTATGATCCATTATCTGACCCAAATATTCAATTTTGTTCATGCAGAAATCGCATTTGTCAAGGCTCACTTTAAATCCGTAATTCTGTATTCTCTTGACTACTTCGCGAACATGATTTTTGTGCTCTTCCAAATTTTGGCTCTTTATCAATATGTCATCTAAGTATGCCATTGCGAATTCAAGACCAGCCAGCATCGTATCCATAATTTGTTGAAACTCACTTGGGGCTACCTTCAACCCGAACGGCAAACGTTTTAAGTTGTATAGCCCTTTATGTGTATTAATAGCTAGATACTTTGTACATTCTTCCTCGACTTTGACTTGTAAATAAGCTTCGAACAGATCAGTTTTCAATAAAATTTTTCCTCCATTCAACCTCGAGAAAATTTCTTCAGGCGTAGGAAGAGGATAGCTGTGGTCCTTTAGACATTCATTCAACCCCGTTGAAAAATCAGCACATACTCTTATTTTCTTATTTTTCTTCTTTACGTACACCGTGGGTGACGCCCACTCAGAGTAATCTACTTTTTTAATTACTCCAATCTCTTCTAGTCTTTGTAATTCTTTGTCTATCATTTCCAATGACGAAAATGGTACCTTTCTTTTCTGCTTAAACACTGGTTTTGCATTATCCTTTAACTCGAACTTTACTTCAGTCTTAGTACAGCAACCTCGTCCGTCAGCAAATACTTCCTTAAATTCATCTTTTAAGTCTTCAACGAATTTTTCTGTCTGTTTGCTATTTTATATATTCGACACATTTAAGTTTCTACAAAACGTGTTAATTGGTTTTTCCCTTAAATTGAATAACACAATCCAGTCAATATCAAATAAATTTGAATTTCTTCCAGATATGACGTAGATTTTTGCCTTGTACGTTTTATCGTCAAACGACACTTTCCCGTAAAATTCTCCTTTGAATTTTAGCTTTCTTCTAGAAACACCTCTTGCCCTTTTCTGAGTGTTTTGTATTTTTGGTTCTTCCGATTTTCTTCCATGTAATTTCGTCGATTATAGATATGTCACTTCCGGTATCAAGCAGGCAGCTTATAGTTCGACCATTTATTTTAACCTCTACATACTTTCTTCCTTTATTATTTGTATCTCTTTTAGATAAAACTGTATTTATCCTTTTGGACTTCTGATGTTTTTTCTTTTTGCAAACAGAAGCTTTATGACCTTTTCGACCGCATTCATAACATATTTTTAAAATTTATTTATTTTTAAAATAACACTTGTAGCATGGTTTATTACACCGCATGCTTTGCAGTAGTATTTTACTTCCTTGTAGACTCGTTGTATAACTCTTATTACTTGGGCCATTTTTTTCTCCTCTATACTTATATGGTCCCGTTTTATATTGAGTAATTTCTGACATTCCTCCGTAACTTTCTGTAACGTTACTTCTGTATCTTGTTCCATAATTGCCAGTATTCTTGAACGAATTTCTTTATCCTTTGTTGCAGTTAACTCTTGAGCAAAAATTAAACACTTAAACATGTCTTCTTTAATTTCTTTGATCTTGAATAATTCACACTGAGAATTCACTTTTCCTACATATGAAATAAAGTCGTCTTCTTCCTGTTTAACCATATTTAAACATTTATAACTTGTAAGAAATAAACTTTCACGTTCACCAAATATTTTAGACAATATTTCAATCGTTTCTTTGAACGATATATCCTGCAGCTTCTTTGGTAGAATGGAATTAGTGTACTTGGTGTTTTCCTGAGCACCTATTTTTTGTAATAGTAATATAATTTTTTCTTCGTCAGACCATAACTGACATCTTTTTGAAAAAATTGCTTCGTATCGTCTGAAGTACGCTGGAAAAGTTACACCTTCCATAGGTTTGTAATGGAATTCTGAAAGTGAATTAGTAATCCCTTCAGCAGAGAAAAATCTTGATCCTTCCTTTTGATCGACTTGTTTTGTTAATATCTTCTCCAAGACTTCTTGCTGCTTTAAAAAAAAATTTTGTAAGTCTAACTGCTGTTCCTGCCGTTCCCGCAGTTGTATCTGTTGTTGGTGTTGATACTGTAATTGTTGTACTTGCAATAATTCGATTTGTTTTTGAATCGATTTATTTTGTTCCCAATGTGTCTGTTGCTGCTGCATAGCAGAACACATGGTTTTCGAAAATTCCAAGAACTCTTCCATATTACTATTTTAAGGCACAACAAAAATAAAAATAAAAATCACTGTACCTTTAGTCGATAAACTAGTCCAGCGACTGGTAAAAACGTATTATTCGACGTTTGACTTGGTCGTCGCTGTTATCTTTGGAGGGTGTCTTTTTTCACTCCTCGTTCGATACTGTTAAATTACCTTGTGAGTTTATTTTGAATTTACATTCGCCGCTGTTATATCGTCTTGTGAGTTGTTTTCGAATCCTCGTAGTCACTGTTATGTTGTGTCGTGAGTTCTTTTCGAATCCTCGTGGCCCACTATGTTGTGTCGTGAGTTCTTTTCGAATCTTCATCGCCACTGTTATATCGTGGATTATACGATATAAACAACAAAGTAATCCCGAGTGGAAAGATTACAATAACACAAGAAATCAGGTAACAAATAACAATGGTTTATTGTACGTAAAGTACAAATGAGCAAGAGTTGGTAATACTAAGGAAAACAGGAGATAAGTCACGGAGGTTCGTAAAGGTCGCCTTCGCTCTCTCTGTCTCACTTTCCTTTTCTTCAATAGCTCGTCAGTCCATGTCGGGCTGTGCCAGGTTGTTCCACTATAACATATATATATATATATATATATATATATATATATATATATATATATATATAAGGAAGAGGTTATCGTAGTTCCCACGAGAGAAAAGTATGTATATTAAAAAGAAGAGAGAAACCGCAAACGTTTTTGGTTGCAATGTGGATTTAATTATAAAATATTATGCTTTATGTTCCATAATTTTGCTACATGGATTTCTGGTCTCGCGACCATCATCAGGAAAAGCGTGGAGATTTCCACATATTATTAAAAATAATTCATTTTTCCTTATGTTTTTCGATGTTAAATATTCTCGATATGAGAAAATCTCTTTTTTGTGTGTTAGTGACCCAAATATCTTTCTTGAACTGGCAGTGAATAGTTCTGCGTGAAGGGTTATAAAACAATTAAGACCGGTCCGAGAAATGGTGAAGGAGTTTTCGGCATTCTTATCTTTTAATGACCCCTGTGTATTCTTAGATCTATTTCCATTTTCTTGTGTTTTTGTCAGCGTGCGTGTATATATGTATATCCCCTTCTCCATACATACACACTGTCCTATTACGAGAAATTAGTAATACTTTTGTTCATTTGAGTACATAAATCACATTTTTGGAGTTGCAGTCTAAGTTTTTATTTATTATGAATGTCGTTTTGGGGTTTTCAAAAGTGAGTGTGTTTGTGTGTGTATATATATGTGTGTGTGTGTGTGTGTGTGTATGTGTGTATGTTTACAATGGTGTTTAATAATTCCATTTGTATACATACACTAACATAAGCAGAATAAGCAGAATAAACTGGAATTGGAACTCGGCTTCTCCGTTTATATTTGAGTGCTAGAAAACGATACCTGACCAGCTCAACAAAATCATATGCACATCCGCCACATTAACGCTATGCTGCTTGTTCACTCTTTTATATGGTGCCAAATCTTGGGTCGTATAACAAGAACCTGCGTGTTCTAGAACGTCTTCCACTGTCTATTTCTCCGCGCCTTTTTCAATGTCCTGGAGTAACTTCATCACAAATTCACAGCTTCACAAGAATGCCAAAACATTGAGATTTTGCTGAAAAATATCTGCGATGTTCTGGTCATATCTCGATAGTAATACGATAAACGTCTATCAAAGAACCCAAGTGTTTGCCGAGCTAGTGTCCACTCAGTGCTGCAGAGACAGGATGCGGAAGTGATTGTTCTCAGCCTTCATGGTGTCATGAGATTTTCCAGACGACCACCCTCATCGAATCTCCAGACGGAGCCGAGCAGGTAGCGCCATCAATTTAGGTTCCCTTTCAGCTACCAAGCCACCTCTTGGATTCGCAGTGAAAACCTATTTAACGCGGGTTTTGAAAATTGGTGGGGGGGGAACTTGCAGCAGGTTTGGAGACCCTTCCTGGATCTTTGCGAGGTAAAATCAGGATTTGGATAATTATATTTAAGTCGATTTGGATCGCTCTATTTCAGTCGATGTCTTCTTCACAATTTTCGCAGGTGTATATCGCATCAGATAATATTTATGCAACATTGAACAAAAAAAAAAACAAAAAAAATTGAACCCGATAACAAATTATCGCATTCATTTTTTGTTTCTATTCATGTCGCCAATTATAGCAATTCTTAAATCCAAGCACCAAAGATTATTCCAAGGGCTAATCTTATGATAGAATGAAACTATGAGTTGAATTTCCTTTTCAGATTTAAGGTAATCATGCCTTTTTTATGGAATTAAAAAGAAATGATTTCAGATTTCATTTATTTAATGCAAAGGAGGGGTAACTACTGTTCTCTGGTAATCAAATTCATATTTAAACAAATTAGTCTGTTCCTCATTGAAATGCTTCCATTCCAGGAAGTACAGAATGGTATTTTTATCAACATATAAAATGAAATCATTAAGGTATGTGGGGGGGTATCTCTCTATTAATTTTTGCAAAATACCAAATAAGCTAAATCTCCGAGATAACAATGCTGATTGATAGCAACCGAACACAAAGTATACGGTACATTCAGCGACAACAGTTCCTCCCATTCTATCTCTAGAAATACTCTGTGTTGAAATTGCGATGAAATTGGTATCCTCAAGATTCATTCACCCTGTAAAAGGCCCGGGTGAGGGCGACGGTAGTTTATATGGATAAGAGGGGAACATAACAGTTAACTCTGGATTTGAGCAGGATCGGGGAAACACTTTGTTCGTGGGAAGAAGCTATTCACGCCGATGGATGGAAAATGGAGGGAATGTGGGTGGTTTACTTTTAATTATAAACAACAAATTTCCCATGATTTTTCTGGAACGCTTGGGTCTTTCCAGAAGTGCCGAATGCTGGGCCCTCCAATGAGATCCGAACTCGAGTGTCATGGTCAGAATGAGACCGTTCTAACCACTCGGCCTCATATATATATATATATATATATATATATATATATATATATACAAATAATATAAAAGGCTCAAACACTAATATTCCATGATTATTATATTATTATTTATTACATTGATTATGATTAAATTTAATAAATTATAACCATAGAATATTAGTGTTTGAGCCTTTTATATCATATTCTTGCTCTTTCCTGCTGGACATTAAGCTCTACCTGAATTCTCTCCTCTTGGAAATATATAATATTATCAATATATATATATATATATATATATATATATATATATATATATATATATATATATGTGTGTGTGTGTGTGTAAATAACTGGCCACTACCCATATACTAGGGAGGCTAACCTATTGCAGTGTTTTATACTTCATCTATGTCACAGTTTCTGACAGAAAAGCCAGCTATGCTCGATCACGACGGATTCAATGGTATGATATTCATATCGTAAGCAGGCATATATGAATTTTACATAGGGTCGCACGAAAGGTAACGGACTTAAGGCTGCACGATTGTATCAGATTACGTTTTCTGTGTTGAGGTACAACGATGGTCTTTTGTCCATATATTCATATCGACATTTTACCATGTTTTGGCGTCAGGAACCCACCCCAAAGTTTCTATAAGTACTTTTGGATTGTATCTTGGATTGTACATTTAGCAGCATCTACCGTAAACTTTAAACATAAAAACGAAGGATTTGCG
>OZ038484.1:89459884-89477384 GCA_964036315.1 Acanthosepion esculentum
CATCTATAGATTAGACACGATGAAACGCATGTCGGTTTACAACGTATCCTCCTGGTGTAGGTTTAAATTGATAATTCCGTTTTTTCGTATACTGTGTATACCGTTCCTATTTTTTTGTTTACCGTTCGTATTTTCTTGAGTTGAGATGAATAATTTCCAATATATTTCAGCAACAGTTGGCTGAAAAAGATCATAGTTTATAATGATAATCTCGATACATAGCAAAAAGATGTCAGTTTATGTTAACATCACGATAATATTGAATAAGCTTTTTTTAATCGTACCATAAATCTTGGTACATTTTATAGATTGATTACTTTGTTTTTTACGGCTTATCAATCTTTTCAAGTTTAAATAATCTGACAAAGGGCGATAAGACAGAAATATATTTTTAAATATTTAGAACATTTTTGGAGATGATTTACTGATACAAGTCCTACTAACCCATAGCTGATGGAGAGAAAAGGTGGATTTCATACCTTTTCCAGTAAATATAACGAACCCCACTGAAATTAGAGCTCTGCTTTCCAATTTCGAATCGTTATCCATTACACGACCCGCACATCAAAGCTTAAAGAGCCTGGTATTCTCAAGCGGTCACCCATCTAGGTACCGAGCAGAATCGACGTTGCTTAACGTGTTCTTACGAAAACCGGTGTTTTAACGTGATGTGGCCGTAACACCAATACTATTTTGAATATAGCTTTACTTGCTGTCAAATCTTATGCCTGAAATTATTGTCATACCATTTGCTTTTCTTCTCGTTGATCACCGATGTTAAGTAACTTCGAACCTGGTCAGTACCTAACGGGTATACCATGTATCATAAGCTTAGATGTGCGGGTGGTGCAAAGGAATTGGAAATCAGAGAGCCGAGTTCGAATTCCAATCAATTTTGTTATATTCACTTATGTGCAAATACCTTTGACAAAGGTGTAAATCTACCTCTTCTCCCCCAGCTATGGGTTAATGATTTTCTGATAAGTCTTAATTATCTCAATACAATTCTTACAATCTAAAAATATGTTTCGGCTATAAATAACTTAAAAAGGGTGATAAGCCATAAAAAAGAAATCAGTCAATCAATCAATTCGGTATCCTTTGAGGTTTAAAGATAAAACATCTTCGTTGTTTCTAAATTTTTAAAGCATTGCATGAAACAAGCAACAAAGGATGAAGATACTAGAAAAAGGGGATATGAAATAATGACTTAGTAGCACCAGAGAATCATATAGAAAATAAATTTTACAGGAGGAATAATTAAAGGGGTTAAGAGGGAGACAAACAGAATAGAACTGACATTGTCAGGAAGATGACCTCACCAGTTAATAATCCTGTAATTAAGGCATGTATTAGGATACCAGTATATTGACTAAAATTAGCAGGAAAATAATGTAGTGTTATTTTCTTGAGGAGTTCTCGTCAATCAATTTTTAAAATCAAATTTCCAATTCTTGTTCATATCTTTCTCAAGGGTAGTTTCACGTATGTGAACACAACGAACACGACTAGAATTTTATTTTGATGGCTCGAAGGAAAAGAAGGATTTTAATTTGGGGGTCCGAAAGAAAGGAAGGATTTTATTTTGATGGCCCGAAAAAAAAAAGAAAGATTTTTTTTTGATGGCCCGAAAGAAAGGAAGGATTTTATTTTGATGGCCCGAAAGAAAGGAAGGATTTTATTTTGATGGTCCGAAAGAAAGGAAGGATTTTATTTTGATTGCCCGAAAGAAAGGAAGGATTTTATTTTGATTGCCCGAAAGAAAGGAAGGATTTTATTTTGATGGTCCGAAAGAAAGGAAGGATTTTATTTTGATGGTCCGAAAGAAAGGAAGGATATTTTGATGGCTCGAAAAAAGGAAAGATTTTATTTTGATGGCCCGAAAGAAAGGAAGGATTTTATTTTGATGGTCCGAAAGAAAGAAAGGATATTTTGATGGCTCGAAAAAAGGAAGGATTTTATTTTGATGGCCCGAAAGAAAGGAAGGATTTTATTTTGATGGTCCGAAAGAAAGGAAAGATTTTATTTTGATGGCCCGAAAGAAAGGAAGGATTTTATTTTGATGGTCCGAAAGAAAGGAAAGATTTTATTTTGATGGCCCGAAAGAAAGGAAGGATTTTATTTTGATGGTCCGAAAGAAAGGAAGGATATTTTGATGGCTCGAAAAAAGGAAAGATTTTATTTTGATGGCCCGAAAGAAAGGAAGGATTTTATCTCAATAGCTCTAACGAAAGGAAGGATTTTATTTGGAGGACTCGAAATAAAGGAAGTTTTTATTTTGATGGCTCGAAAGGAAGGATTCAATTTTGATGGTTCAAAAGAAAGAAACAAATATTTATTTTATTCTGAAGGCTTGAAATGAAAGATAAATTTCATTTAGATAGTTCGGAAAAAAGGAAGGAAGAATTGAATGTACTTTGACGGTTCGAGGGGAGGGGTGAGATGATTTTACTTTGACGGTTTGAAAGAAAAAGCGGAAGAAAGAATCTTACCATGACAGTTTGAAGGGAAGGAAAGAAAGATTTTGTTTTGACGATTCGAAAGAAAGGAATAATTTTACTTTGATGGTTCGAAAGAAATGGATTAAATACACTTTGATGGTGTTGTGAATATGGATTATCTCCCCTTTGATAAGCCAAGCTATAAAATCTGTACATTTCCGCTTGTCAAGTAGACGAGTAGTAAGATTCTTAATTGAATAAAAGATTACTAGACTGAATCTCTTGTCCTGTTTTCATTACAGATGGTTTGAAACAAAATGGATGAAATGTACTTCGATGTTACGAAGGAAAGGAAAATATTTTTACTTTGATGATTCGTGAGAAAGAAAGAATTGTACTTTGACGATTCCAATAAAAGAAAAGAAGGATGGAATGAACTTTGCCGGTTCAAAAGAAAGGGGGAGGATTTTACTTTGATGGTTCGGCAGATATAAAATGAGTAACGATGGAACTTTGGTTGGAAGAAAGGAAGGAACGAATAATTTCACTCTGATAATTCGAAAGAAAGGAAGGTTAGAATATACTTTGACTGATAGGACAGAAGGATTTTACTTTGAGGTTCTAAATAAATGAAGAAAGGAATAAAATTATTTTGATGGCTAATATTTTACTTTGACCGTTCTAAAGGAAGGAGGGAAGAATTTCACATCGACATTTCGAAAGTAAGTAAGGATAGAATGTTCTTTGTCCGTTCGAAGGACAGAAAAGAAGGCTTTTACTTTAACAGTTAAGAATTTTACTTTGTTGGTTGGAAAGAAAGGTAGAATTATATTTTGATACATTATACTTTGAAAGAAAGAAAGGAAGGAAGAATTTTTCTTTGACAGCTCGAAAGATTGTTCTTTGATGACCTGAAAGACAAAAGGAAAGGAAGAATTTTAATTTGACGATTTGAAAGAAAGGAATGAAGAAAATGATTATACTTTGATGACGGTTTAAAGAAAGAGAGGAAGGAAGAATTTTACGTTGATGTTTCGAAAGAAAAAAATGGATTAAATGTACTTGGACGCTTCGAAAGAAAAGAAGGAAGTATATTACCGTTCAAAACAAAGAAAAATTTTAGTTTGACGGTCAAAAATTCGAAAGGAAGGAAAGATGGAAGGAAGGAAGAATTTTACTTTTACGGTTCGAAAAAATAAAGAAGGATTTAGTTTTGACATTTCGATGGAAGGAAGAAAAGTTTTTATTTTGACAGTTCGATAGAAAGGAATGGGTGATTTTCCTTTGATCGTTTGAAAAACAGAAAGGAATGATGGAACGTGCTATGAAGGTTCAGAAGAATGGTAGGAATAATTTTACTGATGGTTCAAAATAAAGGAAGGATGGATGAAATGTTCTTTTAAAGTTTTGAAAGAAATGAAGGAATGATTTTACTTTGATGGTTCAAAAGAAAAAAAATAATTTTACTTTAATGGTTAAGAATTTTACTTTGACTGTTCGAACGAAAGAAAAGAACGAAGGATTTTACTTTGACAGTTCAAAAGATATAACGTAAGGACGAAAGGAATGTACTTTGACGGCCCGAAGAAAGAAAGGAAGAACGGATGGGATGTACTTCGATTGTTTGAAAGAATCTAAGGAAGCATTTTACTTTGACAGAAAGGAAACATGGAAGGATTTTACTTTGACAATTCGAAAGTAAGGATGGAATTATTTTACTTTGACGGCTCGGAAGAAAGAAAGTAAGGATCTGACCGTTTAAAAGAATGAAGGAAAGTAAGGAAGAATTTGGTTGAAAAATGGAAGATGTACTTTAAATGTTCGAAAGAGAGAAATAAATAAAGTAAGATTTTCGAAAGGGATAGATAAAAAAAAATGAAATAGATACGGTGGTTCTTGTGGATGCTATACCATTTGCAGAGTTATTCATTTATAATGTTTTACTGCTTTTATTTGTTTATTTATTTTTTGAGTGACGACTCGAATTCCGCTTTAGGTTCTTCTTATTACACTATTTTTTTCTCATTTTTTGTACCGCATGTGTTTTTCTTTTTTAATTATATCTTTTCATCACTTGATCAAGGAAGATTTTTTTTTTAATTCCGAAATGAGCTAAATCCTCTCCCATTTACGGCTGAAAATATATCGAAAACGCTAGGAGGTGACAACTTTGCATGGAGTAATTTTGTACCAAATTACTTCATACAAACGTCACCATGATTTTAGAAATATAAAAAAAACAGATTATAAATGAATATAAAATACCTTCGGTAATTAAAAAATAATGACAAAAACTCATGAGCTATAAGTACAATACAAAAATAAACAAATTTTTTTATCATAATTTCTTTTTCTGCTTTCTTATAATCTAATTATATATATATATATATATACATACATACATTGTGTGTGTGTGTGTGTTTGATCAACATACACATGTTTATATATACATTTTGTGTGTGTGTGTTTGATCAACATACACATGTTTCACAGTTCATAAATGTGGCCAGACGCCCGATCGCCTCAAGCCGGGATCGAAACTCAATTGATTTGGTACATGGTATTCTCAACATTCTGCTGTAGAACCAAATTTTTGTTACCCCTAGTTTCTTTCCTCTTCATCTCTCTGATATATATATATATATATATATATATAATATATATTAGGGGGAGGAGGATGATTTGAAATTTAAGTAATACATTGAGTCTAGAAGAATCATCGACAGAATGCAAATGCAGAAAGCACTGGACGGTCGTTTTTTCCTATATGTGGGACCCATTAGCAGTGCGCATCCACTCCCGAGAATCGAACTCGGAACATTACGATACGACGCAAGCGTCATACCAACTGTACGAATAGATGACTAATTATATATATATATATGCAGATACACACATATATATATATATATATATATATATATATATATATATATATATATATATATATATATATATATATATATATATATATATATATATATGCAGATACACACACACACACATATACATATATATATATATATATATATGCAGATACACACACACACACATACATATATATATATATATGCAGATACACACATATACATATATATATATATATATATATATGCAGATACACACACACACACACATATATATATATATATACATACATATGCAGATACACACACTCACACATATACATATATATATATATATATATATATATATGCAGATACATATATATATATATATATATATATATATATATGAGAGTGAGAGAGAGACTGGAATAAAAAGAAGGAAATTGATAGACACACAGAAATAATGAAACACATTGACAAAGAATCAACTTAGAGATTCAATCAAACTAATGAATATGGACGTAATGAAATTGATAGATACATACACTTAAAATTAGATAGCTAAAGATTAGACTTAGATGGGTAGTACAAAGTAAGTTTAGGCAGATAAAAAGTAAAGATCAGGCTTAGACAGGTAGTAAAGAAAAACCTTGGAGAGATAGGTAGTCGAGATCAGGCCTGGAGATAGATCTCATGTGTATTTGTAAGAAAAGAATTAAAGTAGCTGATTTATCAGGAAGAATTGTAAGAAAAAAAAAGAATAGGAATATGTGTAATTGAAAATAAATTGTTAGACAACTAAGCAGAACGCTGGAATTGGAAAGAAAGAATGAAAGAAAAACGCAAACACGTGTGCACATTTAAAAGGGAGGTCGTGTGAATAAAAAAAAAGGACACAGAATGAAGACAATTGTGTTTCATCGATGGAAATGGCTTACGGCTGCTAGTAGACAAGATTAGAGGATTTGTGTTCTGGAAAACAATAGCCGGAAATAGAAAAGATTCAGAAAGTCGACAGCAAAATAAAGTGGAATCTTCATTAACCTCTTAATTAGGCTTTTTCCTATTATCAGCTTCTTTTTATCGCTCTCGATCCGTCTAATTTAACTCCATCTTTCCCTTACTTTCCGTCATTCAGATTTTCTGTCTTTACCTTCGCCATTTTAGACCATTTCCCGCCACAAACGATAAGTCGAGCATGCGCTCTCAGCCGTGCCTGGCGGCATTACATCATCACCAGTTAGTTGTTAACCTTTCGCTTTTCTTACTGCTCCTCACCCCGCACGTGAATTTTTTTTCCCCGACTCAGCACCTTCTTTTAATGATGGCTACGAAATGAATGACAATCGTCAGCCAGAAAATTGTCGTTTGCTATTTTCTTAATGCAAAGAATTCGATTAGGTTCTGCTATAAATTGAAAATATTAGGCATTTTCTTTTCCTAGGCTTTTCTTAATTTTTTTTTTATTTCTTTCTATTTTACACATCTTCTTATTTTATATATTTACGAGTAGGTTAGATAAGACAAATTGCGTACATACATATATTTCTAAACGTAACTGATAGACTTGACACAAAGATGATTTTTGTTTTTCTCAAATTCCATACTTTGAATATTTTATATCAAACATGTTAGATCTTTCTCCAGACATGCTCTCTCTCTCTCTCTCTCTCTCTCTCTCTCTCTCTCATATATATATATATATATATATATATATATATATATATATATAGTGTATTTAGGCATCAATCTTTCAATGAATTAATGTTTCATTAAAAACGACAGACAAGTTACTACATTTAAGCTTTTTATTAAATGTTCTTGTGTTCCAAAAGGGCTTTCTTTTTTTAATAGAGAGTGTGTAGAAACTGCCCAAATGTTCTATAATTCCGAGCGCTTTCGGCTATACTTTTAGTCATTATCAAGGATGATTTTATTTTTTCACTTTAATTGTGGGAGTTTAGTGCATGTTTTTAGCGTTATAGAGATGTTTTATTTTCCGAACACAGCACATTGTGGCCGTGTTCATAGTTAATATTAACAACACTTAACAATATTAACTACGAACACGGCCACAATATGCTAACTGTGTTTGGAAAATAAAACCTCTCTATAACGCTAAAAACATACACACAACGCACACACTCAATTAATCTGAAATAATAAAATCATCCTTGATAATGGCTAAAAGTATAGTCGGAAGCGCTCGAAATTACAGAACATTTGGAAAGTTTCTACACACACTGTGTTCAAAAAAGAAAACACTTTTCGAACACAAGAAAAATTAAATAAAAAGCTTAATTGTAGTAACTTGTCTGTCGTTTGTAATGAAAAATGCATATATATATATATATATATATATATATATATATATATATGTATGATTTATTCAAAAATTATAACATAAATATGCTATAAAATCACTACAAAATAACTATTTTGTTTCAACATTTCTGTTGTCTTATCAAGTGATAGTGTTGATTTCATAGTATTTTTTGGTTATTGGAATTTATTCTGTATGCACCAATCTTATACTTATACGAAGGGTAGTTTCATCTGGGGAGATAGACAGACGCGAACCCGTTTATGCGCGTTCTACAGGGATTTTTTGGCCGAGCCTATTGGCTCGGATGACCCACGTTAAACCCGGCCTTGTGCCATATATAGCCCTCATGGTGGGGCTGTTAAATATAACAATGATATAGTCTGTACATGTGCCTTTTGACACATGTACACTCGTGAAGGGGGGCTAAAAATATCAACAGTGATATAGACAGTTCTACCGAGGCTGTGGCTATTCTCAGCTCCTGTCGAACTCTCTGCCTTGAGCATAGCCTCGTCCGGGGAGGTAGACAGACCCTAACCCGTTTATGCGGGTTCTACGGGTTTTTTCTTTTGCCGAGATGACCCACGTTAAACTCGGCCTTGTGCCACATGTACCCTCGTGGTGGGAAGGGGGGGGGCTACTCAATATCAACAGTGATATAGACTGAACGCTGGTCAACCGACACACACTCCCAAGTCTGTTGTATTTACTGTTCAATACACTATTTATGTTCGACCTCTTGTTTTGTCGTTTCTTAACCATTACAAGGTCACAACAATCTCCCACTAGAAACTGTTTTATAAATTTATATATCAAGTCTACCGATGGTATATACATTGAATATTGTTATCACATCTGGTCTGGTGCTTCTACATATTCAGAGATTCTTAATAAGATCCAAGGAAGAATATGCGATATTAACAGTCTTAACCTGACATCTCGGCCTTAGTAATTTTCCCGCGGCTGAAACGTAATTCCCCGTCCTGGGTATGACGATAAACTACCCCCAACAGCAAGGCCTCTGATCAGGAGATTTTGAGGAGCATGGAACCACCTCTTAATTGCTGCTATTCCCAAGTCCAACCTGACCCGGGATGGTAGCACCTGTTAGGGTACCAGGTATGGGCAAATAGTTAACCCCGAAACTGGGGTAAAAACACTATGAAAGTGTAAATATAGGTTTTAATACCAGAAATACTTTGTAAAAAATTATTATCAGCAATACATTTTGGAAAAAACCATTACCAGCAACATATTAAAAAAAACTATTACTAGCAATATATTAAAAAAAAACTATTACTAGCAATATATTAAAAAAAAACTATTACTAGCAATATATTAAAAAAAACTATTACTAGCAATATATTAAAAAAAAACTATTACTAGCAATATATTTAAAAAAAAACTATTACCAGCAACATATTAAAAAAAACTATTACCAGCAACATATTAAAAAAACTATTACTAGCAATATATTAAAAAAAACTATTATTAGCAATATATTAAAAAAAACTATTACTAGCAATATATTAAAAAAAACTATTACTAGCAATATATTTTAAAAAAAACTATTACCAGCAACATATTAAAAAAAACTATTACTAGCAATATATTAAAAAAACTATTACTAGCAATATATTAAAAAAAAAACTATTACTAGCAATATATTTTAAAAAAAACTATTACCAGCAACATATTAAAAAAAAACTATTACCAGCAATATATTATTGAAAAAAGAAATATTACCAACAATACATTTTTGAAAAAAAATATTACCAGCAATGCCATTTTTGGAAAAATATTCCAGCATTACTTTTTTTTGAAAAGAATTATTGTCAGGAATACATTTTTGAAGGAAAAAATTATTACCAGAAATAGATTTTTGACAAAACAAAATATTACCAGCAATAAAAATTTTGTCGGCATTAAATAACCCATTGGGGTTGATATGCTGTAAAACAAACTAAACCAAACTATTAGAGTGTGTAGATTTTGATCTAGTGCGAATGCAATATTACCAAGTGAGTAATTTGAAAAAAAACTTTTACGAAAATAAAACCAGCCAAGATTGTAAATTTCCTAAAAGAAGTTGGATTGTACTCAAATATATGAGTAATTGAAAAAGGGTTCAAATATATATGTATACATACACACCGTTTTTTTTTTACCAAACTATCGCTATGTATCTCTTTCAAAAATTTTGTTGGCATTAAATGACCCACTGAGGTTGATATGCCATAAAACAAATGAACCAACCAAGCAACTAAGGTACTTCCTTGTATCGTTTCTGTAAATATTTTTATGGTAATTGTTCTGATGAGTATTTCTCTTTTGTACTTCAAATTTACGAATTCAGAGGCGGTACTAGATTGACAGTACTTATTTTACTACAAATATAACTGTTAGTTCTGTGCTAACAATTTTTTCTCACACACTTGTCGCATTTGAAATTCTCTTCCGGCTTTTTGGTTTGCTGTCAATCTTAATCTTCAAAAATTTAAATGTAATTTCAGTATTTATCTTCTGCTGTCATAATACCTGTTTTCTTATTTACATTATTCAGACTGTTATCCACATTTTCATTGGCATGTTCACAACTTTTCGGCCGTTGTAAGCTCCGGCCTTCTTCAGGTGATTGGAATTTTGAACCGAACACTTTATTTCGTCAACCGGGGGTGGGGGTGGGGTAGATTTTTCTAGTTCCACATGCCATGCCTCTTCTGGATTTCTTAGTTATTTCCCTTTAACTCCACTCTCCAACTTTCTTCAACTCTGGATCTAACCAACACTTAACTTGGAGAGTTGAATTAAAGGAAATAACTGAGGCGTCCGGAAGAGGCATGGCACGTGGAACTAGAACAATCTACTTCGGTGGACGAAATGAAGGGTTTGGTTCGAAATTTCAATCATCTGAAGAAGACCGAAACGTTGTGAATATGGCAATGAAGACGCGGAGGATAGTCCGAATAATGTAAATAATCCTACTACCTAATCTCATAGATATAGACCGATCTGTTTTCTTATTGCTCTCTCTCCTTAATATTTTTGGTTTTTCTCATATTCTTTCATTACCACTAAGCTTTGCGTCTTAGTGGCTTTATTGTCTTGTTTGAGGTGAAATGGTTAAAATAATGTATTTAAAAAGTTGGTGTTTGCAGAACGACATTAACAAGCTATAATTCCAGACCATAGATAATATAGTGGCTTAAATACTTCAGGAATGATTTATTAAATCTATATTTATTTTAATATCATGTCACTACTGGACATTGCTGATCATGGCTTTCTACATTGTACTTTTGCTAATCTGTGAGTTTCTATGACTTCTTGGGAAAGATAGTGGATCTATTTCCTGCTGTCTTCCCCGTGATTTGAAATCCCAGTTCTAGAGAATTCAACTTACTAATTCTATTTAAACCATAACCGTGGCATATAAAAATGTCGTGTCTCTGAAGGTCGTGGCCGATCATGGCTCTCCCCAATTTCTTGTCTTTTGTAACGCTGAGTAAATTTTGTCTTTTTGCTATCTCTCCTAATCCCTGTTCTTTCATGTACATTAATTATATTCGGACTAATATCCATATCTTTGTTATCACAACGTTTTAACCAAGTGGTCCCTTTGGCTTTCCTCATGTGCCAATCCGAATGACCCTTAGGAAATTTCGAACTGAACACTTTATTTAATATATGACGGTAGATAGTTCCCGTTCCGCTTTCCAGGTTTAGGGATATTTCGTCTTTTTCTCTCTTTTAAATGTAATCATTTCACCCCAAGTAAGGCAATAAAGCCACTAAGATGCTAAGTGTCAGAGAATATGAGAAAAAAAAACTATTAAAAGAGAGAACATTAAAAGAAGAAGAATTAAGTAAACAGTAGATAACAATTTAATTTTTTTTAAAAATCAATTTCACCCCACGCAAGGCAATAAAGCCACTAAGATGCAAATGATTACTGAGTGTTAGAGAATATGAGAAAAAAAAAACTATTAAAAGAGAGAACATTAAAAGAACAAGAATTAAGTAAACAGTAGACAACGATTGAATTTTTAAAAAAATCAAGTTCACGCCAAGCAAGGTAATAAAGCCACTAAGATGCAAAGGGTGGAAGAATTAGGAACAAGGACTAGTAAGGAGCGGTAAGAGAAAAGAATAATCAGGTGGACAGTAGGCAGCGTTTCGCATTGCATTTAAATTTTTGCAGATTAAAATTGACTGGCAAGTATGGAGCCGGAAGGAAGTTCCAGAAGTTAGAAAAGAAACTGTTACCGTAGAAATGTTACAGGTAATCAGCTCAAGTGTAATTTCATGAGATGTCGACGCCAATCTAGTACTGCGCATAAAGTCACTGTACTATAGAGGAAAGTACTGTTAGGATTACTGGGTAAAAGATTTATTTTATGCATTATTTACACTTACATTACTGTCATCACAAGTTTTCGACTGTTGAGCCCCGCAGTCCTGTTCAGGTCTCTGTAGATCTGTGCTATCTTTAAGGAACATCTTACTGGTTCCTTTATTTAATCTACAAGAGTATATTGCTCTCGTTTCTCCGTCCAGGTCTTGGAATATCACGTCGTCTTCTCCCCAGTTACAATTCGCTCTGCTTGTAGTGAGTCCAAACTTTTACGAAATGGATTGAAATCATAATTACTAATTGATTTTTTTTGTTTGTTGTTTTTTTACGGCTTGTCCACCCTTTGTAACTTATTTTGAATTATAAGAATAATTCTTTCCTTTTTTTGCGAAGGGAATATTACATTAACAATATTTAAGAATAAGTGATTTTTCCAGATACTAGCCTTAATCGATTTACCTTGTTCGGACTATCGTCCTCATCTTTGTTGCCATATTTATCACAACGTTTCGGTCGTTGTACGCTCTGACCTTCTTCAGGTGGTTTGAATGTCGAACTGAAGCCTTAATTTCGCTCGCTAGGGTAGACTGTACTCGTTCCAACTGAAGAAGGCCGGAGCGTACAACGGCCGAAACATTGTGATAAATATGGCAACAAAGATAAGGAGGATAGTTCGAACAAGGTAAATAGTGTACATACTACCTCATCTCAGAAATATAGACAGATACTAGCCTTACTATTTAACTCATACCTAGTGGGAGGATATAGATTCATACCTTTCCCAACTATATTTGCACGAAAGTGGCTATAAAACCCAACTGTAATTCGAACCCGACTCCCCGATTTCTCATTCCAAACAGCTATCCTTTACACTACCCGCATATCCCATGCTTACTGAAGGTTACTCGAATCGACACACTCCTGACGAAAGCCAGAAAATACAACGGTCGAAACATCATGATAATAACGAAAGTGATTCGGACATTAACCTGAATATAAATAATGGTAGCTCCACATCTGAAACTCAAAAATAAATTATCGAATATATTGTTATTTTTTTTTAAATGGATTGCTTTTGCGTATCAGAAAATGCACAAATATTATGACCTTAAATTTTTTTAATCTAATTAAGCTTCTGTCATAAACAATCGTTTGTTGAATTGTTTCGTAGACTATTATCTGTGCTGGAAAATAGTTCTTGGTTGCCCATATTTTTTTTAACCTTATACCAGACTAAAATATTACTACTTGCTATTGGTATTTTCATCGGTGATGGTAATGGTGTGGGTGGGGGGCGTTCTTATACGACGTTCTTGTCTGTCAAAAGAGTAAACTTTATGAAACACCAGCTGAAAAGAACAAAACCAGCGATCGAAATACCAATTTCCAGGCATTTGTTCGTTTCGTTGTTGTTGATATAGCCAGGAGTAACAAAAGCAATGAGCGGGAAGACAATGACAATAAAATAACAGTGACAAATAAAGAACGGCCAAGAACAACAACTATTTGCGTAATGAGAACAACGACAATAAAAACAATTACCAATTAGACGTCGACAGAGTCAGAGACGATACTCCGCGAGGAGGACATCTCTGACGCCATATTTGAACGTTCATGACAAAGACAGATAATGCCAGCGGCAATTGTGACGGAGCAAGTGTTTAATAGAATAAAATTTGCGTTGTTCAGTCGAATGAATAATTTCCGAATGGCACTCTCACTAACAGATTAAAATTACCAAAAGCAATCTTATAGTGCGAAAGGAATCTATCTTATTCCCTCTCTTCCTTCCTTTCCTTTTCTTCTGTCTCGTTCTGTTTAGGTGTATACACGTGTGTGTGTGTGTGTGTGTGTGTGTGTGTGTGTGTGTGGTATAAACATATACATATATGTGTTTACTACTATACGAAAATATTGGCTTGGGTTTTTTGTTAACTTTTTGCATATAGGTATATGTTAACCTCACAATAATTTTTATCGGTACAGGATAAAAAAATGATTTGCTAAACTCCCAAAATTCGGTACAGTTTTTTGTCTAAATTGAAAAGTTAGTATTCCATTCCCTCGACTAGTCCGTATTCCATTCCCTCGACTAGTGCGTATCCCATTCCCTCGACTAGTGAGTATTTCATTCCCTCGACTAGTGCGTATTTCGTTCCATCGATTAGTCTGTATTCCATTCCCTCGACTAGTGCGTATTCCATTCCCTCGACTAGTGCGTATTGCATTCCCTCGACTAGTGCGTATTCCATTCCCTCGACTAATGCGTATTCCATTCCATCGATTAGTCTGTATTCCATTCCCTCGACTAGTGCGTATTCCATTCCCTCGACTAGTCCGTATTCCATTCACTGGCCTTTACCAGAGCTCCAACATCGGCATGATGTCTTTGACTCTATTTCAAATAACACCATCATGTCATTGATCCTTTATGGGTGTGAATTTTAATCCTGCTAGAAACGAACACTCTCTTGTGGTTTTGTTCAACACTGGGCACCTCTTGCAGTAGGTGTTGCATTAATATCTTGGTGAATTTTCTTAGGTCTTCAGTCAGTGTTTTGCCTTTGTCGGTTATACATGCTGGCTGCGATCCGATTCCAAGTAATAACATCGCTTCATTTATTCTAAAATCTGGGCAGTGTGGACGTGACTTTTTAGTTCCCCTAGAGTGTTACACTGATTTTCGCAGATGTGGCAAAGTTTGGAGCCTCTTGTAGTAATTGTTACAGTAATATTTTGGTGTGGCGTTTTTGATGTTTTTTAGGCTTGCCCTACTTAGATAGATGCGACGACATCCATTACATATTACATCAAATTCTATGCCAACATTCTCATTAAAATAACATCAAGACAATTTTAAACATCTCTCTTGCGTTTTTCATGTCCAACACGATTCGGTTCAAATCTGTCTAACCCATGTGCACTGCTTTCCTCCAGAATGACATCTGGAGCTAGGTTTTCCCAGTCATTTTGAAAGATGTCATCCTTCTAGAGTGTGTTCTCTGTGCAATCTGTATACCTTAATTTTGGTTTGTGCGCTAGTATTTTTTCCATCGGCCAACTCATTGTAAAGAAATTGTTCAAGGGGTACTCTCGTCCATCATCCTAATCAATGACCATTCCATCACAAAACGCTTTCTGGGTATGACTATAAACTACATCCGGCAACAAGGCCTCAGATCGAAAGGTTTTGAGAAGCGTGGAACCACCTCTTAATTGCTGCTGTCACCAGGTACGCCTTGACTCAGGATTGTAGCACCTGTTAGGGTCCTAGCTATGGGTAAATAGTGAACCCCCAAACTGGGACCAACATTTACCAGCCTCTGATCGGGAGGAATTTGAGTAGCGTGGAACCAACTCTTAATTGCTATTGTTACATTTTCATAGTAAAAATAAAAAATACATTTTTATACTAAAAATTAAAAAAAAATGCCAGCCATAGATACCGGCATCAAATGACCCATAAAGAGTTGATATGCCGTTAAACAAACAAACAAATCAAACTATCGCAAAATATTTATGTACACTCAGGTACGCACACAATGGCTGGCTAAAAGTTTTCCTGTGTGCTAAGCTATGTAGTTAGCCGTGAAAATGTCATGCATAGGCACATTTGTGTTTTGTTCAACACCCACACAGCTACTCTGAGGTTTATACTATAACTATGTTTTCGGGAGATAACCCACAATCTGGCGTGACCAGGAATTGAACAAGATTAGTAATCAAACACTCGGTCACGATTTGTATCTCTCTTTCTCTCTCTCTCTTTCTCTCTCTCTCTTTCTCTCTCTCTCTTTCTCTCTCTCTCTCTTTCTCTCTCTCTCTCTCTCTCTCTCTCTCTCTCTCTCTATATATATATATATATATATATATAGAGAGAGAGAGAGAGATGCAAATCATGACCGAGTGTTTGATTACATATATATATATATGTGTTTGTGTGTGAAAAAGAGAAATAACATCACCCTCTCTTTCTCTCTATCTCTCTCCCTATAAATATATATATATATATATATATTTACATCTCTTTATATATATATATATATATATATATATATCGATCTATATATATTTTATATATTTATATATTTGCATCTCTCTCTCCCTCTTTCTCTCTCTCTCTCTATATATATATATATATGTATATATATATATATATATATATATATATATATATATATATATCCCTCTCTCTTTCTATATATATGAAAAATTGAAAAAACACCACCCTCTCTTTCCCTCTCTCTCTCTATATATATATTTGCATCTCTTTCTATATATCTATATCTATATGTATATATATATATATATATATATATATATATATATCGTTCTATATTCTTTATATATTTTCATCTCTCTCTATATATATATGTATATATATATATATATCGATATCTATATGTCTTTATATATTTGCATCTCTTTCTATATATATATGTATATATATATATATCGATATCTACATGATATCTATATTTACATCTTTCTCTCTCTCTCTCTCTCTCTCTCTCTCTCTCTCTCTCTATATATATATATATATATATATATATATATATATATGTAAAGGGTGAATAAAGAAATGTTGACAGGCGCATAAATATATGGATAAAATTGTACGCAACTTGGGCAATTATCAAATGGAATGACGGAAAAATCGTCCGATTAACCGTGTGCACACTCATATGGAAAAAAAAAACGTGTACACTATTATTTTGTTTAAGCTTCTTACTTTACTCATATCTTTGTTTCTGTTACATACTACGTTTTTGTTAGCATTAGCCGGTGAGATCATATATTGAGCGTTTTAGAAATTATTGAAACGAAAAGAAAGAGTTAAATGAAAAACCAAATTCAAAGACAGATTTAAAAAAGCATAAAACGTAGTTAAATGATATCTGTAGTTGATAACTGAAGACGCTTAACGGCGGACATATGCAAGACAATGATTGATCTGCGCAAGTCACGCATATTTCTTTATTTTCGAAAATGGCCGCTCGATGAAAAAGAAAAAAGCAAGTAAAGAAAATTAAAATAACAATCCCTCCTATTTTTTTTCTTCCGTATCACAAGACTCCTGGACGCACCTCAATTTATGGTGAGATTGGTTCAGTTACACAAACACGTACTTTTAAGCTATGCCGTGTCGGTATTTGGACGTATCAGAAAGAAATATTAAAGTTATCAGTCTGGATTCCTCGTGGCAAGATTTCTTAAAATAAAAATAATAAACATATTCGCGATAAAAAGAAAAAAAAATGTCTTAAAACAACGCTTTAAGTATATAAATGTTGAATTAAGATTTCCTATCAAAAACATATGTATAAGACAATCGTTTGTTCGTTGTGTAACTGCACTTCAATACACAAATGTTTTCCTGATTGTTTAAAATTTATTTCGGTTAGACGTCACAGCCGGAGTGGCTCGTTATTAACACATTCCATACATGACTGCGTCTATTTCCTGCAAATATTTGCATGAAATTTGCCTGATTGTCCTGAAAGCAGCCAATATTAGAAATTCGCATAAA
>OZ038484.1:89482384-89484884 GCA_964036315.1 Acanthosepion esculentum
GCAGGAAGACCTCATTAGCAACGGTAGCTACAGCAAGGTAAAAAATAATCCTACTATGAAAAGGGAACGCAAACTGCCACTGATACTAATCAAGAACAAGGATCACTTCGCACCTAAGACGTATAGGCAGTTATCGCAGCGTTACACCAAGCTACCTCACATATACGGTCTCTCTAAGATTCACAAAGACGGTATTCCGCTCAGGCCGATTGTTAGTTGCCAAGGCTCTGTGTGCCACCTTCTGAGTCGCTTCCTTGTAGATATAATTGACCCATTGATCGGAAAGTCTCCTTCATATGTCCGAATTCAGCCCGCTTCGTGGAAATAATCAAAAATCCTATCTAACCAGATGGTGAGCTTGGACGTGGTGAGTTTGTTCACCAAGGTACCCACGGAGGTGGCACTCTCAGTAGTCAGAGACAGATTGGCCTCTGACTCATCCCTAGAAGAACGGACCAGTATTCCAATAGATAATCTGATGGAGATGTTGACTTTGTGTACACAAACTACACACTTCGGAATGGGATCACACATATGTCGACAGGATGAGGGCTTAGCAATGGGCTCGCCATTATCAACAGCAATGGCGAATATATACATGGAATACTATATGGCATTAGAATCTATATCTCTAAAGCCAACTATATGGTTATGGTACGTAGATGACACCTTCATACTCTGGCCACACCAGGAAGATGTTCAGGTTCTACTGGACCATGTGAACTTAATAAGACCTTCGATATCAGTTCACAATGGAGAAAGAGAGTAACACTCCCATACCTTGATTTTCTAATATCTCGAACAGAGCATGGGTTCAAGACATCCGTATACAGTAAGCCGACATTCACCGGACAGTACCTCAATTTCAACTCCCACCATCCATACAGCGTAAAGAAAGGGATGGTTAGCTGCTTACAACACCGATCAAAAGTCATAGGTGGCGACCCAGAGACATTAGATAAAGAATTGGTCAGTATAAGTAGTACCCTACAACGTAACAACTCTCCTGGGTACATGGCAGCAGCCCCACAAAACTGGGATTGGCGGGTACAAGAGGAGGAGGAGGACAACATAACTCCGAAATCAGTCTGCCTGCCTTATGTGAAGGGGTTATCAGAAAATACAAAGGATCTGCGGTCCATATAACATCAGGACAACTTTCAAAAACTTGACGACACTTTGCAGATATCTCTCCCGAGTAAGACCCCCCATAGAGGAGAACATGACTAAAGACTGTGTGTACGCTATCCCGTGCAGCTGCGGAAAGAAATATAAAGGAGAGACAGGCCGCCTCCTTAAGGTGAGGCTTCAAGTACACCAGAAAGCTGTAACACGAGGGGAAGTGGAAAAATCAGCCATGGCTGACCACATATGGAGAGAGAAGGGAGATCACCGCCCTCTGTTGGATCAGTTGAGTTCATAGACAAGGAACACCACTGGAAAATTCGTAAACTTAAGGAATCAGCACATATGCAAGGCCACAAAAATCCTCTGAGCCGACCAAGCATAGAAATGAATACAATATGGGAACCAATAATAAAGAGTGACAGAGAAAAGCGATAATAACAATAATGTTGCAATATGAGCACTGGTAAAAATGGTTGCTGAAGACATTAGGTTTATAATACCCACAAATTCATACACAGATGTCGTCAAGGGCACAGTGGAAAAAAGGAATTGGTTAGATCCAGTGACAGGAAACAAAGAGTGGGAGTTCAATACCCCGTAAAGGCAGTGGAGAACTTTTAGAGGGAAAAATTAACAGGAGATAACTGATAACTGACATCCATTAAACATGGCAAGTGGAACTAGAACGGTCTACCCCAGTGAACGAAATAAATGATTCAGTTCGACATTCCAATCAGCTGAAGAAGGCCGCAGGGTACAACGGCCGAAACGTTGTAATAAATATGGCGACAAAGATGAGGAACATAGTCCGAATAATGTAAATAATGTACATAATAGCTCATCTCAGAAATATAGACGAATAAATTATGTATTTATTCATTTTTCCCCAGTAATTTTATTATTTTAAATTTAAATGGATTAAATTCAAATTTTAAAATGGGTAATTTTTAATTTCAAATTTTATCGTGAAATTTAATACTTATTAGTTCGAATAAATTCTATTTTAATCTAACCCCAAAGCATTGAAAAGTTATTATAAACTTAGTTCGTTGTCAAATTTTTTGACTTCTCGTATACTTATATTTTGATTGGTCATGCCGGCTTATGTAACAGCATTTCCACATGCGATAGGTGGTTAATTGATTTGAACCTTTCAAAAACCTTTATTCTACATTCAACATAATCAATTGATAAGACATTAGAGGTGTTGAAATAAAATGGCTATATTTGTAGTGATTTTATAACATATTTATGTTATAATTTTCGAATAAATAATTATATATGCTCTACACTGTATTGAGCACTCTTTTAAGAATAGTAATTGTGGGTTATTGGAATTTATTCCGTATACACCAATCCTATATGTGGGTAT
>OZ038484.1:89489884-89497384 GCA_964036315.1 Acanthosepion esculentum
TCTACATAAGATTCCTCATGTTTCAAAAACGAGATACCGAAAACATCAATGTAATTATTAAAATAAAATTGAACTAAAGTTTCAAAACATATTTCATCCTTAAGCGTACATTATAATTTTTAAAAATTATTATTATTTACCTAAAGTGTTCTTTCGAATTTTTCTACATATATATATATATATATATATATATATATATGTACTTCAGATCATTCTCCTGGTATGCTACTGGTATCAATTAATCTGACGCTTCCTGTTGCATGTTTGGGCAATCGGCGACTAAACCGTTACCCCCACTAGGTCTACTTGGTGAGAAGGGTGGCTAGAAACTCTACAGGGCAAAAACAGTTTCTCTCAAAAGGCGGATGAACCTCTTTGAGAGGTCAACGGCTATCTAGCAATCTATGCGCGAGGCCATAGAAATATTTTATCTGGTATCCAGATTCGCGATTATCCCACTGTGTGTGGGACTTGCCAAATTTTCTGGCAGTCTCCTAGGAGAAGAAAACTCTGATAGATAACCTTCCCCATGGCCACACTAGATATCTTGCAACTGCTTGTCTTTGAATATGTAGTTTCGTGGCGTGGGTTGATGCAGTGCTATGCAAGCTGCATCCGACCTTAAAACCCATACGGTCATTACTGACAACTTGCTAGCTTGAAGACTTTTTAAAATCCAAGTACGATGGCGATGCCGCAACACAGTACAAGTGGAAGTGCGTAGCTGATGACCTGCACATTTGGCGGCCTCTGGATAGATGTAAAGTCGTTATCTCACCGTCATTGAGACAGGGGTGTCTTTCGTTTCTTCCTAGGGGTGTCTGAGCAGCCCTTTTAAGGAGAGCACTTCTCACCAGAAGATTGCTGGAAGGGTTTAGAAAAGGTGACTCCAAAACTGACTGTTTCATACATCTGGCCACTATAACGCGGCTGCCAGATGACTGTTTTGCACTGGAAAAACGAAACTAAGGATGAAACGGAAACTATCTTGTTGGAACGTACGGATTCTCATAGACAATAATTTGGGACCTGCTCATCAATTCAGAACACATCTGGTGTCTAGGGAGATATATTGTATAGATGCAGCTGCTCTCTTGGAAACACGTTTAGCTGCTGATGGTCAACTTCAAGAAATTGGGAGTGGCTACATTTACTTCTGGAAGAGAAATTGTGCTGAGGAAGATAGAGTAGCTTGTGTGGGTTTTTGCTGTACTTGTGGCAGGGCGTGATGAAATTCATAAAGGAGTCAGTGAACATTTAAAGACCCTTCGACGACATCTCAATGGGTCACGATACGATACAATCATTAGTACCTACGCTTCAAAAATGGACAGGGCCAACAATTTAAAGGCTCAGTTCTATGAGTCCTTGAGAATTATACTCTACATGATTCCAAAAGCTAACAAGGTTGTCCTCCCCGGTAAATTCAACGCCAGATTTGGTACGAATTGCCACAGCTGGAGTAGTTTGTGGAAATATGGCTTAAGGTAAATCAACGTCAGTGGTGAAATGATTCTCGATATTTGAACCGAGTTTAATATTTTGACCTCCAACACTCAATTCAAGCAAAGGGGTAATCATATTACTATGGGGATGCATCTCCGTTCCACCAATGGCATCACATTGATTATGTCATCATCCGCAAGAGGATGTACAAGATATCCATAATCTTACATATCTACGTGGTGCAGATTGTTGGGCTGATCATGCACTAGTGAGGTCCAAGATGAATTTCGTTCTTAAATCAGCAACTAGACAAAGCAATGAGCATATATATATATATATATATATATATATATATATATATATATATATATGTATATAAGTGTGCATATATATAGAGAAAGAAAGAGAGGGGTGTGCATATATATAAATATCTATCTATCTATATATATATGTAGAGGGAGAGGTGCATACATATATATATAGGTGTGTGTATATATATATATATATAAATATATATATAAATAAATATATATATATATATATATAGATAGATATATATATAAATAGATAGATATAGGTGTGCATATATATATGCATATAGAAATAGGTGTGCATATATATATATATATATATATATATATATATATATATATGTAGGTAGATAGATATAGGTGCGCATATATATATAAATAGGTAGATATATATATATATATATATACGTATACAGATATAGGTGTGCATATAGATAGATAGATATAGGTATGAATATATATAGAGATATATAGGGTTGATTATATATAGATATAGGTGTGCGTATATATAATTATATATATATATAGAGAGAGATAGGTGTATATATCTTTATATGTGTATAGATAGATAGATATACGTGTATATATATATATATAGGTGAGCATATATAGGTGAGCATATATAGGTGTGCATAAATATATATATATATATATATAATTATGTTTGTATATATACATGTATATATGGATATATATATATATATGCATATATGTATGCATATATATGTATGCATATATATGTATATATATGTATATTTGAATATATATGTACGTATTTAAATATGTATGTATATATATATGAATGCATATATATGAATATATGTACGTATTTATATATTTATATGTATATATATCTGAATGTATATAAATATGTATCTATATATATACATGTATGTATATATAAATGTATATATATATACATGAATGTATATATACATGTATGTATATATAAATGTATATATATATACATGCATGTATATATAAATGTATATATATATACATGCATGTATATATAAATGTATATATATAAACATGTATGTATATATGTATGTATATATATAAACATGTATGTATATATGTATGTATATATATAAACATGTATGTATATATGTATGTATATATATAAACATGTATGTATATATGTATGTATATATATAAACATGTATGTATATATGTATGTATATATATAAACATGTATGTATATATGTATGTATATATATATAAACATGTATGTATATATGTATGTATATATATATAAACATGTATGTATATATGTATGTATTTATATAACCATGTATATATATATATGTATGTATATATATAACCATGTATATATATACATGTATGTATATATATACATGTATGTATATATATACATGTATGTATATATATACATGTATGTATATATGTATGTATATATATACATGTATGTATATATGTATGTATATATATACATGTATGTATATATACATGTATGTATATATGTATGTATATATACATGTATGTATATATGTATGTATATATACATGTATGTATATATATACATGTATGTATATATGTATGTATATATAGACATGTATGTATATATGTATGTATATATATACATGTATGTATATATGTATGTATATATATACATGTATGTATATATGTAGGTATATATATACATGTATGTATATATGTATGTATATATATACATGTATGTATATATGTATGTATATATATACATGCATGTATATATGTGTGTATATATATACATGTATGAATATATGTATATATATATACATGTATGTATATATATACATGTATAGATGTATGTATATATATATATATACATGTATGTATATATATATATATACATGTATGTATATATATATACATGTATGTATATATATATATATACATGTATTCATGTATGTATTTATATATACATGTATATATGTATATATATACGTATATGTATATATGAATGTATATATATATATGTATGCATATTAATGTATATAATTTTATGTATATTAATGTATATATATATGTTTATATATTAATGTATATATATGTATGTATATTATTGTATATATATATGTATGTATATTAAAGTATATATATATATATGTTTGAAATATGTGTACTCAATTTGAACCTGATGATGAACGATGACGTTCGAAAGTACTGTGTTATCTTTTGGAAAATATATATACCAATATAATTTTAAAATAAAAAGTCTCATTCTATATGAGAAAATACAAAAGAAAATCAGCAGGACTAAGTTGTTTTTGGCGTTTAATACAACGTGTTTAAAAATGTATATGTTTGTATATTAATGTATATATATATATATGTATTATAATATATACCTGTATATATATGAATATATATATATATATGTATATATATGAATATATATATATATATGTATATATATGAATATATATATATATGTATATATATGAATATATATATATATATGTATATATATGAATATATATATATATATATATATATGTATATATATGAATGTATATATATATGTATATATATGAATGTATATATATATGTATATATATGAATATATATATATATATGTATATATATGAATGTATATATATATGTATATATATCACTGTATATATATGAATGTATTTATATATATATATATGAATGCATATATATATATATGTATATATATGAATATGTATATATATATATAAATGTATATATATGTATATATATGAATATGTATATATATATATATATGTATATATATATATATATATATATAAATGTATATATATGTATATATATGGATGTATATATATATATATATATGAATCTATAAATTTATATATATATGAATGTATATATGTATATATATATGAATGTATATATGTATATATATATGAATGTATATATGAATATATATATGAATGTATATATGTATATATATATGAATGTATATATAGATGCATATATATATGAATGTATATATATCAATATATGTATGAATGTATATTTATGAATATATATATATACATTAATATATATAATTGTATATGTATATATATATTAATGTATATATATCAATATATGTATGAATATATGAAAGTGTGTATATGTATATATATGAATGTATATATATATATATGAATATATATGTATATGTATATATTAATGTATATATATGAATATATATATGAATGTATATATATATATGTCTATATATATGAATGTATGTATGTATATATATATATATATGAATGTGTATATATATGTAAATATATATGAGTGTATATATATATATGTATGTATATATATATTTATTTACATATATGAATGTATACATATGTATATTTATTTGAATGTATATATATATATGTTTATATATATATATGCATATATATATGTATATATATATTTATGTATATATTCATGTATATATATATGAATGTATATAAATATATATATGAATGTATATATATATATGTTTATATTTATATGAATTTATATATATATGTATATATATATATGAATTTATATATATATGTATGAATTTATATATACATGCATATATTTTTATATGAATGTATATATATGCATATATAAACTGCGTCTAGATATTATATGCAAAAGAGGTATTGTCAAATATTTTATGTAAAATTCATTGATATGTGTTATCCAATGAAATAATATGTACTATTATGTATAGCGAGTAAGCATGAAAGCAATTAAGTCCCAATTTTCAATTTCAAATTGATTCTTAGTATTTTTTCAGTAATTATAGCAATTTGCAATGCCAAGAGATTATTTGCAAGAAGTAGAATTTAGTATTATGGCTCGTAAAAAAGAACTATATAATTGAAGAAATTAGCAAAGGAAAATCTTCCCTTCAAATTTCTAAGGATTTGAAAAGGGATCATCGAACAATCAAGAAAATATGTCAAATGGGAATTCAACCTAAGAAAAAAGTTTCAGGCTGAATTCAGGAATTTAACAAAGCGAGATCTATCACATATCCGAAGAGAATTCACAAGAAACCCAAATGCGTCAAGTGCGTTCATATTTGAGGCCGCTGGAGCTCCTCTGGTGTCAGGGGAAACAAGGTGTAAAACATTAAGTAAGTTTGCTGATGTAAAAAATCAAATAAAGAAACCCATTTTAACAAAGAAAGAAGATTGCAGTGGGCAACAAAATACATGAAAACTGATTTCAGTAAAGTGCTTTTTACAGGCGAATCAAGGATCACCCTCGATGGGCCCGATGGATGGGTTCGAGGATGGGTTTGCAAGCAACATGACTCAAGTAATTTTTTTAAACGCCAACAAGGCGACGGTGGGATCATGATACGGGCTGGGATTATTGGTAATGAGCTCGTGGGTCTATTTAAAATGAAAGACGGGGTTAAAATGAATTCCAAAAGTTACTGTGATTTTCTAGAGCAATATTTCTTTGAATGGCTTGATAACCAGTCTTTAGCCAAGAGTAGATCTATGATCTTTATGCAAGACAACGCACCAAGTCATGCATCCAAGTTTACTAAATCCTGGTTGATAGAAAAGGGATTTGTTGAAGATTCTCTTATGGACTGGCCTTCAAATTCCTGTGAGTTGAATCCCATTCAGAGACTGTGGAGCATCCGCAAGAGAGATATTTATTCTAATGGAAGGCAATTCAACAGCAAGTGTGACATCTGGGAGGCAGTTAAAGTTGTTGCAAACACCTTACCAGCTGCTAAAATTGCAAATCGAACATCAGATGTTGACAATAGTCAGCTAAGTGTTATTGAAAAGAAAGGAGCATTTGTGCAATACATTTTAGGATGTTCTTATTATTTTTTGTTAATATATCTTTTATTTTTAAAATAAAATGTTTTAGGTATAATAATGTAAAAGTATCAAAATAGATAGTTGCAAATAAACCACTGACAGTCAAATTAGTCTGATTTTTTAATTTAGTAAAATTTTTTCAAACCCAAAACAATAGTTTTATCTATCACTATATATCTAAGTTAATAATATTGAGTAGAATCTAAACAACATCATAATAGGACTTTTAGCATTAAAGACGCACCTCTTTATACGAATTCATAACTTGCATATAATCTCTAGACGCAGTTTATGTATATGAAGGTATATATATGTATATATATATGAAGGTATATATATATATATATATATATACATATATGAATGTTTATATATGCATATGTATATATAAATGAATGTATATATGAATGTATTTATATATACATGTATATATATATGAATATATATATGTATATATATATATGTATGTATATATATACATGTATATATATATGAATGTCTATATACATGTATATATATATGAATGTCTATATACATGTATATATATATGAATGTCTATATACAGATATATATATGAATGTCTATATATATCTATCTATGTGAATATATATATATATGTATTATTTTATATATATATGTGCAAGTATGTATATAAATATTCATGTATATATGTATATATACATATACATACATGTATACATACGTACGCATATATACATATATATATGCATATATATATGCATACATGCATATATATACATACATACATTTCTATATAAATACATACATGCATTTTTATACATCAATGCATTTAAATACATACATACATACATGCATATATATGCAAGTATATATGTATATAAATGCATGTATGTATGTATGTATTTATATATATATATGCATGTATGTATATATATGCACAT
>OZ038484.1:89502384-89514884 GCA_964036315.1 Acanthosepion esculentum
AACATTTCATTAAAATTTTGGATAGCCGCCATGAGGTCCAAAGTAACTTTTTGTGTCGATTATATTTTAATGCCATATGCTTTTGGATAACTCTGCAGGGAATAATTTTCTTTATATGTGAAATACAATTATTTCATAAGAAATATAGTGACGTGGTTTCCCATTGGCTTTTGGAATTCAGTTTTTCTTCTCCGAGGCTGGCAGTTACTCACAGTTGAATAGCTCAGTCTGCCCCGCTATTTAACCCATAGCTGGAGAGAGAAGAGTTGGATGTAAAGGACAGTTGTGTGAAAGTGAATGAATTCGAACTCGGCTCACTGATTACACTTTCATCGATGATATCCATTACACTAACAAATTATAAAACAGAAACGGAAGAAATTGATTACTGTCTTTGCCTAACAAAAAAGATAATAATAATAATAATAATAATAATAATCAAAATGACTGATCGATATTTTTCAACACTTAGAGTGATTTAAGAAAATAAAAGCAAAATCAGTGTTTAACAATCTTTCCTTGTCAAAACAACACACCATGACTATAAGATGATAAAGATATAAATATAAAACAGGTCAACAAATATCTCCTAAATCCTGCAACCTTTCTTTCTCCATCATCGTGGTATTCGTACCAACTTCTGCAATGTAGAATTTTTCCTCTTCGAAAAGTCTCCGGACATCTTAGCTCTCTGGGAAACTAATCTTAACTCTTCTTAAATCGCCTCTTCTGATTTCTCGATTCCTGTCTATCTTACTCTCCTTAGGGTGGACTCTAATGTCTACATTGCATGGCTTGGGTGTTTATGGCTTCGAACATCTTCCACTAGGGAACTCTTTCTTAAATCTCCATACCACTCTTACACGGGTCTCTGTCTTTACTTAACTCCGTCAGCTATCTCTTCTTTCTCTACCGTTCCCTTTCCACTCATGGCAGTTGCGTGCTAGATAGTATTTCTGATAATATAGACATGGCCTTCTCCCAAGACCCGTCTGCAAATATATTTGTGTCTGGTCACGTTAATGCCTGCCATGTCGGGTGGTTTAAACACTCAGTCACTGACCCCGCAGAAATGCAGACCCTTAACTCCTCAATGTCTCACGCAAGTGGTGAAAAATCCCACACGTTACGCCAGTGACTTTGATGGATACGCTTCTCTTCTAGATCTCATTTTTTTACCTCTATCCCGGACTCATGCCGTACATTGCAGCACTGCCCTCTTGGCAGTGCTAATCATGCGGTTGTGTCTGTAAACATCTCCTTCCGCTCCCCTACCAGCCAAGAACCAACAAAACATCTTTCTGTTACCAACTTGCGGATTTGGACTTGTTCCGTGAATTCTTACATTACGTCCATTGAAATCCAGTTTTTAATCGTCCCGTTTATAAATGCGCGTCTTCTGGTTGAAAGCCGGAATCGATGCTTTCATTCCAGCAAAGAAATATCAAGTTGAATCGCATTCATCTCTTTGGTTCTCACCTGTATGCGCAGCCGCTATAGTCAACAGGAATCACATCTGGCTGTACTAGAGCGACACGTCTCATTGCTACAGACGTCTCTTTGTCTCTGCTCGTAACGAGTGCAAGCGTGTCTTCAATGAGGCGAAGTTACTGTTTGCTCATAATATGAAACAACGTATATCATCTCGCAATTTTGATTTTAAAGATCATTGGCGGCTCTGCAAGAGTGTGCTGAACAGTGAATCCTCAATCAATTCAAAGTCCTGACATCTATAGCAGATAAGGTTGAATGCTTTGCTCGTAAATTCACTTCCATCTCCACACTCGACTTATTTGGAGTATCTAAGAACAGTGATTCTACTGAGTGATCTGCACATAAACCCGTCACAGTTCTCGGATATTATTTCTAAATTAGACTCACATAAGGCAAGCGAAGATGACGGGATCCCAGCCGTTGTCCAGTTTTCTGGTTTCAATTCTCTCCAAACTCTAGAACTATTACCTCGCTACATCCTGATTTCCTTCTTGTTGGAAGTCCTCCTCTGTAGTTCTTGATTTCAAGAACATTGGAGAATATTCTAACCTCTCTAACTATCGCTCTATTAGTCTCCTACCGCTTTTCGACAAAGTATTTGAGGCTTTAATCAATGCTGAACTGGTTTAGCATCTTACCTCTGACCTACACTCTGAAAAACAATATGACTTCCATTTTGCCAAGTCTAATGCTGATGTGCTAACGGCCATCACTGAATGTGTATATCAAGTTCTTGATAATAAAGGCGAAGCTCAAGCTGTGGCTCTAGATATTTCGAAGGCGTTTGACAGGGTTTGAAACCTTCCGCTTAGGCTCTTGGGCAACGGTACTCCTTTATGTTTGTTTGATTTAATCCAGTCGTTCCTGTCAAATCGTGAAATGAAGGTCGTTTTGAAGGGCTCATTTCCAGATTCTTTCACAGGAACGTGGGTGTCACACAAGGTCCTATCATGGGTCCTACTTTATTTCTGATGTTCATCAATAATCTTCCTAATGTCATCAGTTCCCAAGTAGGCATTTATGTTGATGACACTGCCATTTACTTCTGTCCCAGTAGCAACCCGTCAGAGCTGACAAAGTTAACTTGGACGCTGCTCTTGAAAAGGGCTCCCAATCAGTGGTTAGCTGGGTTAGGGAAAGGCTTGTAAATTTTAATGCCTCCAAAACGAAGCTGCTCTCGTTTAACCACCATAAAGAAACTTTCCTGTCCACTATCATCATGGCTGACGCTAAACTCATTGAAAGCAACACACTGCGCCTTCTTGGCCTCACGTTTTCACCTAATGAAGTAAAACGACTCCATCGAATCAATAGCTGCATCTACTGCAAGGAAAGTTGGGTCAGAAGTTCATCTGGCACATTTACAAATCTACCATTCGTTCGTGTATGGAATACTGTTGCCATATCAGGTCTGGTGCTCCTGATACTCATCTCCAGGTTCTTGCCAAAATTCAAAAATGGGTCCCGACTTAGCATTTACTGCGTTACCGAAAATCTGCTCCGAATAGTAAAATAAAAATGCAATAAATCTATGACATTATTTAATTACATAATCTCTCAATTGCTTTTATAAATAATATGTGTTAAAGACATTAAGGTCATAAGAAAACACATTCTTTCGATGAATAATGAATGTTTACAAGTAATGTTTTCATTTCTTTTAATTATAATAATTTATAAAGTTTCAAAAATCTTTTCAAAACTTTGATAGTGTTAGGTTATTAAGTTACTGAATGAAGACTATATTTACCAATCAATAATTGAAAAGCTTAATACAATTCATCACGCACTAAGATTTTCAAAATAATTTTAAATTTTGTTTTAATGTGTCTAAAAATTCTCATTTTGAAATTATGGGTAACCATACACGACAATATGGAAAAATAAGATTGGTGACTATAGTAAGTTTAAATGTCAACATTCCTAAAATTAGAAAATGGAGAATAATTTCCAGACTTTTTAAGAGGACTGAATACTTAAAAATTATATAAAAAACGCGTTCACCCGTCATAAATTATATTTTAACAGATGAAGTCTTCGTAGAACAACAATAAACCTGTCTTATCACTCGTCAATCGTGTAACAAGTACGTAACCACCACTACAATTTTCTTTTGAAAAATCCATTCCTGTGTTATTTTAAACTTTCTACTTTTTCAAATCAGATTAGTTTATGCTTTAATTCAGCTAATATTCCTCAAATAAAGTTTCAGAAAAGTATATTTTATTTTTTGAAGATTTTTTAACAAAGAATATGACACATATTTGAGTGATGACTAAAAAAGGACAGTAATCAGATATTTTTAGCCAAAAAAATGAACCGATTCCAATAAATATATTTTCTGTTTGAAATACACTACAGAGTATTTTGTCTATTAGAAATAGTAAATTTTAAATCATTTCGCTTTCAATTAAAGCTAAAATAAAAGCTTCAAGAAATACTTTAAATTTTTAAAATTCATTAGTGGAGGTTCTTAGTCTGAACGGACTGACTTACCCGACACAATAGCATTTTAACAAGGACCTACATGCATGTTAATGCAGTGCTTTTATCTAAATCTATCACCCTATCGTACCCATTTGGCTGTGATGTGTCTGGTATCCACTTAGCAAATTAGGTCTCAAGATGGTCTTCAGATATTTGTAACCCAACTTTGTTGGAATGATTCTCTCAATAATAATAATAATAATAATAATAATAATAATAATAATAATAAAACATATAAATAATGATAGAATAATAGTGATAATAATGAGTGAGAATTTTAACTTTGGAGGTAGGTAGAAGGTCGAGAAATGGCACAGAATGTAAAATCTATTTTGATTTTTCTTTGTTTCTCATCCTTTCTTTAATGAATTCCTTGGTGATCTTCCCGTTTACTTGTGGTGGGAAGTGATCTACCCTATAAAACTTGATTACAATCACTCTCCGTAGCGTTGGGAAGTTGGACATTTGTCGGATGGCATTCTGTATTCGTGTTTCAACATGTAAGATATGCTAAATTTTATACAATTTGAAATTACATTTTTTTCCTTTCATTTTATTTTACGTCACTTTGACTTTATTAATTTAATTTTTTTCATTTTAACTTTTTTTGTGAAAACCCTCAGTGTAAAAGTATGTCCACCTCTGAAATTTCATCTTCAGTCCGACTTGTAGGAAGTTTAACTTATTATACTCAATACCATTTCCACATCACTATGCTTACTCCTGAATACTGTACTAGATGATGAACTCTTGACATCTGTATATACCAACCTTATTGGCAGAACGTGCTCTTTAATCTTGGTTGACAGTTTGGTAACTTGAACAAAATTACTCCTTGGCGGTCAAGGATAAAACGCCAAAAATTACAAATATCAAAAATTTGTCATTGGAACAAACTTTTCCAAATGTAAGAATTAGGCCCCGTCTCAAGGCAAACATGCTGGCTAATGTCTGCAGGTATATTGTGCGAAACAAAAGACTCTCAAATGCAGAAATAGATAAGATAAAATTAGATATAATACAGATTACACATCACTCAAACAATAAAGAGTTTGAGTAGAAATAAATAATATGACAGTGGCTGGGGTAAAAACAAAAATAAATGAGATACGAAATAACAATCTCCCAGGAGATAAAACCGGAGAAGCTACCTGTGATATAACATGCAGTTATCCAGTTATGTCACTGAATATGAGTCCGACTACATTAAGGTAGAATACCTTGAAAACCACAGAGTTGAAATCCCCAAAGTAAAAAACCATATCATCCAAGTACTCAGTAGAGTAACTCTCAGACAAATATCAGACAGAGAACAGCTCCCCAAAATTCTTATGACAATGTCTAATGCTGCATGGTAAAAACTGTTAACGGGCAAACCACTGGGAAACATCTCAGATGTAAATGTCATATTCGCAACAACTTTAGCATTTACTGAGAAGCTTCGGACAATGCAAAGATCAAACAACATACAAAAAGAGCCAGCTTGGAAGGCAAAATTGAAGCGAGAAATAAAGAAATACTGACCTGAGCTATCGATACTAGATGAGATCAAAAGAAAACCAAATATCTGAACAACATCTGCAGGAAGATCAAACAGAGATATAAAATTAAGTCACTAAATGAAATTCCATTAATCAAGGAAATGCTAAAACAGAAACTTCAGTTAAAGACACAGAGAACAAGACGATATGAAAAACGTTGTAGGTTCTATCGGCAAAACAAAATATCCCAAACCGACCTTAAGAAATTTTACAAGGAAATTGGAAAAGCAGTTATACCTGTCAAAAAGCCACTATCTATTGCAAAAGTGCAGAAATTTTGGGAGAATATTGGGTGCAGCCCAAAAGAGTATAACCCAAATCCAGAACAGAGCCAACCAGAAGAACGAATGTTGGATAAACCTCTACAAGAATGGGAAAATATGCCCACAAATAATGGTAGGCAAGCGCTTACTAAATTCTCAAAATGAACTTCCCAGGAAATGACAATTTACCCAAGTTTTGGCTGTATTATTTATCATCAATCCATAAAACCCTTGCACAAACACTATCAAAGTGAAGTCCCAGAATGGATCACTGAAAGCATTACATATCTCCTGCCAAAAAAGAGTGAAACTGATGACCCGAAAGGTTATAGGCCAAAAACATGTCTGTATACCACGTATAAATTTAGTACGTCTGTCCTGACGAATCGTACTTACTCTTTTCTTGAAGCAAATAACATTCTTCCACTGAAATAGGAGAGATGCCGGAGAGGCTCATATGGTTGGAAAGCTCAACTACTGAGAAACAAAATGATCCTAGAAAATTGCAGGAAAAGAGGTAGACATTTCAGCACAACATGGATAGATTAACGTAAAGACTTTGACAGTGTGCCACACTCTTGAGTCCTTAATACTGGAAATTTACAAAGTCTCCTTCGTTGTAGAAAATGTTCTTAAACCACATTATACCAAAATGACACAACAGGCACTGCCACCTCCTAATGACCTGAATATCCGACGGGGAATCTTTCAAGGAGATTCCTTGTCACCCCTTCTGATTTTTCTGTCCTTAATCCCCCCTTACTCATGAACTAAACAATAATAGATATGGATACAAACTAAACAAGAAAGACGACAATGAGTTGAAGGGTCTCCTCAATACTGCAAAATGCTTCAGTGACGACATAGGTTAGGATTTCGGATTAGATAAAAGTGTAAAATATACATACAAAAAAAAGGAAGAATTACAGAAACACACTTAATAGATCTAGAATGATTATGGAACTAGAACAAATTTTATCAGAATGATTATGGTACTAGAACAAGGAGAAGCCTGTAGGTACCTAGGAATTAGTGAAGGAAATGGAATACAGCATACCCAAATAAAGGAGAAGTTAAGAAAGGAGTACTACAGGTGTGTGCATCCGGTACTGAATACAGAGCTGAATTTTTTTAAAAAACAACAGAATATCAGCGATCAACTTGGCTGTCCCTGAGGTGCAATAGTTTCAACATCCTTAACTCTGCCATAGCTGACATTAAGCGAATGGGCGCCAAAACGAGAAAGCCTCTCATCTGCCATCGCATGCATCGTCCCAAGGCTGATGTTGATTCTCTGTAAGTGCTCAGATCCGAAATAGGCAGAGGATTAGTTCAACTAGAACTATCTTACATAACTACAACAATTGGCCTTCAAAGGTACCTGGAAACTACAGAAGGCTGGATGTGATATGTGTCAAAGAACATGAAAGTAGTAAGCGACTTTATTCAGTAATAAAGGAAGCCAACAAGTTCATAATGGAGTTTCAAATGGGTGAAGAAAAAGTAAAGCACAATACACCCACTGAAGCTACAAAATACTTAAAAAAGAAAGCAAAATCAAATACAACCGACCAGATACATAAACAATGGCAAGATAAACCATTTCATGTCGAATACTTTGTCCGTACCAAACTGATGTAGACAAACACGGTATCCATCAGTGGCTACGTAGTGCAGGGTTAAAAACCGAAGGTTTCATTCTTGCTGCACAGAACCAATGTTTACTAACTAGAAATTACCAAACTCATGTACAAAAATATGTTAGCCCAAAATGCAGTATATATATATATATATATATATATATATATATATATATATATATATATATATATTCTGATACTGTTAGATAAAATGTAGTTGAAATAAAATTCACAAATGAATTTGTATGGTTAGTTAAGGAATGTTAAATAATAGTTTTAGACTATTTACATTATTCGGACTATCGTCCTCATCACTTTCGCCAAATTTATTACAACGTTTCGGCATTTGTACGCTCCGGCCTTCTTCAGTTGGTTGGAATGTCGAACAGAACCCTTTATTTCGCCCACTGGGATAGATTGTTCTAATTCCACGTGGCATGTTTTTAATGGATGTCAGTTATCAGTAATCTACTGCGAAATTCGACATTCCAACCAACTGAAGAAGGCGGGAGCGTACAACGGCCGAAACGTTGTAATAAATATGGCGACAAAAATGAGGACAATAATCCGAATAATGTAAATAGTGTACATAATACCTCATCTCAGAAATATAGACAGATATGAATAGTTTCAAACTATTCTTTTTTTAGTGGCAGTGTATTTTGCCTCAGATTTTCTGAGGCTGACCTTTAAGATCAAATGTTAGACAAAATAAGGAAGTCGTTTTTGATTGGTTAAAACTAGCGTGGTTATGTTAGAGAGATAGAAAGTGATTTCAGTGAGTTAAGTTTTTACACGTCATACAAAGTAGACGTGGTTATTTCATGTCTCGGGGAAATTTCTCCCCAGTGGAGGGGTGATAGAACAACCCCACTGCTAGTTAAAAATGTACACGTCGACAAGTTTAATAAAGTAGATAAGTTTCAAACGCCCTTTTTTTGAAGTTCTCATTTTACCTCTGAACTAAAAAGCAACTAACGATCACCCGGCCGAGGGAAGAAAGAGAGGAAGGCGGCTTTATTTTTTTTGTTTTTTTTGTTTAATCGTATCACCCCAAGCAAGGCTGGAGGCCACTATCACGCAAGTGGTTAAAGAAGGGTTGGGGAAGAGCAGATAGGAGTGGTAAAGGAGAGGATGTGGAGAAAGAGAAAGACAGTGGGTCGATCAAGGCAAGGGGGTTACAGAAGATTTGGAGCGAGAGCAGATAGGAATGAAAAATGAAAGGATGTGGAGAAGGGAAGTGGATAGATCAAGGCAACTGGAGATGTCGATTGACGCTACACTTAAACCCTTGGAGATTGTATTTGACAGGGAAACAGTAATAGGGATGGGAGTTCCATAGGCGAGATGTGCATGACATGAAGCTATTGGAGTAGAAGAGACGTCTACATCTAACAGTTTCCACGGTGTATGGGGTGGGAGCGGGAAGCCAGCCTCGTGGGGCGTTTAAATTCACAAGGCCTGGGGACAAGCGAAAGCAGCTCCTCGGAGCAATGACCGTGAAAGTACTTGTAAAAAAGGCAGAGCGAGGCAACATCGCGTCCGTGAGAGAGCGACTGCAGACGAGATGACAGATCAGGGCCAACACGTTGCCTATCCGTCTCTGGATCTTATCAAGAACCCTGAGGCAAACAGCCTGGGCCCCAGACCATATATGGCAGCAATACTCCATGCAAGGGCGCATCAAGACTGTCAACAAAGAGACCCCCAGAACGAGGGCGGGCTATACAACATTTTGCTTATTTGGCGCAATGGCCAAGAACTCCCCAGAATTGAGGAGGTATACAAGAATACAAAATCAGATGTTTGTTCAGATATTGCTAATTTAATCCGTTTGTGAACGTTTCAACATAACGTCTTATTAATACAATTAGATAAGTTTGCCTATCGTCCTTTTCACATCTCTCTATCATTTTTAACATGAGTAACAGTATATCCCTTGGTTCCTGTTTCGGATTGACCTTTGCCTTTCATTCTATAGTCTACTTCAGCTCTATTCTAAAATTTACGGCAAAATTTGGAAATTTTATTTCCTCTTTACTCATTTATTTTCAGTTTAGGAGAAGAGAGGTTCGCCTATCGACCAGTTCACAACCCGCTCCAGGTTGATGAACAGGAATCGGGGGTTCATCCCCTGTTTCGTATTTAGGAGTGAATTTCCAGTTAATTCTAAGGTCTTCTAATTCTCTTTTTTCTCCTAGGAATCCCTTGCGTCTCAGTGGGATTATCGCCGTGCTTGGGATGAATGGATTGAAAAAAAAAATCTGACTATCTATATATCTATCTATCTCTGTCTCTTATTATCTATCTATCTATCTATCTATCTATCTATCTATCTATCTATCTATCTATCTATCTCAGTCTCTTATTATCTGCTTGTCTATCTCAGTCTCATATTATCTGTCTGTCTCTCATTATCTATCCGTCTATCTCTCTATTTAACTCTGTCACTTTTTATGTATATATTTCTGTCTCAGTCTCTTATTATTGATCTATCCCAGTTTCTTATTATCTAAGAATCTATCTATCTATCTATCTATCTATCTATCTATCTATCTATCTATCTATCTATCTATCTATCTATCCCAGTCTCTTATCTATCTATCTATCTATCTATCTATCTATCTATCTATCTATCTATCTATCTATCCCAGTCTCTTATCTATCTATCTATCTATCTATCTATCTATCTATCTATCCCAGTCTCTTATCTATTTATCTATCTATCTATCTATCTATCTATCTATCTATCTATCTATCTATCTATCTATCTATCTATCTATCTATCTCAGTCTCTTATCTATCTATCTATCTATCTATCTATCTATCTATCTATCTATCTATCTATCTATCCCAGTCTCTTATCTATCTATCTATCTATCTATCTATCTATCTATCTATCTATCTATCTATCTATCTATCTATCTATCTATCTATCCCAGTCTCTTATCTACCTATCTATCTCAGTCTCTTATCTATCTATCTATCTATCTATCTATCTATCTATCTATCTATCTATCTATCTATCTATCTATCTATCTATCCCAGTCTCTTATCTATCTATCTATCTATCTATCTATCTATCTATCTATCTATCTATCTATCTATCTATCTATCTATCCCAGTCTCTTATCTATCTATCTATCTATCTATCTATCTATCTATCTATCTATCTATCTATCTATCTATCTATCCCAGTCTCTTATCTATCTATCTATCTATCTATCTATCTATCTATCTATCTATCTATCTATGTATCTATCCCAGTCTCTTATCTACCTATCTATCTCAGTCTCTTATCTATCTATCTATCTATCTATCTATCTATCTATCTATCTATCTATCCCAGTCTCTTATCTATCTATCTATCTATCTATCTATCTATCTATCTATCTATCTATCTATCTATCTATCTATCTATCTATCCCAGTCTCTTATCTACCTATCTATCTCAGTCTCTTATCTATCTATCTATCTATCTATCTATCTATCTATCTATCTATCTATCTATCTATCTATCTATCTATCTCAGTCTCTTTTCTATCTATCTATCTATCTATCTATCTATCTATCTATCTATCTATCTATCTATCTATCTATCTCAGTCTCTTTTCTATCTATCTATCTATCTATCTATCAATCTATCTCAGTCTCTTTTCTATCTATCTATCTATCTATCTATCTATCTATCTATCTATATATCTATCTATCTATCTCAGTCTCTTTTCTATCTATCTATCTATCTATCTATCTATCTATCTAGCTATCTATCTATCTATCTATCTATCTCAGTCTCTTATCTATCTATCTATCTATCTATCTATCTATCTATCTATCTCAGTCTCTTATCTATCTATCTATCTATTATCTATCTATCTATCTATCTATCTATCTATCTATCTATGTATACTTAAACACGTTTTAATATTGGAGATTTTGCTTAATATATTTGTGTTTGCGTATGTAATGTGCATGTGTAAACTATGATCATTGAATTTCATGCCAAAAAAATATCCCTCTTGGCCACAATTCTCTTAACGTGCATAGAAACGCGTCACCACGAAAAAGGAAATAAGCAGTAAAAATGATAGCCAGCTAATCGGCTCATGGACAGCTAACCTCTGTCGTGGTTTGCACCACCAGCTACCGACCAGGCTCCTTATGGGAGTTGATTTAAATTCCTGGCCTTGATTTTGTGGAATCTGCTTAGTAAATAATGTTACTGAAAGAGAAGAGTGATAAATAGGAGAGAAGGAGGAAAAGAAAAAAAAACGAAGGAAAATTGAAATAATCATTGAGAACATGTAGACGAATTTTATTTTTAATCTCGAGATGGTGATCGTGAGTTGGAAAATTTGTCATGGAAAAAAAAGTAAGAGAGATAAAAAGCGAAGGTAGAAATTTTGTAAATAATAATAAAAATATTCAAGATTGTAAGAAAAATAAAAGAAATGATAGGGCATAATTTAAAAACCTGTAAAGAAGGTGAAAGTAAGAGAATGTGAAGAAGCGAAATTTTTCTGTAATCCTTGCTAAATAAAAAAAAATCAGTGGCAAGGAGCCTCAAATTCAAATAAATAGACAATCAGTTAACAAATAAGCAGACCAACAGTAAAATAAAATAATAGAAAATACGTTAAATGTGTAAATTAGAAATTAATAGAGGCAGTTGCAATGGCGGACGAATATTGGAGAAGTTTCATCTTTACCGGAAACTGCTGATGTTGGCTGACGTTAAAATTACTTGTATACACTGTTTATATGGATGTGTTTATCTATTATTTATTTATTCTCTCTATTTTGTATACAATCATTGCATTTGTTTGTACGGTTTATTTGTCTCTGAAAATGTCCTAACGTTCAGGATAAAGTAACGATAATTTCCTGTTGGATATATTAAATGCCTTGAGGTTAAGTTTCTGACACAGTTTCATCTTGAAGGTTGACCAGACCGTCAGTGTATTTTCGATGGCGCCTACAAATTACATTGGCTTTGTATCCATGCAATCATTTATACGTAGAGAGGATGCAAATAATGCCAGCAAACTTTTATAACAGAATCTTATTCATAAAAA
>OZ038484.1:89524884-89539884 GCA_964036315.1 Acanthosepion esculentum
TACGAATTAATACATAATATTGTTTCTCTGTAATTTGGATGTTGTCGTTGAGTTATTGGTGTCGATGATGAGGTTAGAAGTTTTAATTTTTTTTATAGGATATAATATAATTATCTTGTTTTTCTCGACTTGAGGTTATATTTCTTTGTAATATTTTCTCAGGAAAAAATCATCCTGCTTATAGTTACCGTGCATTTGATTTTTATAGAAAATGTTATTGTTTTTTTTCTGTATGTTCAGTGTTGCTACTGGTTACCTTAGACAGAAAAAAGTCTGATTTATTGATCTAAAAAGGGAATTATACCGTTCTTTCTCAATTAATAAAAGTGCTTGAAAGTAACTTGTGTAGAGTGTGGTCATCTCACCACACCACAGAGGCTCCATCACTGTTTTTACATTAGATGAAAATACATAAAGAAACAATCTATATTTTAATATGGAGGAAGGATGGAACTTTGTATTTTCGGACGTTCAATTGGTCATCATCAGGACGGAGGCTTGGATAGTTGTAGTTATTTTTTGTTTTAGTCTGTTGAAAAATTATTTTTATTAATCGTTTAAGAGAGATCTGAGTATTTAATTAATGTAATATAATATATTAGGATCATCATATATAATACTCATTAATACCTGAATAAATCAAAATTATATATATATATATATATATATATATATATATATATATATATAGTCTTAAAGAGTGCTATATTTTTGGGATAAAGTGCTCAATATCAGAGATAGAGCGTGTGTAAATATAAAAGTGAACATAGAAGTCTGTCTCTTGATTTATATATTTTTTCATAGATATATATAAATAACCGAGAAAAATAACAGCACTAGTTGCCTGACGAAAGCACTAGCATGAAACAGACTGTCGCCTCTAAATGTTGACTTCTATGTTCACTTTTATATTTATATATATATATATATATATATATATATATATATATATATATATATATATATAAAGAAATATAGTCTTAAAGTGTGCTATATTTATGGGACAAAGTGCTCAATATCAGAGTTAGAGCGTGTGTAAATATAAAAGTGGACATGGAAGTCAGCACTTAGAGGCGACAGTCTGTTTCATGCTAGTGCAATCGTCGTATATATATATATATATATATATATATATATATATATATATATATATATATATATATATATATATATATATGTGTGTGTGTGTGTGTGTGTGTGTGTGTGTGTGTGTGTGTGTGTGTGCATCCACGGTGAAGTAATGGATAGCGGCACAATTGAGAAATCAGAGGGCCGAGTTCGAACTACAGTTGAATCCATTACATTCACTTACGTGCTAATACCCTTGGGAAAGGTATTTATCCACTTCTTCGCCCTGGGTAAATAGCAGGAGAGACTGGACTTGGATGGCATCTGGACTAAGAGAAGGACAACTCTGAATTCAAACCTGCGGAGAGTTGTTTAAGGACCTTGTAGCACGTAGTGCACCAGGTCTCTCTATTCGTCCCTTCAAAATGTGTGGTTGGTTCTGCACAAAGCCTTTATCACTATAATCAAATCATATGTACAGGTATCTGGCTGTTGTTTCCTAGGAACTGAGTTGTTAGACCCTCATACGTCAAATACGACTGGAGAGTCCAGCATATATATAATAATAATTAGGAAAAAAAACTTGAAAATCCATTGTTAGTAATAAATTTATTTCGATGAATATAACGATATTTGTCTCATCAGGCCGACTGTATTTTATGAAATACTTTCATAAAATGTAGTACAGACTACATTTTATGAAACGCTTTCATAAAATGTAGCCAGCAGACCGAGACTACATTTTATGAAACGCTTTCATAAAATGTAGCCAGCAGACCGACTACATTTTATGAAACGATTTCATAAAATGTAGCCAGCAGACCGACTACATTTTATGAAACGATTTCATAAAATGTAGCCAGCAGACCGACTACAATTTATGAAATGCTTAGGATTTTATAAAATGATAGTATTCATTCATCGATATTTATTACTGACTGGATTTTTGAGGGTTTTTTTTTCCTAATTATTCTTATAATTTGCTCTGTATCATACACTGAGCTCTCATATAGACTAAAATTCCTCTTTGGAATAATCCCTATCAAATATAATTTCGTATTAGGAAAAATGTATGACGAAGTGGAAGAAGTTTTGTGATACGTTCTGTCCTTTAGGACGTCATCGGACTAAATTTGTTATGTTGGTGCGTCCACTCATGTGCACAAACGAGTGATGCTCGGAATTGTTTTTTAATCTCGGCAGTCTCTTTTTCTTTTAATCACTTCTGTTATTAGATGCCCCGCACTATGATAATAGAAGTTCTGCCAGGAATGGTAAAATATTGCAAGAGCCAGGGCATAAATTTACCATGGATGACGTTGCGATCAAGACACTCTCTGGACATTTTCGTCGTAGTGAATTGTTCTTGATATATAAAAATATATCTCATATAACGTTCGTCTATCGATTTTCCATGATAGAATATTTAGCTGATACCTGTTGCAGATACCTGTTCAGGCGCATTTGCTTTTATTCCCCACCCACAGATCCCACCAGTGATTTATTGTGCCGCTATGCTGAGCGGAGCTTAGTTAATTTCTGGGAGTGAGCCCATCATCTGGTATGATCAATAGTCTGAACAAAGCTGGTACTCTCAAAACTTTGAACACGGTGTTTTGTGGTTTGTAAATAAATATTACCGGTGGGGGGCTCTTAGTATATAGTAATAGCGGTGTCAATAGAAAAAAAAAACCTGTGTAATGCATAGACAACGCTGAACATCAACTTTGGAAGCTTTATTCTCCTAAACCGATCGTTAGTTGTTAAACAACCTTTTATACAGTGAGGTTAGTATAGAAATGCGTAGGATGGGAGAATCCATCATTATCACAGATATCTTCTTGCACTTATTTGAACATGCTTTCAACGTATGGTTCAATTGAAATACTACATAATATATAAGCATTTTAGGCTTTATCAAAGACTGCTGTCTGAGACATTATTCTTTCATTGTTATTATATTTATTTATGCTTCTGAGATATCAACTTGCTTTTCATTTAACTTTCAACCATTTTAAACCTTTTGGAAAGACTGTCTTGATGTTGAATATTATATGGAGTTAAACACTGATAGGCTGAAACTGAACGAAAAATATACAGTAAACATACGGATGTGTAACTTTTACGTCACCGGTATTTTTTTTGTTGAAAGAAATTAAAAAAAATGAGTTTAAAAATTGTGTCATCTTCTTTCCCGTAATTTCATGTGGAATGCATTTTCTAACTTCCGAAAAAATAATTTTATACGTTTCACTTATCATAAAAGTAATAAGTAATCAGAGGAGGTATTATTATAACAGTAACACCGAATTTTTAAAATGCTGTCTTCCTCCCTGACCTCAACAAATTTCAAAAATTATATGACACATCATTAAGATAGGAACGGATTTCGGTGAGACACTCCCCCCCACACACAAACACGTACTTTAAGATATATGATGTCAGTGATGCTAAAACGTGGTCAATTTAGTTACGATTTTTTTCCTTCATATTTAAGATATTGTAATGAATAGACAACGCCGAATATCAACTTTGGAAGCTTTATTCTCCTAAACAGCCTTTTATACAGAGAGGTTTGTATGGGAGTGGGTAGGATGGGATAATCCATTATTATCATATTCTGAAACCTCGTTTTCTGCAGGCACGAAGTTTAAACAAACAAAAAAGCTATAAAAAAATAAGAAAACTACGTCACTTGAACAAAAATGGCTAGTACATGTATCTAGAAAAATATCAAGTTAACTTTCCCTATTGTCAGAAACAAAACTCCGGAAAGAAAGGTTTGGAACGCGAAAATTTAGTGTACTTGAGAAGTCCAATTTCCTGAAAAAAATATTCTTTTAAGAAAAATGTTTTATAAAATTCAACCGACAGAAGCACTAACTATTTAATCAATAAATGCCGAAGGTTTCCTTCATATAAACAGTTCATTTCAGCGTTACGGTATTGTAGATCATCGGATCGTAGATTTTCACACCTTGCAGAAGATATTACATTGCTCTCTCTACTGTGCTGGGCTAACGTCTGCTAAGTAGTTGTCATATTTTAAGACTGAAAAATGACAAACGGAAGTCATGATTATGAGGTCTGTCGTCGATCACTTGTTATTTCCGGCTCTCTCTCAGAGATCCTATACAGGGAAATCAACTTGCGAAGGTAGACGTCCGTTTGTCGCCTGAAATGTTTTGGTGATTGTAGAGACAAAGAAGGTGAATGCAAAGAATTTGAAAATGGTTAAATAGTTGGGAGTTGGCAGCAGGCTGGTCGAATTAAAATATATGGAAAGAAAATAAAGTAGTCTTTCCACAATCTCATTCCTCTTTCATATGCTGTCTGTCTGTCTGTCTCTCTCTCTCTCTCTCTGGCACTTTATTTCAATAGAAAACAAAAAAGGCTGAAAAATGGGGGGGTTAGAAAAATGGAAATGAATATTAAGAAAGATAGAGGTATGAGATGAAAGATTGCAGGGAGGTGGCAGGAGGAGCAGAAGAACGAAAGGTGCATGGGGGTGGTAGGAGAAAAAAGAAAGATGCAGGTTAGTGGGAGGAGGGGAAGAAAGAAAGATGCAGAGTAGTGGGAGATGAAAGAAAGAAAGATGCAGGGTAAGAAAGGAAGGACAGGTGCAAGAGGAGAAGAAAAGGAAAGCGTAAAACTGAATGAGAAGAAAAAGGAATACTATTAACGACAATTAATGATATTAATAAAAATAAGATGTGAAGGGGGGAAAGTGAAATGGAAATAAGAGAAAAAAGTAGTGAGAGTTGAAAAAAGGATGAGATATCCAGTACGTTCACCGCCATCAAATCATCGCGGGGAAATTTCCCCGTCAATGAAAAAGTGAAAAAATCATCTTCGAATGAATGAAAAGGCGAAATCTGAAAGAAAGAAATGAAGAACGAAAAAAAAAAACAGGAAAAGAAAGAGAAGATGAATAAAAACTGGAAGAAATAATGTCGATATGAGAACTGAGGAAAAATAATCGAGGATAATATTGATGACCAAAAAAATGGAGATAGATAGATAGAGATGAATGGACAGAGATAGATAGATAGATAGATAGATAGATAGATAGAGATGAATGGACAGAGATAGATAGATAGATAGAGATGAATGGACAGAGATAGATAGATAGATAGATAGATAGATAGAGATGAATGGACAGAGATAGATAGATAGATAGAGATGAATGGACAGAGATAGATAGATAGATAGAGATGAATGGACAGAGATAGATAGATAGATAGATAGATAGATAGATAGAGATGAATGGACAGAGATAGATAGATAGATAGATAGATAGATAGATAGTGATGAATGGACAGAGATAGATAGATAGATAGAGATGAATGGACAGAGATAGATAGATAGATAGATAGATAGATAGATAGAGATGAATGGACAGAGATAGATAGATAGATAGATAGATAGATAGATAGATAGTGATGAATGGACAGAGATAGATAGATAGATAGAGATGAATGGACAGAGATAGATAGATAGATAGATAGAGATGAATGGACAGAGATAGATAGATAGAGATGAATGGACAGAGATAGATAGATAGATAGATAGATTGAAATGAATGGACAGAGATAGATATATAGATAGATAGATAGAGATGAATGGACAGAGATAGATATATAGATAGATAGAGATGAATGGACAGAGATAGATATATAGATAGATAGATAGATAGATAGATAGAGATGAATGGACAGAGATAGATATATAGATAGATAGATAGATAGATAGATAGAGATGAATGGACAGAGATAGATATATAGATAGATAGATAGATAGAGATGAATGGACAGAGATAGATATATAGATAGATAGATAGATAGAGATGAATGGACAATGATAGATAGATAGATAGATAGATAGAGATGAATGGAGATAGATAGATAGATAGAGATGAATGGAGATAGATAGATAGATAGATAGAGATGAATGGAGATAGATAGATAGAGATGAATAGACAGAGATAGATAGATAGATAGAGATGAATGGACAAAGATAGATAGATAGATAGACAGACATGAATGGACAGAGATAGATATATAGATAGATAGATAGATAGAGATGAATGGACAGAGATAGATATATAGATAGATAGATAGATAGATAGAGATGAATGGACAGAGATAGATACATAGATAGATAGATAGATAGAGATGAATGGAGATAGATAGATAGATAGAGATGAATGGACAGAGATAGATAGATAGATAGATAGATAGATAGAGATGAATGGACAGAGATAGATAGATAGATAGATAGATAGATAGATAGATAGATAGAGATGAATGGACAGAGATAGATAGATAGATAGATAGAGATGAATGGACAGAGATAGATAGATAGATAGATAGATAGATAGATAGATAGATAGAGATGAATGGACAGAGATAGATAGATAGATAGATAGATAGATAGATAGAGATGAATGGACAGAGATAGATAGATAGATAGATAGATAGATAGATAGAGATGAATGGACAGAGATAGATAGATAGATAGATAGAGATGAATGGACAGAGATAGATAGATAGATAGATAGATAGATAGATAGATTGAAATAAATGGACAGAGATAGATATATAGATATAGGAATTACCAGTGACCTTGTTAGAAATCAGAAGAGAAGCTGAAATGGATGAATTCATACAAAGTACTAAGAGAAAAATAGAAGAAAAAGAAATCTAGCGGACAGTTTGTCAATTTGTGATCACGTATTACTTTATAATGAGAGAGTGGTCTGAAGGACTTTCATCTAGGGCACCCAGGGAAAAATGGTATGAAAGCGTTAATGAGAAGTTTCGTGTACTGGCCTAATATGGATAACGACATTACTCAAATGGTAGAAAAATGTAGAGGCTGTGCTCCGACAGCAAAGGCACCACCTATTATACAAAAAACATGGCCTAAGGTGTACAGACCTTGGTCTAGAATCCATGCGGACTATGCAGGACCCATAGATGGATATTACTACTTGATAACGGTAGATAGCTTTAGCAAGTGGCCAGAAGTTTTCAGATACAAAAACCCTACGATGGAAAACACTATTAATTGTCTACATGAGTTATTCGCAAGATTTGGCGTTGTAGATTGCCTTGTAACGGATAATGGTACCCAATTCATCTCGAGCGATTTCCAAGAATTCTGTGCGACTTATCAAGTCAAACATATTAAAATAGCACCATACCATCCACGATCTAACGGGCAAGCCGAAAGGTTTGTGGACACGCTTAAGAGAGCCTTGAAAAAAGCAGAGGATGTACCAACAGAAAGAGCCATACAACAGCTCCTACAAGTCTACAGAATCACCCCGAACGGAAATACACCATCTGGCCTTTCGCCAGCTGAAGTGATGTTTGCCCGCAAAATACGGTCTTTTTTGATAAACTATTACCCAGCAAAAATAAAAACCGACATACACCGATAGTGCCTAAAAGATCCTTCAAAACAGGCGAACGGGTCTATTTAAGAATGTTTAAGAAGAATATGGCATACTGGGAAGCAGGGACGATAATAAGCAGACTGGGGAAGGTTCTGTACACGATCCAAGGCGAAAAATCCACTCACAGGAGACATATCAGATAGAAAAAATACGGGTAGATGAGCCAAGCTCGTCACCTTCGGAAAATGAAGACTCAATGGAGGCGATTTTTGAAGCATTTGAAATTCAAAGACCAAAAGTAGCCACGGAGATTAGAAGAACACGCAGGAAAAGAAAATTCACAGAACCGCTAATAATAGACCATAAGCGAAAAAAAAAATTAAACTCCCCCCAAAAAAGAAGCTAGGCAGGGGGTGATGTGGGGCTCTCCCCTTTTTACACAAGATGGACTCGTCTAAAGTATACTTATTCTGACAGAGTTGGAGATACGAAGATATACGTTGAGAGAAGGTTGAGATACGTAGAGTCCAGAGAGAGAGAGAGAGTGTGTGATAATTACGGCTCCACTTACAGAGACTTGTATATATACTTTCTACTAACCCGCATTCCTGGACTACTCATCTTCATTTCAAGTTTGTATTCTTACGTTCAATACACTTATTTTCCTATTTCAATTACTGGCGTTGTTTATTTATTTGTGGCGGATTCCCTACCCGGAATCCACCACAGATAGATAGATAGATAGATAGATAGATAGATAGATAGATAGATAGATAGATAGGAATAGACAGATGCGAATAGATGGATAGGTACGAATGGACAGATAGATAGCTACGAATGGCCAGAGATAGATAAATAGACACATAGATATTTATGAACAGTGAGAGATACATAAATAGATACGAATGGATAGATATAGATATATAATAGATTTCAAGATACAAATGGACAGAGGTCGGCAGATAGATAAATAAATAGATGCAAATAGACATAGGTAGATATCTAGATAGTGACGAATGGACAGTTACATATGAATGAGAGAGGCAGACAGAGGCGAATGAACTGAGGTTGATAGATAGAAATATAGCTACCAATGGAGATATATATAGATAAATACAAATGAATAGATTTAAATAGATACGAATGGAGAGAGGTAGATATGTAAATAGGGAGATACGAATGCACAAAAGTACACACACACGCAGACATATATATATACATTCATACACATATATATATACATACATACATATATGTATATAAATATATACATACTTATACATACATATATATATATACATACATATATATACGTTATATATATATATATATATATATATATATATATATACATATATATATATATATATTGGTTGTAATGTAAAGAGGTAGATAGATATAGACGAATGGAGAGTTAGATACGAATCGACAGATGTAGACAGATACGAATGGATAAATATATAAATAAATAGATACAAACAGACGAAAAAGAAAGAGATAGATATTCACGGATGGGCAGATCTAGACAGAAAGTTACATATATACGAATTAACAGAAGTCGATAGATACGAATGGACAGAGTTAAATATATAATAGATTTCTAGATACGAATGGACAGAGGTCGCTAGGAGATAAATAAATAGATACGAATGACAGAGGCAGACAGATTCGAATGAACTGAGATAGATGGATGCATATATAGATACCAATGGATAGATTTCGATAGACATATAGATAGATAAAAATTGATAAATTTAGATATATAGATAGATAAAAATGAATAGATTTAGATAGATACGAATAGAGAGAGGTAGATATGTAGATAGATACGAATGCTCAGAAATATATATATATATTCGTTGTAATATAAAGAGCTTGATAGATATAGAGGAATGGATAGTTAGATACGAATGGACAACTGTAGATAGATACGAATGGATAGATATATAAATAGATGGATAGATACGAACGGACAAAAAAGAAACAGATAGATATAGATATTTATGAATGGACAGATATAGATAGAAAGTTAGATAGATATATACGAATAGACAGCGGAAGATAGGTAGATACAAATGGACAGACATAGACAGATAGATACGAACAGACAGGTAGATAGATCGGAATGAACGTAGATAGATACGAATTAACAGAGGAAGATAGATACATAGATACGAATTGACAGATAGATTGGTAGATAGATCCTAATGGATAGAGGTATGTATATAACTGGATAGATAGATATATACGAATGGATTGGAGGTAGATTGATAGATATATAGATTGACAAAAATACAGTGATACGAATGCCTGTAGTAGATAAATTGTTAGATATATAGATACGAATTGACAGAGGTAGCTAGATACGAATGGACTGAATTGGGTAGGTAGATAGGTAGATACGAATGGACTGTGGTAAAGAGATAGATATAAATACACACGTATATAGATCTGAGTGGACAGACGTAGGTAGAGAGATACGATTTGTCAGATATATTGATAGATAGATTAGAATGGTCACAAGTACGTAGGTAGATAGATATATAGATTGATAGACATGATACGAATTTCAGAGGTAGATAAGTACTTAGATAAATAGATACGAATGGACAGTGTTACGGGTGGTCATGGATAGATTGATACGTATGGACTGAAGTAGGAAGGTAGGTAGATAGATATATACGAATGCACAGAGGTAGACAAATGGATAGATAGATATATATGGAGATAGATAGGAATGGACAGATATAGACAGAAAGATACTAATGGACAGATGTAGATAGATAGAAAAGAACAGAAGTACGTAGTTAGTGAGATAGATACATAGAGAGATACGAATGGACTGTCGGAGAAAGTTAGATAGGTAGAGAGATACGAATGAACAGAGGTAGGTATATACATAGATAAATATATAGGTACGAATGGATAGATTTAGATAGATACAAATGGACGGAGATAGGTAGATAGAGGGGTACAGAGGGGGATATTTACATCGGTAGATACGAATGGACTGACGTTATATAGTTACTAATGTAAAGATGTAGATAGATATAGAAGAATAGACAGAATCTAATGGACAGATGTAGATAGAGAGATAGACAAGAATGAACACATTTAGATAGACAGATACGAAAGAACAGAGATAGATAGATAGATACAAATAGACAGAGATAGATATGAATATACAGAGGTTGATAGATACAAATGGACATATGTAGATATATAGATAGATAGATAGATAGATAGAATGGACTGAGGTAGGTAGTTAGACAAGTAGTTAGATGGATAGATACGAATGGACATTAACAAACAGATATATACGAATGGACCTAGATAGATAGATAGATAGATAGATATAATGGACTGAGGTAGGTAGGTAGACAAGTAGTTAGATGGATAGATACGAATGGACATTAACAAACAGATATATACGAATGGACCTAGATAGATAGATAGATAGATAGATAGATAGATAGATAGATAGATAGATAGATAGATAGATAGATATAATGGACTGAGGTAGGTAGGTAGACAAGTAGTTAGATGGATAGATACGAATGGACATTAACAAACAGATATATACGAATGGACCTAGATAGATAGATAGATAGATAGATAGATAGATATAATGGACTGAGGTAGGTAGGGAGACAAGTAGTTAGATGGATAGATACGAATGGACATTAACAAACAGATATATACGAATGGACCTAGATAGATAGATAGATAGATAGATAGATAGATATAATGGACTGAGGTAGGTAGGTAGACAAGTAGTTAGATGGATAGATACGAATGGACATTAACAAATAGATATATACGAATGGACCTAGATAGATAGATAGATAGATAGATAGATAGATAGATAGATAGATATAATGGACTGAGGTAGGTAGGTAGACAAGTAGTTAGATGGATAGATACGAATGGACATTAACAAACAGATATATACGAATGGACCTAGATAGATAGATAGATAGATAGATAGATAGATATAATGGACTGAGGTAGGTAGGTAGACAAGTAGTTAGATGGATAGATACGAATGGACATTAACAAATAGATATATACGAATGGACCTAGATAGATAGATAGATAGATAGATAGATAGATAGATAGATAGATAGATAGATAGATATAATGGACTGAGGTAGGTAGGTAGACAAGTAGTTAGATGGATAGATACGAATGGACATTAACAAACAGATATATACGAATGGACCTAGATAGATAGATAGATAGATAGATATAATGGACTGAGGTAGGTAGGTAGACAAGTAGTTAGATGGATAGATACGAATGGACATTAACAAATAGATATATACGAATGGACCGAGATAGATAGATATATAGATAGATAGATAGATAGATAGATACGAATGAGCACAAACAGATAGATAAATAACTATAGACAGATATGGATAGGTAGATAGACAGACACGAATGGGCAAAATTGACATAATGAATGTACAAATGTATATAGATACAGACGAATGGACATATGTAGATAGACAGATAGATACGAATGGACTGAGGTAGATAGATAAGAAAGGACAGGCGGCATATTTAGATAGAGGGATACATGGACAGATGTAGATATATAGGGGCGAATGGAGATAGGTAGATAGATTCGAATGGACAAAGGTAGATATATAGATAAGAAGAGACAGAGTTAAGTAGATAGATAGATACGAATGGGCAGAAATAGTTAAATAGATAAGTAGATAAGAAGGGTTAGAGGTAGATAAATTGATAGAGAGCTACGAATTGTCAGAGGTATATAGATATATACTCAGTTTGATACGTATGAAGAGGTTTATAAATAGATACGAATTGATAGAGATAGATAGATAGATAGATTGATTGATTGACAGATATAGTTGTACAGACATAGATATATTCGAATGTAGATAGATATTGACGAAATGACAACTGTATGTAGGTAGATATATACAGAAACCTATGGACTGAGATATGTAGTTTGATAGATAGATACGAATGTGCAGAGGTATGAAGGTTGATAGATACGAATGGACAGAGGTAGATATATAGATATAAACATACATATGTAGTTATATAGAAAGATAAATACGAATGAACTGATGTAGATAGGTAGATAGACTAGACAGAGTTAGATAGATCGATTGATACGTATGGATTGATAGACAGATAGATTAATAGATATTTTTAGACAGAATAGATATATAGATAGATAGGTATAAATGGACAGAGCTAGTTAGACAAATACGAATGAACACAGATAGATAGATAGATAGATGTAAATGGACAGCTGTAGATAGAAACGAATCGTTAGATTTATGTACGCAGATAGATAGATACGAATGTACAGATGTAGTAAGGTAGGTATGTAAATATATATGAATGGATAGAGATAGGTAGACAGATACGAAAGGACAGATGCTCTTACATCCATACATAGGCAGACACGAATGGAGAGATGTCGATATTGAGATAATCGATTAGACAAATCTATATAAATACATATATTCGAATGGACAGAGGTAGGTAAATAGATTCTAATTGACAGATATATACAGTGGTGGAAAACAAATAAGATAATTAAAATAAAGATAGCTAAAAATAAATAACTAAATATGCACAGAAAATAGAAAAAAATAATTAAATTATCCATTTTGACGTGTTAAAAATTTATTCGTACAATATAAAAAGAATACATAACCTTTATTTAATACTTTGTAGAATAGCCATTATTTACATCTACAGCAACCAACCTCTTCTTGTATTTCTCAATTAATGTTTTGCCAATTTTAGTTGGTATTTTGTTCCATTCTTCTTCGTATAGTGTCTTCAGATCTGGGATGTTTGTTGGAGATCTAGATTGGATTTGTATTTTCAAATAACGCAACAGATTCTCGACTGGGTTTAAATCAGGAGACTCACTTGTCCATTTCAGGATATTTATGTTATTTTCACCAAGTCATTTTCTTCATAGATTTTGCAATGTGTTTAGGATCATTATTTTCTTGGAAGATACAATCAAGAGGAAGTTCAAAATTTTCAACCGAAATCATTAAATTTGCTTCCAAAATATTTTGGTATTCTGTGGCATTCATTTTACCATCTGTTACTGATATGTTGTCAGTACATTTTGCAGAAAAAACATCACAAAAACCTGATGAAGCCATCACTATATATCACTGTTGGAACTATGTTCATTTATTTTTAGGCATCGCCATCTTTTCTCCATAGCTGATTTCTAGAATTACGTCCAAACAACTCAATTTGGGTTTCGTCTGTCCATAATACTCTTTCCCAATACGATTTTTCCTTACCCTTATGTTCACGAACGAATTTCAAACTGGTATCTGTGTGTCTTTTCAATAGCAGTGGAGTTTTCTGAGGGGAGCGTAACTTTAGATTGTTCCTATGAATTTGATTGCTTATTGTCTGATTAGTGAGACAGATTCCTGATGAAAGCAAATCATCCTGCAAATCTAGACGAGTAACCAGTGGATTTTGTTTAATTTCACGCATTAATTTCCTCGAAGATCTTGAAGAAATCTTCCGTGGAGCATATGTTCTTCTTTGATTTTCAACAGTTTTGAGTTTTTTTATACCTTCCAATAAATTAACTAATGGTAATAAATGGAATATTCGAGTCGTTTGAGATTTTCCTGTAACTTTTTACCTTCTATCCAGCGCTTAATAATCAGTTCTTTTTGTGAAATGGTCATTTCTTTAGCTCTCGCCATGATGATAATCTTCTTGCGCGAATATCAATTACAGAATGTTCTGTTTTGTATTTTTTTTTTTTAGACAAAGAATAACTACTGATGACATTACTGGACCATTCTAAAACATTCCCTTTGAATAATCTGAGTATTAAAACAATCTAAACGTTTTAAAATCTGAAATTTTCATTGTACGAATACTTTTTTTACCCATTAAAATGGATAAATTGGGTTTAGTTTTATAAAAACCAGTTTTTTTTTCTGTTTTCTATGCATATTTAGTTATTATGCATCTGCATACAGTTAATTATAGGAAAAGTATGTTAATTCATTAGTTGGAAATACAATAAATGAAAAATTTCTATGCGTACGATTATTTGTTTCCCCCATTGTATGTAGATAGATTGTTACATACGGATATAGGTAGATATATTGTTGCGAATGGATATAGGTAGATAGATAGCTACACAGATAGTTAAATAGATACGAATGGACTGAAGTATATTGTTTGAAAAGAAATAAATGAAATCGTGTATCATAAAAATGCAACACGCACATGGAAAACGGAAAATTTATAAAAAAAAATAAAACACCAAATAAAACCATAATTTTATTTCAAAACTCTTTAAAAAAAGAAAAACGTGTAGGCATAAGAAAAACACAAAGAGGAAAGAAAGAAAAACAAGTGATAATTAAGAAAACGAGAGAAAAGAAAGAAGAAATAGTAAAAACAGATGTAAGGTAGATGAATTGTATAAGGGGCATTTAGTGTATATGCGCAGGTCATATGCGCAGGTTTGTGGTCGGCAGTAATATGGG
>OZ038484.1:89542384-89612384 GCA_964036315.1 Acanthosepion esculentum
ATTTGTTTGTTTGTTTCCTAATTCGTAATTGAGTGGTTGCTATAAGAATAATAATCATTAATACTTAAGATATTGTAACTTTACAGAATAATTACTAAAATTAAGATAAAACATGCCAATTAAAACAATACTGATTTTGATTTTAAAATTATTTCAAATTTAAAACAAATAAAATAATGAACGAATTTCAGTCTTTAAAATTTAATGAAATGTAACATGATGTTTAATTTCTTTTCTTTAACAAAACATTCAGCAACAACATTTTTTTTCTTATCGGTTATTTTTTAAAAATTAATATGAAATAAAGTTCTGTATAAAATCCAATTCTGTTACTTTTTTAAAATGTATTTTTAAAAAGTTTTCTAAAACCAATTTTTTTCTTACAATTATTCGTTACATTATGATTACTGTCTATTTCCCTGTGTGGAGTACTTTTGTGACGTCACGTCACTATCGAGCAGGCCTTCTCTATCGGTGGCCACGGATAAGCACCCCGACTGAGAGTTAAAGAAAGAGGAAGAGAATGCGGACAAGAGAGAGAGAAAGAGAGAGAGAGAGAGAGAGAGACCGAGAGCGAGTGAGTGTATGAGAGAGAGAGAATGAGTCAGTGAGAGAGAGAGAGAGAGAGTGAGTGTGTGAGAAAGAGTTTGGAAAGCAGGAATTAAAATTTAATAGGCATTGAAATCTGGGTGCGGAAAGTGAAATAGGCGAACCGGGTTCTAATTCTGAACGTCTCTAAGGCAGTCATTTCACACAGCTGCCAAGTTTTTTTCCCTCCTACCAACTATGTGGTGGATAGCAGCGCAAATTGAGCTTTCGAGCCTTGGTAGGTAGGCAGTCTAAAGAAAGAACTACCCTGTATTCCAAATATCTGGAGAAGGCAAAGGGAAAGTATTCCTCTATTTCTTAAGGCTTCAAGAGTCAAATCAAAGCAAAAACCAAGTATTACTGCCATACCAGCTACCCATTCCACACTTTTCCTGCTTTAACAGGCTTCAAAAGCGTTTGCCAGATCTTGTGGAGTGATAAATTACTTTTAGCCCTCGCCGATATTTTCATGCCAGATGTTCAGACGATCTACACTCATTAATTTCATCCATCCATACTTTCACAACTAGATCCCGCCATCAAGGACGGTGCAAGGGTCTCGTGCCGCCTCCCCAAATCCACGATACGGAATCCTCCACTCTACTACATGTCAATTTTCATAAGTTTGTATTTATATAAAATACAAATTTTATTCTAACCTATTTATGTTCAATAATGGATCATATGTAATATAGCTGAACAATTCAACTAGAAACATTGAAAATAAATAAAATGTATACAAATACAAATTAGAGATATGTCAATATAGATCATTCCATATTAATCAATGAACATTAATTTTGAGATTTTCCGTGTTAAAAAGTTGAAGAATTTAACACATTTAACATTATGGACAAAAAAATAGTAAATTTTAAATATTGCTTTTTTAAAACTTAGCAAGTGAAAAAGAAATCCACGTACCTCAGAATGACTTCAAAACCCGCGAGATTTTTTTATCCTTCATGAATCTGTTGTGCTTAGTTTAATTTGTATCGTATTTAAATGTAGTTTGAAAAAAAAAGAAGCAAAGGTTGATAAGATAGATAGCGTCACAAAACGATGCTAGGAGCCCCCACTAAGCCTTCACCTGATTGGGAGGTTCGGGTGTAGAACACACCGGCATTGTCCGCCATACAGCTTAAACAGTGACAACTCATCTCAATTCGTATTCCATTTTTTCACTATGACTATGACAGTCATTTTGAAGAATCTGAGTGAGTGTAACTTTGTGGAACAGCCATCCAATAGGAAGTTAAGCTCTTCAAATATTTAGTTAGCCGATATCTATCTATCTATCTATCTATCTATCTATCTATCTATATATATATATATATATATATATATATATATATATATATATATATATATATATATATATATATATGAACTCATATATCTACGTTTACAGGACGATTCAGAAATTCATGGCTTTGCCAATCATCAGGTACAAAAAGTTACGAACTGCTCAATACGGTAGTGTATTTTTTTTTAATTTCTGGTTCTCAGTGTGGATTCAAAGATTAATATAAATATAATATATTAAAGGTGTATAAATTCGAAATATAGTGTCGGTAGGTAGATATCGAAAAATAAGTTATTAACAGTAAGGGATATTTATCCAAGTATTTCCAATTTCATCCAAGTAAACTAAGTTATTAAGAGTAGAGCTATTTATCCATTAATGTGCATTGAGTCAACGGATAAGCTTATTGTAACACGAACTGAAATAGTTGGTAGTTACCAAATAGAAATCGTGGGTAGCAAAAAAGAATATAGGGAAAAGAAAAAATAAATAAAAATAATAAAACAGAATAAGGGACGCTAGAATAAAAACCATTAAAAGCTAGGATGATGTAAAGGATGTAAATGGATATGGATATATATATATAAAGAAGTAAAACTATATTAGAAGCACGTCAGTTGAGGTATGACAGAGATGTTAGGTTAATTGCGCTAGGCAGCATCGAAATATTTGAGAAGAGACTTTCTGCTGTAGCTGCATGTAATCATAGGTTCAGTTCGCTTGTTCAATAGATTATGATTATCGATGTATTTGAGAATAGTTCATTTTTCTAATAGAAATATAGTATATTTATCCTTGTTGAGGTTAAATGGTTTTAGAGATTTCAATTTACTACAGGTGTGTAGTTTACTGTCTATAGTTCTCAGAAATATTTAGATAGTGCCGTGGTATTTGAAAATGGTAAGAGACATTTTGTGATGGTAATAATGGGTTTTCTATTGGCTAGTAGTGGAACCAAAATAAATTTAATCTCGCAATTATGCTCAATCCTAGTTTTGTAAATAACGCCTTTAGTCATGCATTAAAAATTAAGTGGACAGGTACTACATTTTCGACAATTACAATTACTATCATTACTACCTACCAACACTCTCTATTTTGAATATATTACACCTGTAATATATTTATATTAATCTTGAACTGTGAATCCACATATAAAAAGAGCATTGCTCCCAAGAGACCCAGAAATTAAATAACAATCGTATTCAGCAGTAACTTTTTGTACCTGAAGATTGGCAAAGACATAGAATTTTGAGTCGTAATGTAAACGTAGGTATATATGTAATTATTGATATATACTTTACAGCTGTTTAACTACATTGAACACTATTTTGTCTATACCAGTGATTAAAAATAGATATTTACACTTCTGTATATCTACGTAATAACTCATACATATATGGTTGATCGTATCTCTTTATTTAGATCTGTTCTGCCTCTCTTTGCATATTATATATATGAATATATATATATATATTATATATATATATATATATATATATATATATATATATATTATATATCTATTATATATTTTAATTATATTTTATATGTGTATTATATATATATTGTATATATTATACATATATATTTATATATATATTATATATATATTTTATATATATATAAATATATATATTTTATATATATATATTATACATATATTTTATATATATATTTTATATATATATTATATATATATATTTCATATATATTTTATATCATTTTCAAATAAAAAGCCTCATTAGAAAATATGAGAAAATTCAAAAGAAAATATGCAGAACGATGTTGTCTTTAACATTCAACACAACATGTTTAAAAGAAAAGTTGCTGCCAAATTACACACACATATATATATATATATAATATGCAGTATATCTTCATTCAAGCACAATTTGTTGAATAATCTAGACACATTATGTCTATTTTTATTTTAATCCTTTCAAATTTAAGGGTCATTATGTTAGTGTTGTTATTAAACTGATTAAGAAAGACGCCGTAGTTTTTCTCATTCCTTTTATTTCCCAAGCACTTTTCATCCAAAATCATCTTCAGGAATTAATTGCTAAGACAAAAATTAATCTAATTGATTGTTGCGATTTTTTGGGAAATGCGCATATATATATATATATATATATATATATATATATATATATATATATATATATATATATGTATGGTCATTCCATAATATATTAGGTCATCCCATAAGTTCTTTTTGTTAAAATGAACGAAATTTAAAAAGTATTTTATAATGTCTAATGGAGCTGAACATTATTTTTATGTTTAGATGCATTTAAACTGATCAAATTTTATTTCAGAGAACAATTAAATTAAGTTTTGCTTGATTAAAACCCTGCTAACATGGAAGTACCCGAGAATCATTTGAGGCACATAATGCTTTATGATTCAAGAAAGGAAACTCAGCAGCCGAAGCGGCTAGAAACATTCACTCAGTTTATGGAGAGGAATGTGTAAATTGAGTTTGATGAAAAGCTTCTTGAAGCAGCCCTTGAAGAAAATCCTGCTTTATCAGTTGAGGAATTGGCAGTGGTTCTCAGTTCAAACCATAAAACTGTTCATCGTCATCTTCAACAACTTGGAAAAGTTTGTAAATTTGGAAAATGGGTGCCTCATGAATTGTCTGAGAACAACCTCAAATCCCGAGTTGACATCTGCTCTTCTCTCCATTCTCGACAACTTGTTTCACTTTTTTTGTTTAGACTTGTGACTGGCAACGAAAAATGGATCTTTTATCGAAATGTTAAGCGTCGTAGACAGTGGCTTGGTAAAGGGGAAGGACCCCAGCCGAGAATGGAACTTCATGGGCAAAAGTTTCTTCTTTCAATCTGGTGGGATTGCCAAGGAATAATCCACTTTGAATTCTTACCACCTAATGCAACAATTAATGCTCAAATATACTGTCAGCAATTAGAGCGTTTGAACCAAGCTTTGAGGAAAAAAACCTGTTCTAGTGAATCGAAAACGGGGGATGTTTCATCAGGAAAATGCGCGACCACACACAGCAAGAATCACGTCACAAAAGATCGAAGAACTTGGTTTGGAGAAAATTCCTCATCCACCTTATTCTCTCGACCTTGCTCCTTCAGACTACCATTTGTTTCGTAGCTTACTTAATCATTTGGAAGAAACAGCTTTTGTAACACAGGAAGAGGTTAAAACTGACATTTGTGAGTTCTTCGAATCAAAGCTAAAAGAATTTTACAGTAATGGAATTAGTAATCTTGTTAATATATGGAAGGAAGTCATAGATAATCAAGGAAAATATATTGTTGATTGAATCTGTAATTAAATGTAACATTTAATCACTTGTTTCAAAATTCAAAATTCGGACAGAACTTATGGGATGACCTGATATATATATATATATATATATATATATATATATATATATATATATATATATATATATGTACCCACATGCACATACACACACTGACTTTTTATCTCCTTCTTTTGGGCCTTACTGCAACCTTATTCACTTATCAGATACCTTGGCTTTGTATCAATGTCATAAAAAAGGCTCATGGTATTTAACAGATGTTGATGGTAATGTCCATGACTGTTTACGTCCTGAAAGAGTGTATTTCTTAGGTTATTAGAATAAAATAAAACGCATTGAAAACTAGATTTATCTGTTTTTGACAAAAATGACAGACATCAGGAAACTAAGAACGGAAGATCAAGTAAAATTAAGTACCACAAGATAACGAATGATCCAGTAAAATTAAGAGAAAAATCATAAGGGAAAGTAAGTGGGAAGCAAAGAGATGGAAAGAGAGAGAAATAAAGAGGAAATAGAGAGAGAAATTGAAGAGAGAAAGAAAGAAAGAAAGAAGGAGAGAGAGAGAGAAAGAGACTAATGCAATGACCTAAAGAAAAACATATCAATACCACATAAGGGACAGTCGAATTGAAATGCACTCATTTTATTATTTATTACCTTTTATTGGATACTCATATTTGAGTAGACGCTCCGTTTATTTATTCAAAATTATATTTATTTTCATCTACATGCCTGAATGTTTGAGAAATCTTATTAAATAAAAAATGCGCTCTCTGGCAAGATTCGAACCTGCATCCCTCCTGGCAGGAAGGACCGTCGTTATATCCGACTTGCTTTACCACGAAGTGCATCGATGATCAAGCCAAATCGTATAGTGCCTGATTAATGAAAAAAGTTTCCCTGACTCTCGAAACATACACATCTTCTCGGTTTCGTATCCTAACGTAAATAAAGCAATTTCTAAAGAATTTATGGATTTTTTATTTATTAATCTGAAGGAATTTATTATTTAAACATTATTTTTTGTGGATACAATTATTTTTGTCTCGACAATAGATAATCCAACCGTTGAAAAGTTCTATATTGGTAGTACTAAGAATTTTTACAAGACAAGGTGGTATCAACATGTATTATCCTTTATAAAAATACAAAAATACTTATAGAAATAATACATCACTTTCTAAATATTTTTGAAGTTTGAAAGATGGTAATAAAACTCCTAAGGTGAAATGGAAATTTTTAAATAATGGCAAGGACATGTGGATTTTTGTATGAACCGTGTTTTCTGTGTTTACATGAAAAATTGGAAATTATCAGCTTCTTTGATAAGAATGCTTCATTAAACCAAAGATCCGAGTTAACGGTAAATTGTGAACACAGTCTACCTTTCACTTTACAATTCAGTTAGACTTGGAATTTGACAATGTTTTTTCTTTGATTTTAGTTGAACTTTATTGCACCATGTATGGCTTAGTGTTACTCACACCAAAACAAGGTAAGATTAATTTGGATTTAATATAATTTTGTATTAATCTCCTGGTAGTATTAGTAACATCCTGTACGGATGGTTTGGTATTTGGTTGGCATTTTTGACATTTTGCATTGACTAGTTATTGTTATTAACATCTTATATAAAGAATCTTTAATCAACAGTTGCATATTAATTGACAAATAATTCTATACGTTGAAATTGCTTACTGGTTTCTTAAAGAAGCTATATATTTATGAACTCTAAAAATGTTTATATAGGAAACTCACAAAGCATATAACGTGCTTAGCATTTTGTTAAATTACCACTCCACTTTTTTCTTAGGCAATGGCATTGTCTAGTGTGTATAATTTATATTTCCATTAACATGCGCTCTTGTTTAATGTCTTTGATGCCAATAACTGACAATCTACGGGTCATAATCAATTTATAAAAAATATTTTAAAAATTTTTTGTTTCTACACTTTGTTTAAACGTAGGTCATGTTTAATTGGTTGAAAATAGTAAAGCCCATAAAACTTATAACCCCTCTTTTTTTCTTTTAAAAAGAATTTGTATTTTGCTTTTAAATGTAAATAAATCGTACACTCACCAGTAATTTAAAATCGCCTGATGAGTTGCATTGATACGCATCGAAACACGACTGCAATTATGTTGCGATTTTGACATATTTTTCGGTGTAATATCCTAAACTAAATAATATTGGTCTACTTTGTATTGAGCCCTCTTTTAAATTAAATGTTTCAAACGTTGGAATTGTATTCGTTTTCATATTACCTGGATATATATATATATATATATATATATATGTAAGGTGTTTCAAAAATAATTTTACAAACTTTGGGGGCGGGTTTCTGATATGAAACAAGGAAAAAAGTCTATATAAACATGTCCTACGTTTTTGAGTTGTTTAATGTTTACGGACGCTGTTAAATGTACACTCGTATATACAATTCCAAAATAAATATTACCAGAGTTTGTGGTACCACAGATCCAACTTCGGCAACGCTACGATAAACAGCAGCAAAGGTTGGATGACTCAGCTACTTTTGGTCTGGAAACACAATCTGATACAGCCGTGCAGCCTCACGTGCATTACCATTCGCCTTATGTAAAAATCATATCTGCCTGCACACGATACGAATATCCATTGCTAAACGGAACACTTTTAAGCTAACTCACTACTACACACCTTAAAAGCTGAAGGCAAACTAGATAAAAATGTACACGTGTGGCAGATGTAACGTAATCTAGGTAGCAACACAGTACCATTCTACAGTAATTTAAAAAAATAATAATAACTCAAAAACGAAGGACTTGCGGACATATGTTGATGTTCACTGTTGTCCTTGTTTTGGTGTGAGGAACCCTCCTCCGGAGTTTGTAAAACTATTTTTGATACACCATATATATATATATATATATATATATATATATATGTGTGTGTGTGTGTGTGTGTGTGTGTGTGTGTGTGTGTGTGTGTGTGTATTGTCTTTTTAAAAATATATTATCATCGCAACACCGAAATTCCCATGTTTCAAAACTGAATCTTCAATTTAAATTCAATCATATAAATTAAACTTAAAATACAATGTCCCGTTCTATTATCAAGTGATGCTAAGAATAACTTTTTAGAAATTGATTTACTTAATTTCCAGACAAACTTGTTATTTTGAGATGTTGGGGTTAACGAACGGAACCTTTTTAAAGAAATTAAATGGAGGAATTTTAAATTTAAATTAAATTTTCTTAGCTTTCGCAGTTTCGTACGCATGTGTAGTCGCATGCACCAATTCATAGATTTCCCTTATATATGAGTGTGCTTTTCTCACGTAACAGTTTTGATCTTCCGTATAAATAATTGTTAGAAAATAAAATCCTTGTATTTGCTTTATCTGGTTTGGAAAGTCCGAATTACTGTTTATAAACACAATTTATAATTTGTTAAAATATGTTTCGTGAGCAGAAATGAACAATCGAGAAATAACTTCAAAGTGGTGTATTTATAAACAGTAATTCGGAATTTACTAACCAGATGCTTCTTTGTGGTTGAATGGTTAACAGCACGTCAGATCAAATGACGTTTCCACATAAGAGTTGCAGTTGCGGAGATCGCATATTTATACGAAATGCCTCGGACATTCAGGCCGGTAAATGTAATTAATACTGCTTAATTAAAAAACAGAGCATTTACTTAAATAAATTAGATCTATAAAGATAACATATGAACAATATGTGGTGCAGTTCAATTTATATTACATGAATTATTCATACGAAAACAGATTAGTGGAGTTAATGATATAAATGGCGAGAATACATCTCCACAAACAAATTTATTAAAATTACATCAACTCACGAACTTCTAGATGAATGTTATGATCCCTGTTTTTAATAATTTCAAGTTGTATAAGGTCTCTTTTTGCTAGTACTTTCATCTGTTCATACAGACATCATCAGGCATGGAAACGGATTTGTTTTTTTAGTACATCCAGGTAATAACGGTACACGAAAATTTTTTTACTGTTAACAATTAACACATTTCTAAAAAAAAAACATATTTCGATTCACATCTAATTTTTCGTGTCACGTTATTACCTGGATGTACTATATATATATATATATATATATATATATATATATATATATATATATATATATAATCACGTGGTCTGTTCAGCAAACAAACTACCTGACGAGACCTTAGCGGTCGAAACCTCGGTAGTGTTCCGGTCAGCATTCTTATTTTTAAGGTATTAAATCACTATGGATGTTTAGGTTTCCCATTTGAAATTGAGCAATTTTTAACGTGAACGATTTTAACAAATATTTCGCTGTTTGTTTATTTCGGTATATATATATATATATATATATATATATATATATATATATATATATAAAAGTGGACATGGAAGTCAGCACTTAGAGGCGACAGTCTGTTTCATGCTAGGGCAATCGTCAGGCGACTAGTGCTGTTATTTTTCTCGGCTATTTATATAAGGGTCAGTGGTGCATTATGGGTAGTCTATTTTGGCGGTTACTTTTACCGGAAGTGGCTTATTTGTTTATTTATTTATGTCAAATTGTTTTGCTTGTTTTTTGTTTGTTTTTTTTATTTTTATTTTTATTTTTTATCTTATATATTTATTTATTTATTCTTTTATTTTGATCGGTGTTTTTGGTTAACGTAGTAAAAATTTGTTTATATAGCTTATTGTTGGTAGTCTATAATGGCCGTCATTACCGGAAATCGCTTGTTCGCTTATTTATTTGGGTCACCTTCAACCTAAGAAAAGGCACACACAAACCATACAGAAAACCGAATGATAAACCACAGTACATACATATATACTCCAACCACCCGCCTTCTATAATCAAACAGATACCTAAATCGATTAACCGCAGGCTTTCCGACAATTCTTCCGATGAATCTATATTTAACAAGGCCAAGAAAGACTACGAAACAGCCCTAAAAGATAGCGGATTCCCAGCAACACTCACATACTCACCACAGAACACAAAAAAGACCAACAGAAAAAGAAATATCATATGGTTCAACCCACCGTACAGCAAAAACGTAAAAACAAACATAGGAAAAATATTCTTCAAGCTTTTACACAAACACTTCCCGGAATCAAGCACCCTACACAAAATATTCAACAAAAACACAGTAAAAATCAGCTACAGTTGCACCGAGAACATGGCACAAATAATAAAAAAGCACAACAGAAAAATTATTAACAAACCACACGAACAAATTAAACCCACGTGCAACTGCAGAATAAAAAACGAATGTCCCTTAAACGGTAATTGCTTACAAAACAACGTAATCTACCAAGCCACGACAAAATCAGCAGATAATGAAGAAAAAGTATATATAGGAGTAACCGAAGGACCATGGAAACAAAGAAATTATGTACACAAAATGTCTTTCACAAATAGTAAATATGCGAACAGCACAATGCTTTCTAAGTATATCTGGGAAATAAAAAACAAAACACACACCACACCAAAAATATCTTGGAAAATAAGGAAAAAATCATCAGCCTACAACAACCTATCAAAAACCTGCAAACTTTGCTTGGAGGAAAAAATAGCTATCATTACCTTCCCAGATGAAAATAAATTATTAAATAAAAGATCCGAGCTAATCTCAAAATGTAGACATGAAAACAAATTTTTACTACGTAACTTAAAATAGAAAAATAAATAAATATATAAACAAACAACAATAAAATAAGCAAAATAAATTACTCCAAACAAATCATAAAACCACACCTGTTAGAATATACGAAATAAAATCAAAACAAAAGAACGGATGAAAGTTATAACTGTTATACAAATAAAAATAATAATAAAAAAACAAAAAAAAACATTAATAAAAGATAATATACTACGTTACTTAAAAACCGAAAGCCAAAAAGATATAGTGTAACAAATAAATAACAACAAGTATAATAAATCGATCTAAACACATCCAAATATATAAATAAACTAACAACCGATTACGATAAACTAGCGTTTAAAAAACAAAACAAAACAAAAACAAATAAAGATAACCAACCTAAATAGATGAATTAAAAACTGTTCCCACCTAAATAATAGTCAGAAAAAACCACAAATTCAACAAACAGATTTAATCAATGACAAATAAACAAATATATAAGATAAAAAATAAAAATGAAAATAAATAAAAACAAGCAAAACAATTTGACCCAAATAAATAAGCGAACAAGCGATTTCCGGTAATGACGGCCATTATAGACTACCAACAATAAGCTATATAAACAAATTTTTACTACGTTAACCAAAAACACCGATCAAAATAAAAGAATAAATAAATAAATATATAAGATAAAAAATAAAAATAAAAATAAAAAAAACAAACAAAAAACAAGCAAAACAATTTGACATAAATAAATAAACAAATAAGCCACTTCCGGTAAAAGTAACCGCCAAAATAGACTACCCATAATGCACCACTGACCCTTATATAAATAGCCGAGAAAAATAACAGCACTAGTCGCCTGACGATTGCCCTAGCATGAAACAGACTGTCGCCTCTAAGTGCTGACTTCCATGTCCACTTTTATATTTACACACGCTCTATCTCTGATATTGAGCACTTTACCCCATAAATATAGCACACTTTAAGACTATATTTCTGCATATATATATATATATATATATATATATATATGAAGGAATTTTTCTAATGGGAAGTCTGAATTGAGTTTTGAATGTAAAATCTAAAGCCTCTGTAATTTATAAATAATGAAAATCTATCTTCGCTCATACAGCTATTGAAGATATGAGGAACAAAATTTGATTTTGCAGTTTCAGCTTTTATTATTAGATTTATCATTATCTTAACGCTTTAAGAATAATCCGTTTCTCAGACAAAATATATAATTGACTGTTGCATATCTGATGATGAAATACTGCTTATACGATGGTGATCTGACAAGTTCATAGAACGACTATGAAAGAAAGATGCTAGTGCTGTGAAATCTTGTATGCATGAATTTTACTTCTTCCTATTAATAACTGTATTATTTCTTTCCGGGTAAATTGACATATGACTGTTTAAAAAAACAAAAAAAAACATAGGCGACAACAAATATGGCGTCATAAACCCTGCGATACTAGTTCCGATCTAAGTGCTTTTTTCCATGTTCAGTAAAAGATGCTAGTTATATCAGAATAATAGAGAGAGTGATCAACTGGTTCAAAATCACAGTCACACAGAGAAGCCATTGAAACCAAGGAATTGTGTGCTGGAGCATTGTTCCCCATGAAACAAGAGCCATATCGGCAGTTTTCCTGGGGGGTTGGATTTGATAGCCTTTTGTAACTGCTACATTAAGTTGGCATAGCTCTCTCCATATATGGTGTGACCCTTTTTGAAGATGGACAATATACACCATGCCTTTTGCATCATAAAAACTGACACCATCACAACCTTGGTCTTTTTTGGAGCATTATGTATCTGGCTTAAAGTGATGAACCCAACAATAGGAGAGGAAATGTTTAAGCAAACCTTCTGGATCTCCCTCAATGTCAGATTTTCCCTGCGATACGATCAACCTGGCATACATTTAATTAGCTTTCAGAAGACGTGGCACCCAACGAGAAGAAACCTTCGTCATACCAAATTCATTCTGCAGAATATTCTCAACTCTATCACGGGATATGCTAATAGCACTGGTTATTTGATTTATAGTCAATCGCCTGTCATTCATCTCTATGTGGTGAACAGGATCAATGTTTTCCTCAGTGGCGGTCATTCCAGGACATCCAAAAATTAGGTCATCTTCATGACCCAGCGTTGATAATGCTTGAGTGTCTTTCTTTAATGTAGCAACCATATGAATATCCGTGTGCGGCTAAATTCTTTTTTTCTGTCAGTATTTCATAGCACAAATATGCTACTAGTTACTGTTGAAGTCTTCCTTGAACAATCAGATGTCAGTTTACTTGGAAAGAATAAAAGGAGTTATTAATATGAAGCCTTAAAATAAACGCATGCATGATTTCACCGCTCTCGCATCATGCCTTCATGGTCAGCCTATGGACTTTTAAGGTCGTCCTCGTAATGAACCACTTCGGTGATAATATTACAACAGTTACACGAAACCCACAGAATCATGACATTTTCATGGTCCCTCTTGGAGAGGAGAACATAAATATTCAAGCGAGGGAAAGATAGATACTCGGAACTTCAGTGCAGATAATCTAAAAGTGTTTTTCTTTCGTCCACTCTCAGATGCAGATCCCACGAAAATTATATTTCTTAATATTTTTTTTTCTAGTGTAGATTAAATTTGACAAAGGACGCAAGTATAGGGTACTTAGAAAATTAGAAGTCCTATCAGGATTCATTATTAGTAGCCACAGTCTTTATAGTATAAGATAGGCAGATGAGAGAGTGTGGATAGCAGAGACAGAAAAGAAACTACAGGAACACCTACAGAAGGTAGTAAAGGAAAGCGAGAAGAAAGGACTAAACATCAGTTGTAAGAAGACAGAATGTTGTTGTTGTCAGCAAAAAATAACAGCCCAACTTGTGAATTAAATATTGAAGATACCAAAATCAAGCAAGTACAAAAATTTAAATATCTAAAACATTCACCGGACAATCCCTCAACCTCAACTCCCACCACCCATACAGTGTAAAGAAAGATCGTCCGCAACACTGAGAAAATGTCATAAGTGGTGACCCAGAGACATATGATCAGTAAATGGTCAGTATATGCAGTACACTACAACGTAAAAACTACTCTGGGTATATGGCAGCCCCCTTAAGTTAAGACAGTAAGAACACCGTAAAATCGTAACACGAGGGTAAATAGAAAAACATCAGGCGTAGCTGACCACATATGGAGGGGGAAAATGGATATCCCCTGTGGGATGAGGCTAAAATAGCAAATAGAGGACATCACTGGAAAATACAAAAACTTAAGGAATCAGCACATATGCTAAGCCACAAAAATCTCCTAAGCCAGCCAAGCACAGAAATGAATATAATATGCGAACCTGTAATACGGAGTGCTAGAGGAAAGCAATATTAGCAATAAAAATTGCAATATGAGCTCTTGTAAAAAAGAGGTTACTGAGACATTAGGTTTATAAGTACACCAAGTTTATAGACTTATGCCCTCAAGGACACAAAGCCCGGTGGGTAAAGGGAGAATACTGAGACATCCATGGCCCGTGGAACTAGAACTATCTACAATCTAAAGGGTTCAGTTGAAAGTTCCACTCACCTGAAGAAGGCAGGAGCGTGCAATGGGAATATGTCAATAAAGATGAGGACCTCGGTTCGAATAATGTAAATAATTACAATACCTCATCTCAAAAATGTAGACAGACATCTAGAAAGAGTTTAGCAGAGAATGGACCAAGCACTGGAATAGCGAAAGATGCCTTCCAAACGTTTAGTAAAATATTAAACATAAAAATTTCAGAACTGTTATTACAATGAAATCAGAAATGAAAATAATCAATGCAACAGAAATTTGGTTCTACAGAAGGATACTGAGAATACAATAGACTGAACATGTGAGCAAAGACGAGGTTTTAGAGAAAATTGAAACCAAAAAAAACTTTTACACTTTGCATCATAAAAAGAGAGTTGAAATCTCTATGGCACACAGGAAGGAAAGAGAGCTTAGAAAATTTAACATTCACAGGACATATTAAAGGCATGAAACAGAGAAACAGAGTAAAACCTATCTAACAAGTAAGTTTAAATAGTTGGCAGAAGAAAGCTTTTTTGAGGCACAATTTAAAAATGAAACCGGCTAATGTTTCTGTCGGGTTCTTAATTTACAAACACGATAGACGATAGAAGTATATTTGTGGAAAGAAAATATTTTGAATTTGGATAAAAATGTTTTTGTCAGCAAACAGAGATTATGGAAATCATTGCCATCAAAAGTGATGTTCAGTGCTGAACAATGGCTACTGTATAGGGTTAAGACCTGCCCAGTTTTCCCTTTCCACACACGATAGTGTCCAAAATCATCCCCGTATCCTTCTAAGCGGTGAATTATTTCCCAACCTACAACCTCTTTCCCCACAGACGAAACGTTAAAAGAAACTCGCTGCTCTGTCGCTATTTCCATGGAATGTGCTCAGACTAACCACAGGCTGGTCCGAAACTCTTAATATCTACATAATATAACTTTCTATTTCAACGTTCTGCGGCGTATTATCAAAGAGAAAGTTTCTCATAGGCGATACCAGAATACCCATCAGTTGAAGGACGCCGTTCGGAGAACCTCTGCAACAATCAACAAAGCACAGCTTCGTAAACTATAACATGGTGCCGCATCATTTTGTGTTCATATAAGACCTTCTCGATGTGTGACATGTCAATGAAAGCGTATCAATCTGCGCTGGATTCATGCTATGTCTCGGCAAAGGTGGTAACCTGATGGTGCAAGGTCTGGGCTGTAGGCAGCACTTCCAGACCCTTAATTTAGTTTGCGTTTGGTTTCATTTTAGTGTGTACTGGAACATTGCCGAGTAGCGGACTTTTAAAGCATCATATACTCGCTGATGCTGTTAAGCGGAAAGGTCAGCGTTCACAACATGACCATCCGGGAGATACTCAAAGTGCAACACCCTCTCGATATTCCGCTAAGCACACATGACCTTTTGTTCAAATCAACCTTGTTTAACAACCGGTTCTGAGGCTTCGTTCTGATGTTATTGATTTCACTTAGGATCACCAAAGTAGATCAGATTTTATCATCGCTTACAAATCGGCATGTTCACATGGCCGAGCTCATGGAAGTGTTGATTAATGGTACTTTGTGGAAGACCAAGTTCTGCTGACAATATAAGAGTTCTTGATATACTACTAAAATTTGTCTCAGATGTCACAATGTTTATTATTCTTAAAACTGTCGACTAGGAATCCAGAATACGCCGACTGCATCTCTGCAGAGAGGTAAGACCCCCCGACCATGAGTCGTCCTGGGTATGACGATAAACTACATCCAAGTCCTGTGAATGACGATTTACTACATCAAGCAGCAAGGTCTCTGATCAGGAGGTTTTGAGGAGTGTGGAAACACCTCTTAAATGCTGCTGTTCCCAGGTCCACCCTGAGCCGGACTGGTAGCCCCTGTTAGGGTCCCAGCGATGAGTAAATAGTTGCCCACCAGACTGGGCTCAAAACAATATGAAAGCGTACAGACAGGTTTTAATACAAGTAATGCATTAAAAAAAAAAAAATAAAATAAAAAACAAATTATTACCAACAATAAAAATCTTGTCGCCACTGAGGTTGATATGCCGTAAAAACAGACCAAACCAAAAACCAAGAAAAGAGTGCTAGAATGCTGTGTAATATCACTTTTCGTACAGATCAACAAAAGCCTGGAGGCAACAGAAATGTGGTTCTACAAAAGGATACTGAGAATAGCATGGATGGAACGCGTTAGCAACGGAAAAGTCTTAAGGAAAACGGAAAGATAGATGAGATTTTACTAAGTACAATAGAACAAAAAAAATGCTAGAAACAATTCAAAGACTATTAAATTGTTATATGATATACATATATAGCAATCTCCTCAAAGATGAAGAAATTTAGACATCAGAAATTTTCTCCAGACGAGCATCGACGAAGGTTTTAAGAAAATTAAACAAAATGGTGGAAGAGACATTTACGGTTTCTAGGGTACATAATGAGGAAAGAAATTGGAAAATTTGATACTCACAGGACAGTTTGAAGGCAATAGAGAAAAACAATGCAAAACAGTGATCTTGAGTTAATGGATGGCGGAACAGAGTTTAAGAGAAATAACAGAAAGACACAATTTATTAAGAGATACAAGGGACAGGAACTTGTGGAGAGCCATAATCACCTATATCCAGAATGGACACGGTACATAAAGAACATACTCAGATGTGACAGCTGGAATTTCTTATGCCCATAATGAGGAAGTAGGGCTTAGCAAATTTTAACATTCACAGGATATGACGAAGGCAAAATGAACATAGGTAGACATCAGCTCACATAGGCAACAAGCTTGTGGAATGGATGATGGAACGGGTGGTAGGAAAGACGGGAAAAAAAACAAAACACGCTACTCAGATCTCCAAGTGATAGAAAGTTGTCTCCTACATGGACAGGACATATTGAACTTCCTATATTTAGTTGCGCTGAGCAATGTTTCTTTTCTATCCGTTTCTGTCCCTGTTCGACGAAATATATAAACAAGCTCGTTAGTTTACTTAATGGGCCCCTATGTTCTTTTGGCCTTCAATATGTCCTTAGGGGTCTCAAAATCATCCTCATTAGGTGTCCCATAAATTCCAGTTGACTTTTAGACTTCTGAATTTAAGTCCAGTACTAGACTGGGGTTAAAATCTCATCAATTTACAGCTGAGTTGGATAGATGTAGCCGTAAGTTCTATGCTAACAGTTTCTTCTCTCGCACTTCTCGCCTGTGGAACTCCCTTCCTTCTCCATACTTTCCAGCCAACTTTAATCTTCAAAAATCTAAATACAATGTCAATTGCTATCGACTTTCTTACTGATTACTCTTTTCTCTTCCCGCTCATCCCGTAATGTTTCTGTTCAGAATTCTTCCACAACCAGTAAGCCCTTGTGTCTTAGTGGCTTTCTTGCCTTGCTTGGGATGAAATCGCTTAAAAAATTCTAAGCAAAAGCATTCTTTTCTTTTTTATTATTCTTAAAACTTCCTTGTTGCTCAGTTGTTCTAACCATGTTATTCTCAGTATCCTTCTGTAGAACAACATACCTTAAGCACTAAGTTCCCGATTCACTGCCATAGAGAAAGATTGATATTGCATAACATCTGAGAACTCTTATATTTATTTGCAACTCGATTTTTTTGTTTGCTAATATTTGAAAGGCATCGTATTTTTATGTTACATTTTCCATCCTCTGTAAAGATATTTTCCAGATAATTAAATTCTTGTAAAGGCTTGAATTTGATGTCCCAAATTTGTAGCTCGTATCTTGATGCCACTCTTGTTAATGGCTATGTATTGTCTTCTTAGAATTCCTGATTATTCCTCTCTTCTCTCTTTTCTTTACTTATTTTTTTTTAAACAATTTAACCCCAAGCAAGGTAACAAAGACACTAATAAGCAGGGTGTTAGTGACCGTTAAAGAAAATAAGAAAGGACTATGAGAGAGAACAATAAAAGAACAAGAATTAAGACAAACGATAACCATTGACATTGCATTTAAAGTTTTGAAGGTTAAACTAGACTGGAAAACAATAAGCCAGAAGAAAGTTCCACAAGCAAGAAGTGCAATAGCCGAAACTGTTAATATAGAACATACTGTTACATATCGCTATTTCAGCTGTAGAATGATGAGACCTTGCCGCCAATCTAGTACTGCGCTTAAATTCATAGAGTCTAGGCACCATAGAGGAAAGTGATATTTATTTTGTGAAATACAAAAATGTGGCATAAGGCCAAAAAAAGGGTGGAAAGGCTGGTCTTTAAACTGTTTCATTTTCCCACCCCTTCTCCGTTGAAACTGTTAGATGTAGACGTCTCTTCTACTCCAATAGCTTCATGTCTCGCACATCTCGCCCGTGGAACTCACTTCCCTATTACTGTTTCCCTGACAAATACAATCTCCAACAGTTTAAGTGTAGCGTCAATCGATATCTTCAGTTGCCTTGATCTATCCACTACCCTTCTCCACATCCTTTCACCTTTCATTCCTACCTGCTCTCGCTCCAAATCTTCTGTAACCCCCTAGCCTTGATCGACCCACTGTCTTTCTCTTTCTCCACATCCTCTCGTTTACCACTCCTATCTACTCTTCCTCCAACCCTTCTATAACCCCTTGCGTGATCGTGGCCTCCAGCCTTGCTTGGGGTGATACACTTAAAAAAAAAAAAAAATTATGACTGACCTAGATAGACTGCAATATTTCTTACACCAAAATAACACATAGAGGAAAGTTCATCAGAAAAATTATCATGCAAAAAAATTGCTCTGAGATTCTGTAGTTTTCTTTCTGTGTCAGCCATCAAAATAGTGTCAGCTGCTTAACTTATGTGGTAAGGGTTGTGCCTACCAAAAATAACTCCTGATAAGTCTTCGAGTTCATTTGGAATTGCTTCGTTGTACAAGGTAAATAAATGCATCGTTTTATTAAGCTGCCTTCGATTTCTGTATGCTTACACAATACATTTTCTATCTGCATTCAAACGGTTTGATCCCTGTAAATGTTCTGCATTATTCTAATATCTTTCTTGAATAAATCCAGTTGTCTTCACAGTTCTGTTTTCTTTTACCTGACCTGTTTGCTTAACTTCGTTTCTTAAACTGGAATCATTTTTATAAAACCCGAAAAAGCCGTGTCATGTTACCTGTTTTATTCGATTCAATAAAAGAGTTAGGATTCGGATCTTTCTGTTTGAAATTCCGCCTGTTAACTGACGAAGGACATGCACGCTGTCTACTTTATAAGTTCTTGCATGAAATGCTCTGTCTTTATCCTGTTTATCCCCAAAAGATTGTTTTAGTATTCGGTAGCAAATATTTACCCATGGTTTACTGTATCTGAATTCGCTAGTTGCCGATTTTCTATTGAATTTTCTTTTGACTTAATGCTGTTTGGAAAGTGTTTCTTTCAGTCGAGTCAAGGTAATCATTGGAAACTCACTTGGAAAAAAAAAGGGAATGAAATACATTTAAGGGGAAAAAATGAAACTGCTCACTTTCTCTCTTTTTACGGATGTGTACCAGAGTGTATCAATAAATCCGTAGCCTAGTAGTAGTCTAATAACTAACATATGAGCTGAAATGTATATTATATAGCGTTTGAGCTGTGTGATTAATATTCTTCACTAGATTAAATGCATGGACAAGGAAACAGATTATGTTGAGAAAAGAAATATTTATTGTATAAAAAGAGATCTGAAATATTCATTGTATAATATTTCAGCTATGTTATTACAATTTCTCACTGTGTTAAGTGTTTGGACAACGAAACAGATTATGTTGAAAAAAGAAACAATTTTTGTATAAAAAGTAATCTCATTGTATAATATTTCGGCTCTGTAATTTATATCCATCACTGAATTAAGTGCATGGACAGGCAAAAAGATTATGTTGGAAAAAGGTTTTTGTATAAAAAGTGATCAGAAATGCTTATCTTATAATATTTTTTAACTATTTGATTATCATTCCTCGCCGAATTAGGTTTTGGAAAAAATAAATATTTGTTGTATGAAAATGTTTTGCATCATTAGGATACGGACATATTGATAGGCCTAACTAAATGTGTATGTGTGTGTGTGTGTGTGTGTGTGTGTGTGTGTGTGCGCGTGCGTGTGTGTGTGTGTGTGTGTGTGTGTGTGTGTGTGTGTGTGCATGCGTGTAAAGGGATTGAAAGAGAAAGCCTATGCAAGTGGGAAGAATAAAAGAAAGGAACCATAAACAGAAGAATGATGCAGGCTTAACTCGATATCCTAAAAGAAATATAATTTATAAGAATAGATATAAGTTTGTGGAAAGCTTTAAGGGGCAGAATGGTTAATTGACACAAAGAAAGGAATCAAGAATAAGCAAAAAAATGTCGAAAATATTCATAATACATGATGTTGTAACCTAGGGAAGGTTACTGAATAGAATAATCCCACGAATGTTTGTAATGAACGATAGTACTCAGGACAAGAGCAACACACGTAAGATTTGCCAGCGGCACGTAGAAGTAGTCAACTCCTAGAAGTGAGTCAAAAGAATTCCACAATGAATCCCCAACTGCAGGATAATTAACAGCCGCTACACGCGGTCAGATATGGCACAAGGCCAAATTTAATGTGGGGTATCCTAGCCTATAGGCTCGGCCAAAAATTTCCCCGTAGGCCCCATATAAAACGGGGTCGGGTAGTTGTTTCCTGAGACTGAGACTCTGCCCTTCAACACAGACCCTCGTCTGGGGATCCTCCCTGCACTGAAGCAGTGAGTTTAACCAGCACAGCTGGAGACGAATCTCCAACTGCAGGATATCTACTAACCGCCACACGCGATCAGATGTGGCACAAGGCCGAATTTAATGTGGGGTTTATGAACCCGTAAGCTCGGCCAAAAATTCCCCGTAGACCCCTTCTAAAACGGTGTCGGGTAGCTGTTTCCCGAGACGAGATTCTGTCTTTCGACAAAACCTTGTCTAGGGACACTTTCTGCCCTCAGGTAGAGAGTTTGACCAGCACAGCTGGAGACGAATCTCCAATTGCAGAACAACATACAGTATTTACTACTCTATTTATGCGACTGGGGACATAACCATTATCTTCCGTATGTATGCTACAGCACATGACAGAGTTAGATCATGCGGTCATCGCTGATTCCCGGCGGTGAAGGATTGCTGTCATCCAGCCGATTAAATAAATTAATTTTGTTCAGTAAATCGACATGTTTTTAATAACTACTGAGAGCAGCTTCGCAAAATACTAAATCGAACTTACGATTATATCTAGCCAATTCAACTGTAAATTGATGGTACCTTGCTGCCAATCTAGTACTGGGATTAAATTCATAAAGTCTAGTTAACATATCGAAGAGTTCATCCAAACAGTTGCCATGAAATTATTTATAGAAAAGATATACGGAGGCTACATTACGGTGGTGGGGAAGTGCCTGAAGCCAATAAAATCGCAGATTGTTCTTTGGATTTTATCATGAATCTCAAAATATTTAGTAGAAGCGCTGGACCATATGTGACTGCAATATTCTAATCATGAACCAGATAGGAGAACAATTTGAAATACTTCAATCTCCGCTGCATAAATTGCGTGGCAGCACCACTTATTTGCGATTGTTCCCAGGTCCAGCCTGGCTCAGGGTGGTAGCACCTGTGGGGGTCCCAATTATATAGTGAACCCCCAATTGGTATTAAATCATTGTGAAAGTATAAAAATGCATTTTTATAGTAAATAAAAAAAAATTACCAGCAATTGCTTTTGAAAAATATTACCCCAGCTCCCAAGAAAATTATATTTCGGCATTAAATGACCCATAAGGAGCTGTTATGACGTTAAACAATCTCAGAAATTTAATAAAATCCTGAATTATCTAGCATTAAAATAGTTATCTTATTTACAGCTCGAGAATTAATAAGGGGTGCCATGATGACTCTTTTGCTTCAGTAGTCCTGGTTATAACGATAAATTACATATCTGGCATCAATGCCATTTATCGGGAGATTAGGGGTTTTGAGGAGCATAGAACCAATTCTTAATTGCTGTTGTTCCCAGGTCCACCCTCATCTGAGGCCTTATTACCAGTTAGGGTCCCAGCTATGGGAATACAGTGAACCATAAACAAGACCATAACACTATGAAAGTATAAAATTACATTTTGATCATAAAAATACCAGGGATACATTTTTATATAAAAAAATGACCGGAAATATATCTTATCTGTAGTCAGAGGCATACAACAGTGTTATGGTCCAATATCCTATCATGGTTCAAGTTTAGGACCAAGGAAGAACAACACGAACACAAGAGTAGAAAATAATGTCGTTTTCTCACATGAAGTTGAACGTCAAAAAACGACATTATTTTTGCACCAACCTAATATTAAACAGAATAATAATACAAGATGTTGAAAGTGTTAGTATGACTGTTAGTCTGGTTTGGAGTGAACTACTATTGGCTCGACTCGAATCCGTCTCGACTCGTTCCTTCTCAACTTGTTCCACCGTCTCTCTTGAGTGGCGCAGTCTTTATAGTGTCAGGAAGAGTTCATTGTGTAGTTACAGGTAAGATCCCATAACAACCCCCTCCCAAAGCTTTTACCTCGTAGGGGTCTTTAATATTTTTTCTCTTTGGATTTATCATCAAAGCTCTGTAAATTTTCTTTTCCTGATCGATTTTTGTGGTTCTGACATTGCTTGAGGCCTTTGCATATCGAATATGTCCAATATCGTGTCCATCACTTCTTCTTCTTCCTGAGGTGGACCGTTAGAATACTCTAACGGCCTCTTTCTTATTTGATTTAAGTGCCTTTTATGCGAGAACTTCGGACCCTGAATTATGTAAACGGCGTTCCCAATTCGTTTCTCTATTGTAACTTGCTCCCAGTAGGATGTATTGTTTTTGTACATTTAAAAAAACATTCTCTCCTGGGTTAAATTTTCTTTTTGGTACGAACGACGTTGGTGATTGCTGTCTCTGTTTTGGCAGTAATTTGTCGAATACCGATCTAAATTTTCGGGCGAACATCACTTCCGCGGGGGATAATGCCGATGGCGTGGTACTGTTCGGTGTAATTCTATATACTTGCAAGAATTGTTGTAAAGCCTTTTCCGTAGCTACGCCATAAGCTTTGCTTAGTGTTCTTTTTAGTGTATCTACAAACCTCTCCGCTTGCCCGTTTGATCTTGGGTGATATGGCGAGGATTTGATATGTTTCACCTGAAAACTTTCACAAAATTCTTGAAAATCCGCAGATGTAAATTGTGTCCCATTATCGGTGACTAGACAATCAACCACTCCGAAACGAGCAAACAGCTCGTGACGGCAATTCATTGTAGTCTCAGAAGTATGTTATCAACGACGAAATACTTCTGGCCATTTGCTGTAACTGTCTACTACAATCAAGTAGTAAAAGCCATCTAATGGACCTGCGAAATCTACATGGATTTTCGACCACGGTCGATCTGTCTCCGGCCATGGCTTATGGATGATCGGAAGTGCCTTGCCTGCTAAGGAACAACCCTTGCATTTGTCCACCATATGTGTATTATCTTGATCTGTTTGGCCAATATACATAACTTCGCATTAAGGATTTCATCCTGTTCTTTCCTGGGTGGCCCATGTGAAAATCCTTGAGGATTCGCCTTTGTAGCGTTTTCGGGATTACTACCCTTTCATTATATAGTAGAACATTATCACATAACGAAAAACTGTCTGATATATGTTTATTTTTTCCTGCAATTTTTGTTTTCGTTTCCTTTATAAATTCGTCATTCACTGTTTCATTTCTTATTTCCTGTAATGTGACGGGGAGGTTTCGAATTGTACTACATAATGATGTTCTAATATCTTCCTCATTTCGTAGAGCTGCAATTACGGAATCTTCTAATGGCTCCGTTTTCTTTGGTATTAGTCTCGAAAGACCATCTGCATGCCCGATTTTGTTTGATGGAAGATACTCCAATTTAAATTTATAGTTCAATAAAATTGTACCCCATCTTAGCAATCTATTAGCAGTGTAGACAGGTAGACCTTTCTTTGATCCATATATTGTCAATAACGGCTTGTCTGTAAGGTGAAAAATCTACCGTAAATATATCTGTGGAATATTGTAACCGCAAAAATAATCCCCAGCTCTTCTTTTTCGATTTGCGAGTAATTTTGTTCGGCTGGTAGCAGCGTCCTTGACGCATGCGCGATGGGTTTTAGTGTCCCATCCGGCATTTTATGAAGTATACATGCCCCAACACCATAGGCACTCGCGACTATTATTTCCAATTTTGGGTCATAATGCGCTAAAAATAAATCTGCTGTTAGAGTCTTAATGATTTTGTCGAAAGTTTTCTGACATTTCTGTGACCATTCCCAAACTTTTTCTTTCTTTAACAGTTCGTTTAGGGGTGCACGTAATTTGTGCATGTTAGGAATAAATTCTCGTGATTTGTGCATGTTAGGAATAAATTCTCGTGATTTGTGCATGTTAGGAATAAATTCTCGTGATTTGTGCATGTTAGGAATAAATTCTTGGTAATACTTTACTAAGCCCAAGAATCTTTGTAATTCAGCAAAATCTTTTGGAGCCGGCATTATTTTTATTGCCGTGGCCCTTTCTGGGTCCGATCTTCTTCCTTCTTCCTCAATTATATGGCCCAGATATTTATCTCCTTCATAAAAAAGTCACATTTATTTTCCTTTACCTTAAAACCGTACTTTTGTATCTGTCTGAAAACCTCTTGAACGTGTTCCCAGTGTTGTTCGATATTTTTGCTATTTATCAGGATGTCATCAAGGTATGCGATCGTGAAATGCAGTCCGCCTAGAATAGTATCCATTATTTACTGAAATATCGCCGGCGCGACCTTGATCCTGAATAGTAATCTCTGGAACATATAATCCTTTATGCGTGTTTATGCACAACAACTTCGATCTTTCCTCATCTACTGGTAATTGTAGGTATGCTTCGCTCAAGTCTATCTTTGAAAAAAAGTTTGCTCCGTTCAATTTTGTGAAAACTTTTTCTGGACTAGGGAGAGGATAGCTATAATCCTTAATCGCTGCATTCAATCCCGTCGAGATTGGCTCGACTAGAATCCGTCTCGACTCGTTCCGATATTTAACAGTCCCCCCACGAGGAAAGTATGTGGCACAAGGCCGAGTTTAACGTGGGTTTCTCCGAGCCCGTAAGCTCGGCCAAAAATACTCCCTTAAGAACCCGTATAAGCGGGTTCAGGGCTTGTCTACCACCCCGGACGAAACTTTGCCCTTCGGCAAAGCCTCGTCCGGGTTCCTCTCTACCAAAGCAGAGAGTTCGACAGGAGTCGCGCACAGTCAGAGACTGCGTCTCGACTCATTCCTCGATATTTAACAACCCTCCCACGTGGGTCGAATGTGGCACAAGGCCGGTTTAATGTGGGCTCTCTTGAGAGGCGCAGTCTTTATAGTGTCAGGAAGAGTTCATTGTGTCGTCACAGGTAAGATCCCATAAAAAACTACGATCAGAATATTTAGATGTCGGCATTAAATAATCCATAGAGGTTGATATGCCGCTAAACAAAATCATCCAAATCATTGCTTCAGCTAGACGCTTCACAAATACTTCATAGATACCTTCTCAAACTAAAATTCAGTTAGCACAGACACATTTCTGTAACAAGAAAATGAATTAAACAAAGTTTTAAGAAATTAGTTTAAAAATGAACGCTGGTTCCAGACTTCATACTGAAAAAAGTTTACTGTATTCCCTAAGGGGTATAAGTAATATTTATTTATAAATACATCATGCCTTGAATGATTTCCAAAAATTAAAAGTAAAACATTGGTATTAAGAGGAAAGAACTCTCTCATGATATTAATCCATATAATATCCTGCATTATTTTAATCAAACTGTATTCCAAAATATAATTTTAAGAAACCTACAATATAAAACACACATATCACTGCCTCTAGTAATTATGCCCAAAGAAACATGTAAATATACAAAAGCAGAGTGACCTCTACAGTGTATTACTTCATATTTCCAAAGAAAATTAAATTTTGGTATGAAATAACCCATAATGAATTCATTTCTTCCTCTGGCATCGATGGTTGCAACGGTCGGGGCATCTTCATGGAAAAGGGGCTGACCGTATACCAAATAGATAATACGTACAGTAAGCAGTCTACACGACAATACCCAGGATATCGAACTGCATTATGCTTTAAGGATGTCTGCAAGTGTTGCATGCAATTTACTGAGATTGATCCAGATAACTGGGAGCAACTGAGGGGTGTGTTTGGGACATGAATGCAGCAACTGGTGACAGGCTGTTCTAGGGGGCAGCAAAAATGTGGGGGAAAGGAAGGCGGCGAAAGGACGGCAAAATCAAGTTTAAGATCCGCAGACCGGTTGGGCATGCGTTCGAGGTTGTCATTAAAGAATCAGATTGCTGAGTCGTTCTAGATTTTAATCTTGGCAGGACTGATTCTAATCAACAAGGGCGTTACCATTATCTTACGAGACAGACCGTTGACAACAAGTGTCTGCCAAGTGGGTCTTTGTTTAAACTCGAATAACGACGTCTTTGAAAGCTAAACAAGAATCTCAGGTGAAAGAAATAAAAGACAAAACGCGACACGGAAAAAGAAGATAGACCGATAAAATGGTGTAGAAGAAATAATAGATTTACAAAGAGAGGATGTAAAGTGAGTGCAGAAGAAAAATATTTACCTTATATATTCGTATATAAGTCTCCTTAATGTATAGTGCGACCGTTAATCATTCGCTGAAAAACCTGATATTTTTTATATAGCTCGTGTATAATAATACTATTTCCGCTTCCGAGAAATACTAGTTGGCATACCGTAGTCAAATATTGAAGTACTGGCTATCATTCTGGGCATATTTTACAGCAAAGAAACAGTCTTTTTTTTACAAAGCTACCCCACAATTGGATGGAAAACCATTTACCGTAAAATATTTGATACGAAGATTTAGATTTTTGTCCTCGTTCAATATACGCTAATAATATGCCGTTTTCTAAGCGTAGTTTAGATGTGACACAAGGTCGAAAGTATAGAGCGCATAGTTAGAATCGAACACTACTCTATTGAAATTGAATAAATAATTCAAGAATATATAACGGAGAAATATAAGATAAAATAATAGCATTAAACGTCAAGAATAAAATAGAGGAAGACAGAATAAGAAACACGTCTCAAACTTACCCAGTATAAATACTGGGTGCCGTTGAAAGAGCAAAACCCCAGCGATATAAACACGTGCGAACGAAGATGAACGCAAATCAGAGAAAGGAAAAATATTAATATCTAATTTATTTAACGTAATTGTAGAATATAACCGGCACACATAATGAATGGCGTTCTGCTGTTTATTTCGGAAGAGAAAGACATAAACTAGGCTACGTCAGGCAGGCTAATAGAGATTGCCTGTACCGTTAAGGTTAGCCTAAAGTACTGTGAGAATGTAGGCCTACCAAGTAGGTTACGATCAAGGAAAATGAATGAATTCTAAAAACCTACAGAAGGAAATTACTTGTGTATAGTGCAACCGGTCCATGAAAATACTATATTTTTCACCTCTTCAAAAAAATTACTTATGTATAGTGCGAACTCCCTATTTTTGTGTAAAAAAAAAACTACTCATAAACACTATAGTCGAGTATATATGCGATATAGAAGTAATGTTGGAAACAGAGAAGGTTCATTGAATCATGATATGGGAATGAAGGAGAACGTTGGAAAAGAAAGAACACAGGTATTCCTATCTTATCACGACGAACATTTTACAAGAATAAAAAAGTACTGAGAGTCTGGGAAAAATCTTTGTGTTGTCTTACGAATGTATATTTCTTTTACCCAGAAACACAAAGTCAGTGTGAAAACCTAAAATCAAACATGCCGCAATGTTGTTTTCGCTAAAGAGTTAACTACACGATCATTTATATAAATCTTTACCCCAACTAAACCCCGAGCAGCCAAGTGATAACATGACCCCATCTTCATTTTCCTGTACATTTTGTTATATATATATATATATATATATATATGTGTGTGTGTGTGTGTGTGTGTGTGTGTGTGTGTGTGTGTGTGTGTGTGTGTGTGTGTGTGTGTGCGTGCATGCTTGTGTGTTCTGCTTTTCCATGGCGATATTTTGCATCGTATGGGTGTCTTGACCAAAACTGGATCATTGGCGCTGATCTGAGTAATCATTGGGCAGACATTCGCTTTGGCCGCGTAAAAAGAAAGAATTTTCACCGGTCAAATTCAATTTGGCATCGGACAAAATTCCCAGAATCTAAGCTCGCGAAGACCCAGTCAGATGCTATTAATGGAGTATAAAAAAGGCAAGTAAAAGGGTACTTTCTTTTCTGATTCATATTGTTTTCTCCTCTTTCTTTTCGACTAAACGTATCAGATCTTCCCTCGTTCCTGAAATGTGCTACACATGCGCGAAACTACATACATGACCATGCTGATATACACTGACATTCCTCATATATATATATATATATATATACACACACACACACACATATATATGCATGTATATAAAAGTATGTATATCTGTACGTGGACATATGTAATCGATATGGCAGTAAGTTTAAGAGTGCGCATAAACAAATGTTTCTATTTTCACTCTCTCCATCTACGCCCTGCGTGTACACACACACACACACACACACACACACACACACACACACACACACACACACACACACACACACGTACCAACCTGTCAATTTGTATCTACATGCCTACTTCTGTTTATTCGTATCAATCTATCTATCTTTTCATTCGTATCAATCTATGTACCTCGGTCCATTATTATTTATCTATGTCTCTTCGTATCTGTCTACCTGTTGTTTCCCTTTGTATCTATCGACCCATTCATCTCCCTCTATCCATTTGCATCTATGTATCTTTCTCTCGATGCCTGCTCATTCATATCTATCTACGTCTACCCGTTCGAATCTATTTATCTACCCCTCTCCATTCGTCTATATCTATCTACCTATCTAAATGTCCATTCGCATATACTTATCTATCTGTCAACCCCTGTCCATTCGTATCTATGTTCGTATACATCTGTCCATTAGTCTATCACTTTCTCTTCATATCTATCTGCGTCTGCCCATTGGTATCTCTTTATCAATCTTCATGTCTGTATCCATCTACCTATTTCTGTCTATTCGTAACTATCTTCTCATTCTTATCTATCTGACCTCCGTTCTTTCCTATCTATCTATCTATCTATCTATCTATCTATCTATCTATCTATCTATCTATCTATCTATCTCGGACATATCTACCTATATCTCCATTCGTATCTATGTCCCTTTGTATCTATCTATGTTCACTTCTATCTTATATATATATATATATATATATATATATATATATATATATATATATATATATATATATATATATATTAAGAGATCAAGATATGTTGATAGTAGGAGATTAACTGAGACATGAGATAGAACCGCGTGGAAATAGTGATCTAAAATGAAATATACAAACATCCAAATCAGACTGTGATAAAGAGAGAGAGAGAGAGAGAGAGAGACAGAGAGACAGAGAGAGAGAGAGAGAGAGAGAGAGTCAGACATATTTTGAGAGATGGAATCGGAATGAGGTAGATGTGGACAGACTGAAATATATATAGAGGGGGGTTGTTGAAGTTTGGGGCCTAATCAAGAGACACTTCAGAACAAATTTCCTGTTTCTCCATTTGAACTTCATCTTTCCCCTTTATCCTTCTGACTTTAATCTCATATTTTTCTTTTCTGTTAGTATACATTTTTTTTGCTTTTACTTTTCTCTTCTTCATCCTGTGATTTCTTTTTCGATCGTAGGATCAATGAGAAGTGTGTTAACCGAGGACTATTCAACACACACTAGATGATTTCAATCTGAGTTTTCATATCTATGTGAGTCTATTCATATCCAGTAATCTGGTTCGATTTATTTTAATCTTTACATATCTAGCTATTGAGTCAATACATTTCAGTCTATTCATATCTGAGTTAATTCATTTCAGTCGATATCTGTCTGTGTCACTGTCATTCTATCTATCTATCTATCTATCTATCTATCTATCTATCTATCTATCTATCTATCTATCTATCTAGTTAAGTCTATCTATCTATCTACCTATCTCTCTATCTATCTATCTATCTATCTAGTTATGTCTCTCTCTCTCTCTCTGTATCTATCTATCTATATATCATTATATATTTAAAGACATTTATAATATGTTTAACGTTCTTTTTATAGATACAAGTATTTAAGCAAAATATTTAAGCATAAATACTTGTATCTATAAAAAGAACGTTAAACATATAATATGTTTAACGTTCTTTTTATAGATACAAGTATTTATGTCTTTAGATAAATTGTCGGACTATGTCCAATTCAAAAATATATCTTTATATATATATATATATACCCTCGAAATCTCTCTCTCTATCCGTATATTTATCTGTCTTATATATATATATATATATATATAATATCCCTAGATCTATTTATCCTCTCTCTCTCTCTCTCTCTCTATATATATATATATATATATATATATATATATATATATATATATATATATATATATATATATATATCCTCGATATATATATATATATATATATATATATCCGTCCTCTATATTTCTATGTCTGGCTGTCCTCTATATCTGTATATATCTACTTCGCTTTTCAGATGTATCTCAGTCCGTTCATTATATATCCTAAGTCTTCATTTTTATCTTCCTATGTTTCAGAACCATAAATTCTCACGTAAATAAGGAGACCCGACGTTATTCAATGGCCGCAAATGTGGTATCATCCATCTTTAAAGATAATACCTTCATGATATGACTGATTACGTTCATATTGGGAAACAGATTTGATATATAACCTGTTATTTGAGTGTGAGTAGCTTTTTGATTGTTATTCTCTTAATTCTTCTGCTGCATTGCACCCTGCCGTGCCATTATCCCGCCAAAATCATATCCGTTTCGTCCCTTTTCTTGCTCTTTGTTGATCTATTCTTTCTTGCTTAACCTCTTTCTAGGAATTTGTCCGTCTTTCTTTCTCGTTTTCTTTCTACTTTTTTTATTGTATTTGTCAGTTACATTATTATGAGTCTTTTATGCTTGTTATGTTTTTTTCCCCACTAGATATTGTTATTCTTTTGTGATTTTTTCTTTCTTTTCAATTCTCAATGTGTTTTTCTTTTTCTCTTTCTTTACTCCTTGTGACATATCTTTCTCTTTCTTTTCCAGTTTCTCTTTCTTTTCCCCTTTCTCTTTCTTTTTCCTTTCTCTTTCTTTCCCCTTTTGATTTCTTTGCCCGTTCTCTTTCTTTTTCCCTTCCCTTTCTTTTGCCCTTTTTCTTTTTTCCTCTTTCTTTTCTTTCTCACTTTCATTTTCTTTTCCCCTTTTTCTTTTCCCCATGCTTTTTTCCTCTTTTCTTCTCTCTTTTTCTTTTACTTATCCCTTTTCTTTCTTTTTTTTTATCTCACATTTTCCCCTCTGATATTCTGATAATTTCCCGTCTTCCTCTCTCGCTCATTCCACGCCTTCTCATCTGAGCCTTGTTTTCATATCTCTTATATCGTCCTTTTTTTCTTCTTCCATAACAACCTATTTCGGTATCATCTTCTTCCCCTTCGTATACATATCGCTCCTTTTATTGTATCGGCCTTTTTTCTTCCTTTTCTTTTTTTCCTCTCCTGTTTCCAAAATTCGGCTTTTCCTTTTCTTCGCTTTGATTTGTCCATTTCCCGAGTCTCCGACAACTTATTTAATTCTTCATCCCTCATTTTGATTCTCGGTCGAATACCTCAATTTACGCTACTCTATTTCGTAAAAACGATGACTGGGCGACCGAAGATTAGAAGTGGTTAACTATTTACTGGAGATAATTTCGTGATTCGATACACGCTGGACATTGGGCGGCAGAGCCTACTGCTACCAACACCTGTTTCTTAAAACGCGCATACCAACGTTCACACTAAATAGGCATAGATTGGAAAGATCATACACTCAGAAAATAGGATCGACACATACGCCTATATATATATATATATATATATATATATATATATATATATATATATGTAGGTGAAGCTATTAAAATGATCATGCACAAGCATGTATATATATATATATATATATATATATATATATATATATACGTGTGTGTGTGTGTATATATATATATATATATACATATATATGCATATATATATATATATATATATATATATATATATATATATATATATATATATATATATATATATACAGTCAGTTAGATCAGGGCTACAGGAATGTAGGACTCCCATGGCTTAGCTACGAAGACAAGCTGAAGAGCAACTTGTCAGCTGTCAATATATCTCATAACACCCTCGAGCGATTAGCCTTGATACGGGTAGATTGGAGATCAACGTGTTTTAGTGGACTCACCAGTTTTCAGTCTGCTAGTTTGAATCGTCTTTAAGAAGCGAGAGCACGATCTAAAAGGTCAGCCAATCTAACAATGATCTCATCCCACAATCCTCACTCTTGCTCCATATGCGGCCTCCTTTGTAAATCACTAGCGGGTCTTAAGTGCCACAAAATTCATAACTGAATCAATTCGTTAAGTTTTCAGATCCTCATACTGACGAGAGAGCCCATTATTATATATGCCCACACATATAAGTGCTATAGGTAAATTGTTGCTATTTTATGTTATCAATTTTGCGCCTGAGCCTTGTTTGTTTTTGTCGACTGCACAGTATAGTAGAGTCAGTTGGGCACCTTCTGTGAGAAACCATGACGCAATTCCTTACGCCAGAAATTTGAAAACAGCTTGCTGCACCGCTTGACATTCGCAGCGGAAGCTGCAGTACGGTGTCAATCTGAGTACCTTGCAGAGGGTTAGGAAAGAGTTGTGCAATGTTGATTACGAAGGTGTTTGGAGTGATCACTAGTGATAGCGAAATTATGCCTCCATTCATCTTCCCACAGGACTTCAGACTCAGCATAGAGCCTACGCCAAGTACTTTGAGGAGCTAGTACTGCAATCGTATCAACCATTACAACTGGCCACCTAACTCCCCAGATTGCAACTCTCTGATTATTATGTCTGGGGTGCAGTTGAGTGAGACCAACAAAATTCCTTGTAGCACCAAAGATGAACTGAAGGCAAGGATTATGGCAGCATTCCCCAACTTAAACCAAGAGACCGTTCAGAAGAGGTTCCGAAGTCGCCTGCAGACTGGGTTTGAAGTCAGTCTCGATTTTATTGAATAAACCTATTCTTTACTACTTTAAGATGTAATTTTGGTAAATATATCTGTTCAAATTAGCTGCCAATGTTAGTTTAGTTTTTGCATCATTCAGACCACAATTTATCCCACGCACCCTCTATTTATGACCTATTTGGTTAGCACATCAGATGTACCGGGAACTAGAGGTAAATATATTCTTGCTTCACTTTTACTTGTTATGTTAGTATTTCAGATGTATCAAATCGGATGTTTCAGTTTTCCAAATGCTGAATCCGAACGGATGAAAGCTCATAAGTTTTTCTTCCATCAAACTCTAGTTTGGGTTGTTATTGTTTAGCGGCACATCAACATCTTTATGGGTTATTTAATGTCGAAATTTAAATATTTTGTACGTAATTTTATGGCTTCAACTACAGATATCTGTACTCTTATATATAAGAAGATTTTCTAAATTTTGCAGGCAAGGTGTGGATATTTAAATTTTTATTTTGTTTTATTTTTTTGCAATTTTTAGAAAAAAGATGTGGATAAACTGTCCGACTTTCATCCATTTCAGTCGTTATCAAGAATTACGTGACAAGTTTTGGTCTCGTGTTAAACGAGAACGAGAAATGGTTATATATAGTTTCTTTATTAAATGTGCGTTGAAAATCTTTGTTACTAGTTTAGATTTTCCGCTGCAGTCTTGTATAAGTTAAAACATACTTAGATACAAAAGTTACTTTTACTAGGTACACACGTTTCAGTTGACATCCCGATTATTTAAAGCAGTGAATTGATGTCGAGCATTGTATATATCGAGAAGTCGTTACTGACGAAATATACTTCCTGTCGGAAATACACATGTATTCTGTTTTGCCATCAGAAAACCTTTCCTTTCGCCAAAGTGCATACTGTGATGGTTAGTTAATCTATTTGCTTATGTAAAGAGTTCAATCAATATAGTGCCTTACTAATATCTCTATGTCAGACTAAGCTTAAACAAATTTAAATCTAAATATAGTGCAACGTCGGTTCTCGAACGTTTCACATGTCGAACAAATCGGTTTTCGAACAGGAAATTCGAGATAAAAATACCTCGGTTATCGAACAAAATTTCGGTTTCTCGAACAACATTGCTGAACGGAGTTAACCCGAACGGAATAATTTCTGAGTCGACCGCCATATTGTATGACATTCGTGTGTTGTGGCGTGCTTTTCTTTTTCAATGTTATTGTAGTGTGATATTTTTTTCTCTCTACATTGATTCCCAATGGAAAAATAATTTCGGTTTAAGAACATTTCGGGTTACGAACAGTCTTCAGGAACAAATTAAATTTGTGGACCGAGGTTCGAACTGTATTCATTGCTTCGTTTTTCTCAGCTTCATGCCTTCTGTAATTCTAAAAATTCTGCTGAATTTAATCTTTCTCATCCTTCATATATACTCCAATAAATGACGCACACACAAACACGTGTAACCGACAAGATCCTCCAACATCTATATATATATATATATATATATATATATATATATATATATATATATATATATATATATATATTAGACGATCATGTCATTTTCGCTATATCAGTCTACAGCAGCACTCTTCTTAGAAACAAACAGCCACACTATACACACATACTTTGATTATAATAGTGAAGACTTGTGCAGAAGCAACCATAATTTTTGGAAGAACCCAAAACAGATAACTGGTGTACATATTGCGCCACCATGCTTTGGGTTTTCAGAGTAGTTTTTCTAAAATAAATTAATCCAAACAAATAAATAACTAAACAAACAAGCCACCCCCGCAAAAAATTAAAAAAACAAAACAAAACCGCCAGAATAGATTACCCACAATGCACCACTGCCCCATATATATAAACAGCCGAAGAAATATCCAGCATTGGCGGCATGACGATTACGTCCAGCATGAAACAGCCTGTCGCCTCTGAGTGTTGGCTTCAATGTTCACTTTTATATATATATATATATATATATATATATATATATATATATATATATATATATATATATATGAAGAATTATAATTTTAAGGAGTGCTATATTTATGCGATAAAGTGCTCAATATGAGAGATAGAGCGTATGTAAACATAAATATATAAAATTCAACATTGAGATCAACACTCAGAGTCGACAGGCTGTTTCATGCTACATGCAATCGTCAGGCCTGACGATGGTGTCTAGCATGAAACAGCCTGTCGCCTCTGGGTGTTGACTTCAATGTTCAATTATACATACATATATATATATATATATACATATATATATATAGTTTTAAGGTATGCTATATTTATGGGTTAAAGTACTCAATATCAGGAATAGAGCATATGTAAATATACTAGTGGACATTGAATACAACACCAAGTGGCGACAGTCTGTTTCATGTTTATATGCAATCGTCAGGCAATACAATAATGACGCTTGCGTATAAGCATGAAGCAGACTGTCGCCGATGGGTGTTAACTTTAATGTCCACTTATATATACATAATTGAACACTGAGGACAACACTGAGTGGCGATAGTTTTTCATGACTGAATGCCACCTGCAGGCCATTAAGATTGCGTTCAATCATGAGACAGACTGTCGTCACTCAGTGTCGCCCTAAGTGTTAACTCGGTGTCTACTTACATGTTATCACACGATCTAATATTGATCATTTTATCCATGAATGTAACATGCCTTACAACTATATTTTTATCATATATATACGCATTTGTTATCTTCATTTCGGTTTAAATCATTGAATCACGAACAGACGCTTAGAAGATGGCAAGGAAAACAATAGAATGAAAACTCTTAACAAAATTCATGCTAAGCGAATTTCACCTCTCGTGTTTTTCGTACCTTTTTAATTTTGTTTTAACAAAAGAACGCTAGTTAGCAAACAATTTGCAAAGCTTGTCTCAGTGCTAATTATGACTAAACAATATTGCCAAAACGTCGGTAATATATGTCTTTTTCCCCGCTAACTCTACGTAATCATTAAAATAAATAAAGAACGAACGAAAACAAAAACTAAAAAGAAGTTTTTCAAAGATCGAAATCTCTAAATTTCATATTTAATTGGGAAACAAAATGCTGGAATCTACCAGGGGCGATTCAGTGCATCCCACATGACAGACCACGTGATCAAGGTCTAAATCTCAGTGGGATGAAAGCAGGATAAGTTACGAGATAAGAAAATCCCTGCCGGTGAAATATTCCACCAACCTTAATTTTTTTTAGTGTAGATGACGATATACTCTCCCTTAAAATATCAACTTCTGTTTTCATGCCCCTGGTGTCTGCATTTGTGTGCATACTTGCACTGGAGGCACGTGTGGGATTGCAAGCCTTAATGCGCGTGACAAAAGCATGGGCGTATTGTGTGCGTGTGAGTGCGTATTTTTTGCGTACACACGTGCGCCAACAATATTTAATAACAGTCTCATTTAGCATGGTATTATAGAACGTGGGTGCTTTTGTTCCAGTATTTGGGTCACTATGATATATAAACACTTTATATATAATTGTAGGTAACTGAATGATAAAATGGAAAAGAGTCATTGGGTGTAACATTTTTTCGTCCTTCAAAAGGACATTTTGAGACTCGAAGGCGTATTGGGATAGCCATAGATGCATTCTAAAATCTAAGCAGAGTATTAAGAAACAGAAAAAAATCGCAAGAAATCAAAAAATGAATACTAAACTGTTTACCTGATACCTGTCCTCCTGTATGGCAGTGTAGAGGAAGAACAGATTTAAAGCAACAGAAATGTGATTCTACAGAAGGAGAGTGAGGATACTATGGACCAAACACGTGAGCAACGACGATGCATTAGAGAAAATGGAAACAAAACGGAAAATTATACTTAACATAAATAAAAAAAAAACTGACGTTTCTAGAGCACATAATGAGGAAAGATGGCTTGGAAAATCTAATACTCACAGAGCAGATTGAGGGCAAGAAGTACAGAAGAAAAGACGTATAACATTTTTAGCGAGCTTGAGTAAATAGATGGCGGAACAGGGTTTAGAAGAAATAACAAAGACAAAATTAAGAGCTACACGGGACAGGAAGTTGTGGAGGGCCATAACCGCTTACCTCCTGCGGAACACGGCACATAAAGAAGAATATTTTTTTTACTAATGAGATCATATATGTGTAAGGTAAGGGAACGAAATACAAAGAAGTATTTTATTTTATAATTATACCTCGAGAAAAAAATATCAAAGAAACTCTGAATATGCTTATCTTATAATATAATTTCAATTTCTCGTTTCAATGTGATGTAGCCGTAAGCCTTACATATTGTGTGAACGGGTGCGTAAATTTAACGAGGGAGTTTCAGAAATTAGTGCGCTTGCTATACATTTTCGTCTTAAATTGTTTTCCTCTTTGTTTAAAACTGTCTTCTTGAAATCAAGATTATCGTGAGATTTATTGCGATATGCTGAGCGTGTTGTTTCGCTGAAGGTCATTTTGTGCTCATATATTTTTTAATTTAAATTCCTAGATGTTTCGCCTATATATTTCTTGTCGCATTTACTGCAATATTTAATGTAAATAAAAGGAGTAGAGGTTTATCCCTTGTTTCCGGTTCCTTCTAAATTCTACTACAACTATATACTTCTAAATTCTCCGCTGTAATTGTATTTATTTATTTTTCTTAATAGTAATAAATAGGTTCGCCTATCGTCTGGCTTCTCCACATCTAAGGGTCTCAACCTAAACTCTCAAATTTTATTTTCTATTTATCTTCGCAGTCATCGTCCTCCTCCTCCGACCTCCCTATGGTTGGTCGGAACTACATTTTTTTTTCGGTAGCTGATATAAAATATGGGACAACACTACCTTTAGACCAAACACGTGAGCACCATTTCCAGAAAGACTGCCACCCAAAGTTAAACACTTCTTTCAAGATATGTAGTGAATTATCCTGCGCCAGACAACAACGTGGAATTTGAATTTCCGCGGACTGTCTTAGAGACGCCAGCTCCGGATTTGTCCTCAGGGTTTACTCCCTAAGTCTTTCCCGTGATTGGGTGTGGCCGCAAGGCAGCGGAAATTTAGAATCAGAGTTTTCCTTCTCTGAGGTGAACTACTCTCAATCGAAGTAGATAGGTTCACCTATAAACCTGGTCACATTCTTCCTCGGTTTATCGAACAGGCGTAGACGTTTATCCCTTGTTTCCTGTTTAAGAGTGGTTTTCCAATTCCTTCTAAAGTCTACTCCAGCTCTATACTCTTAATTCTTGTCCTTTCCTAGGCTAATATAACACCATATGGTAACCCTCTACCCTAGTGTCTCTTGGGCCTTGTATTCGGTGAACATTAGTATAAAAAAAGGTTTCCGTCTAAAACGTGAAATTTTATTTACTAGTTTTATTATCAATAGGAGTAAATGTATTCGCCTATAGTCCTGTTCACACTCCTCCCCGTTTTTGAATAGGAGTAGAGGCTTATCCCTGGGTTCCTGTTTAGAATTTGGTTTCCGGTCTTTCCAAAGACTTCTCATTCCTATATTACCCTCTATAAATTTACGTATATAATTTGAGTGTGAAATATCTTTGTTCAAAAGCGGGGTATAAATCAAATTACTAATTACAATTGCTGAATCGGATACATTGACAAGCGTATATGGCTCATTCCGAATTATACCCGTTACGTATATCTCAATGACGCTGGTTATCAGTGTCCGACGCAAAGGAAAAAAATGATTTTTCAAAGCAGACAGGTAGTTTCAAATATCCAAGAATTTCACAGGGCACAAATTACAAAACTGAAAGCCTTGCGTTGGATAAAAGATTCAACAGAAATTTTAAAATGACCTCTCTTTCTCCTGAGACAATGTTCATCTCGACATGTCTTGTGCTCGACACAATTTTTAAATATTCCTGGATGGTATTCGACAGACGATTCAAATATAGCAGACGTTTTTCATGTAAATTCTAACATCAGGTTGATATTTGTTTCGCATTAATTAAATCTCTTACTGTTTTTGTAGTAATTGTAACTAATTTTATAAATTTAGATAAATCCTTTTCTCTTATAGCCGTAGACCTTAATATGTAACTGGATTTATTTTGATTATTTGTTTTTCTCGTTTTATGAACGCGATGAGACTTGTTTGGTTGTTTTGTTTATTTAACGGCACATCAACTCCTTATGGGTTATTTACTGTCGAAATTGAATTTTTGGGGAGCTTTAAAATAATAGAAATATGATATATGTTATTCTGCTTTCACAAATTGAATACATGGTAGATGATACTCAGCTTTTGTGCATATGTTCGTCTGGGCATAATTACTAGATGCAGTGATATGTGTGTTTCATGTTGTAGTTTTGTTGATGTTATATTTTGTTATAAAGTTTCATTTCTTTAAGAAATTATAGGATATTATGTCGATTAATGGCATGAAAGTTCTTTCATGCTGGTTGTTTGGTTGATTTTCTTTAGCGACATATCAAATCTAAATATTTTGAACATAATGTATGGCTTCAACTTCAGATAAAATGTATTGTTAGTCTTTTTTATATAAAAATGTATTGCTCGTCAATTTCCTATAAAAATGCATTTCTATATTTCATAGTGTTTTATTTTTGTTTGGAGGTTCACTACTTGCCGATAGATGGGACCCTACGATCACGGGTCACGGTGGACCTTGGAACAACAACGATTAAGAGGTGGTTCCATGCCCCTCAAAAACTCTAATCTGCCAATCAGAATTTCTGTTGCCATATGTAGTTTATCGTCATACCCAGGATTAACAAGAGACTTGCGACAATAATTATATAATTATATATATATATACCCAAGTCTAGGATTGGTGTATACGGAATAAATTCCAATAACCAACAATTACTATTCTTAAAAGAGTTCTTTATTATATATATTATTAATGATTATATATATATATATATATATATATATATATATATATATATATATATATATATATATATATATATATATATAATCATTTTACTCCAAGCAAAACAATAAAGCCACCAAAAGCATGTCGGTAACTGAGCGTGAACGAATAAAAGAAAAAGAAATGACATTATTAAGGAGCGAGAATGATAATAGAACAAAAAGTCAAGATGACGATTGACATGGCACTTAATTATTTGGATGATCAAACATGATTGGAATGCTAGAAACCGGAAGAAAGTTCCACTGGTGAGAAGTGCGAGGGACGAAGCGGTTAGCATAGAACTTACGATTACATCTAACCATTTAAATGTTAGATGTAACCTTGCCACCGGTCTAGCCGTATGCTTGCAGTTATAAAGTCTTAGTACCAAAGAAGAAAGAACATAACAACAATTACCATGAAAATGTTTTGAGAAAAGGCGTATAGAGTAGCTAGATTGAGACATCTGGAAAGTGACTGAAACCGAGATGCCAGGAGAGAACCAATGATATTGCATATTTCTCTTATGATTTTCTCTAGGGTCTCTAAATATATAGCAGATACACCAGAACATGTGTGGCAGCAATATTCAAAGCATGGACGAATGGTAGACTTATAAATGTGTAAGATAGATTCGGTTGCTGAATATTGTCTAGCACGACACAGTGAACGAACATTCATCGCAGCAGACCTAGACATTCAATATATTTCCACTTCATGTTAGAAGGCGCAGTGAGTCACTCTCCTGGAAGTTAGCAGCAGACATACTGATGCAAATCAGAAAGGGTTCTCTCAAACAATTAACAGTCATAGATATTGAAGGAGTTTAAAAGTGTGTTCTGTCTTTTCTACAAATATTTTCATAGCATCTGCTCTGGCGAGCTTTGTTTATTGGTGCTCCGACTCCATGAATTCAATCATGCTACTAGATTGGTATCTAGGTTCCTTTTTACAGTTGAACTAGCTAAATGCAGCCGCCACCTCTACTCCAACAGTATCCTTTCTTGCACTTCTCGCCTGTCTAACTTCATTCCGTTTACTTGAGTCCCTGATAACTATTGGGTTGGTGCATAATTATCGAGCGTTTTTAAACTATATGTATTATGAAAAAGGAAACATAACAATTCAACAATAACATTTTAAATGATTATTCCGACACGCATTTCTATAACCGGAAAATAAAATAATATTTTTATTAAAAAAAAGTAAATAAAACAGCAATCTTTATTAACAAATAACTCGCCTACAAAAACGCCTGATAATTATGCACCAACCCAATGCAACCCAATATAAAATAAACCGCCATCTTCTTTCTTCTTGAATCCCATTCAACCTTTGTCCTTTCCCCAATGCCCCCACTCTCTATTAAATATTGAGGGTTACAAATCCTATGGTTTGTATTGCGTTGCCTCTCCCTATATATATATATATGATCCCATCAATAAAAAAATATTTAGTTTGAAATGCTTTTGAAGAAAAAATGCTTAATAACATTTTTCCCCATTTTCTCATTGAATCACCATATTTGTAAATATTATAGGTTTAAAACAGACATGTTAACGCGGTATTTATTAATAAGTAATGAAAAATATGTATTATGTAATATGTATTTAAACAAAAAATGTAATATGTATTCAAACAAAAAAGAAGAACGTGAAAGAAATATTTAGTGTAAAATGTTAAATAGAAAAATTATATAAAGAAAACCAAACAAAATCTGTTATCATTTCTTATACTTCAATGCTTAATCGAAGACGAAAAGATCACAAAGCACAACGACTATAATATAATTAGTAGGAAGTATTAACAGCAATAATAGTCACAATCAAACCTTAAGACCTAACAACTACTCTTTCTGCTAGCATATGTAGTGCTGCTTAGATTTCATATATTAGGTCTCAAGTACTTTCAAATGATAATCTGAGTAAGAAATATCTCTGGCCAAAAACGAGGCATAAATTAAATTACTAATGACGTATTTGGCAATTGCAGTATACATTGACAAGCGTATATTGTTATATAGATCTCTCCGAATCTTAACCGTTACATATATCTCAATAACGCTGGTGACCATTGTTCGAGCGCAAAAAATATGGTTTTCAGATCAGTCAGGTAGTTTCAATAATTCAAGGATTGCTCTAGGGTACAAATTATTTCAAATTACAAACATGACGGCATCGCGTTGGATCAAAGATTCAACACAAATTTTAAAATGGCTTCTCTCGCTACGATATGTTGTAATTGACACGAAATTCAAACATATTGAGCTTGTGCTCAGCAGACGATTCAAATATCGCAGATCTTTTTCCTGGCGCAAGACTCAAATATACCAGGGTAGAGGTCAACACAGGATTTAGATATATCATGACTGACACCGCAATATAATTTACACATATCTGCTTGACGTTTCACAGACCTCGCATCTCGACTTCAGTCACTTTCTCACCGACATGTCGTGTGATCTGTCTTTTCTACAAATATTTTTTATGGCAACTACTCTATCGAAGTTTTTTTTCCCCTGGAGCCCCGACTCTATGGATTTAAGTGTGCTACTAGATTCGCATCTAGATCCCACCTTTTTACCGTTGAAACAGCTAGACGCAATCGCCACTTCTACTCTAACAGTTTATTTTATCGCGCTTCCCATCTGTGGAACTCCCTTCCGTTTACTTACTTCCCTGACAACTACAATCTTCAAGCATTTAAATGCAACATCACTCGCCCTTTTTTCTCGTCTTGAATCCCGTTAATCTTTTGTGCTGTCCTCAATCGTCCTTATTCTTAGTCTTTTCTTTCAATTTCACTTCCAGCAACCTCCTGCGTACCAATAGCATCCCGCCTTGAATGGAGTGAAATGATTATTAAAAAGAAGAAACAAAAGCATTTCCTCATTATGTGTCCTAGAAATTTCATCTGTCTCTTCCTGATGTTAAGTATTTCGTCTTTGCTCATATGTTTGGTCCATGTTATTCTCAGCATCCTTCTGTAGAGCCATATTTCTGTTGCTTCAAGTCTCTTTTCCTCTTAGGAGATTGTCCGGCATTCCCCGTCATGTGACAAAACAGGTATCACATAAGAGTTCAATACTCTTTTCTTTGTTTTATTTTTAGTAACGTTTTTCCCTAGTGTGCACACATTGAATCGATACAAATTTCTAACATCGCAATCATGCCTGGCATTACCAGAACACAAAAATCAAACATATTAGTACTACAATCGACACATTTTTCAAAAGTAATTGCTTTGAATTTGGCATTAAACCCCTCCCCTCAACTACGCAATTTGAATCCCAGGATTTCACTGAACAATATTTAATTAAAAACTGCTTGCCTAATGTGCATCAGACGATTGAAATATGTCGGAATAGTACGCGAGAACAAGATTATGTGATCTCTGCTTTGCGCTAGACACAAGAGTCCCGTATGAAAATATTGCTATTGACGCATGATTTAGTCTTCTATGCCTTACGCTTAAGCCAATATTCAAGCATTTCTGCTTTGGTCTTGACACAAGCTTCAGCAGGCCTGTTTTGAACTCGAATCAATATTCAAGCAAGCTGGCATTTCAAGAGTCAGCGGTGGCTGACATGCTCAACATAAGCTTCGAAATTCCTGCCTTGCGGTAGACTTCTACGTGCTGTGTACCTTCAAGACTTAGGCGATCATGGCTATTCACAATTTCCTTTACATGGCAGCTCTTAATAAATTTTGACTTTTTGTTACCTCTCTTAAACCTTGCTCCGTCATCCATTCACTCCAGCTCTCTAGGTAGGTTATGCGTTCGTTTGCCTCTGTCCTTGCTTTCAATCTGTGCTGTGAGTATCAAATATTCCAGGCCATCTTTTTTCATTATGTGCCCTAGTAATGTCAACTGTCTCTTGATGATAAGTATAAGTGTTCTTTTTTTTATTTCCATTTTCTCTAAAACTCCCTCGTCGCTCACACGTTAGGTCCATGGTATTCTCAGCATCCTTCTGTAGAACCAGATTTCTCTTGTTTCAAGTATCTTCTTTATTTGTGAGGATATTTTCCAGTATTCACTACCATATAGAAGGACTGACAGCTTTTAAATTGACCAGGCTGAGTTCGACATAGTCAATCAGTTTTCCCGATATGTCAAAAGTATGTGCTTATACATATATACAAGATGCGATTGGTAACTTGTTGCCATTTTATATTTTTAATTTCGGTATGCGCGTTGTTTGTTTTTGATTTTGTCGACTGCACATTATAGTTTGGGACAGTTGGGCACCTTCTGTGAGAAAAACAGTAGCATAATGCAATTCACTCCGCCAGAAATTTGGAAACAACATGCTGTACATCTTAGCATTCGCACCGGAACTTCCAATACGAACATTTCAGAGTGTTTGGGTGTCAATTTGAGGACAGTGCAGAGGATTCAGAAAGAGTTGGATGAATCTAATGGTGATTACGAAGATACGGGAGCTGAAAAAAATTGACTTTGATCGTTCTAATAATAAAAAAAAAACTCTTGAATATTTTGGTGAAGGCAACACAGAGGCCTACATCAAGTGCCTTGATGAAGTAGTGTTTCCCTAGGTCAAGAGGATGTCTGCTGAAAGACACTATATCTGGCAACAGGATTCTTCACCATGCCGCACAAACAAGATAATCCAGTCATGGCTGTCAAACAAATTCTGCGACCACATCACTCCTTATAACTAACCATCTAACTCCCCAGACTGCAACCCCCTGATTATTATGTGTGAGGCGCAGTTGAGCGAGAGACCGACAAAACTCCTTGTAACACCAAAGATGAACTGAAGGCAAGAATTCACCAATTTACACAAGGAGACCATCCAGCAGAGTTGGAGGAGATTCTGAAGTTGTCTGGAGGTCGTGGTTGAAGTCGATGGCTATTTTCATTGAATAAATTTAATCTTAAGTATTTCAAGATGCAATTGTGTAATTTTTAAAGATGTAATTTTGATAAATATATAAAATGAGATGTCAGTGTTATTTTCATTTTTGCGTAATTCAGACAACAATTTATCCATCGCACCCTGTATTTATGATGTATTTGATTAGCAGATCAGATGTACCGGAAACAAGTGGGAAATATATTCTTGCTTCACTTTTACTTGTGATATTTGCATTTAAGATGTATCAAATCCGATGTCTTAGCTTTCCCAATGCTAAATCAGAACGGATGAATGCTCGTAACATTTTCTGCCACCAAACTTTAGTTTGGGTTATTTTTGTTTAGCAGCATATCAACACCTTTATGGGTTATTTAATGCCGAAATTTAAATATTTTGTACGCAATTTTATGGCTTCAACTACAGTTATTTTGTACATAATTTTATATTTTCAGGGCAAACTTATGTTTTTTTTTAAATATATAGTTTGTAGATAAAATGTATTTCTTGTAATTCTTTTTTCTAAAAATGTATTGTAGTAATTTTAGTATAAAAATGTATTTATATATTTTCGTTTTGAATTGGTTTAACAGGTATTGCTCATCATTTTACCATCAAAAATGTATTGCTGATCTTTTGCCTTAAAAAGATGAATTGCTCGTCATTTTTCCTTCAAAAATTTATTGCAGGTCACTTTGCCTTCAAAAATTTATTGCTGATCTTTTGCCTTAAAAAGATGTATTGCTGGTCATTTTGCCTTCACAAATGTATTCCTTATCTTTTACCATAAAAAGATGTATTGCTGGTCATTTTGCCTTCACAAATGTATTTCTTATCTTTTGCCTTAAGAAGATGTATTGCTGGTCATTTTGCCGCCAAAGATATATTACTGATCTTTTGCCTTAAAAAGATGTATTGCTGGTCATTTTGCCTTCACAAATGTATTCCTTATCTTTTACCATAAAAAGATGTATTGCTCGTCATTTTGCCTTCACAAATGTATTTCTTATCTTTTGCCTTAAGAAGATGTATTGCTGGTCATTTTGCCGCCAAAGATATATTACTGATCTTTTGCCTTAAAAAGATGTATTGCTGGTCATTTTGCCTTCAAAAATGTATTGCTTGCATTTTTACCATAAAAATGTAATTGTACACTTTCCTATCTTTTGATTTTTATATGGTGGTTCGCTATTTGCCGATAGCTGGGACCTTAACAGGTACTACCATCACGAATCAGGGAGGAGCAGGAGAAAACCGCAATTAAGCAGTGATTCCCAAATCCTCAAGGCCCCAATTCTCCTCATTAGGGGAATTGCTGCTAGATGCAGTTTATCGTCATACCCAAGACTAACAAATCTCTAGGCACTAAAGATTTTACAAATGAATTTAGTAAACTTTAGATTTTTAAGCAATTGGTATTGCGCCACACGTCCGATTGGAATGAGGGTAACTGCCTTCATTTTATACCCCGTGCGCAGGCAATGGTGCAAGAAACGCCATATTTTCGATCACAAGATAGAGAGATGAAATGATGCGTGGATAATCAATGTGCAGAGACCTGCCCTTAGATCGATTAACAGTTAGTTCTAAAAATATATAAAACCCATTTTATTCTCTCATTCATTCAGAGTCGAAATCCCGATAAGCAACTCCATTTAATCCTGAATTATTGTGTCATTCTATCTGGTTTTCTGTTTTAAATTGTTTTACATGCCTTTCATTGGCATGTATTTTATTTACTTTTATTTTATTTATCTAAAAATAAAGCAAAATAAAATAATAATTAAAATGTGCTTTACTTTATAAACCTTGAGAAGGGAACGATTTAAATAATTAGAATTCGCAAGCCCGAAAAACTCTCTCATTTGCGAATCGTCTGCTATAATTCTAGATGTTTGCCTTTTTCATTCTCTGCCTATTATCGTGCTAAGTGAGAAGTAGCACCATTTTTAACGTGTTACGCTTTGAGCCCATGGCCAAACGATCTATTTTAAATGTTAGCCAACATAATCTTTAAAAAGGGAAGAAAACAAATGGTAAAGAGTAAAACCGCCAATGCAAGAGTTAATCTACCTTCGCTAAAGAAACTATTTGTTACTTACAAACGGGAAAATGTTCAAATTCAAATGCCTTTTTACCTTTCGGAAATCTCAAATCAACTCTGTAAAACAAAACGACACAAAAATAATGGCACCTGACTGAGTTGGTAAAGAAGCAATTATTTTTTTTTTAATTTGTCAAAACTTTCAGTTATTTTTTGTTGACTTTTTTTTTATAATGTCTTTATTGTGTTTTGTGTAAGTTTCGTAATAATTTTTTAAGTTTTTTATTTAAAACATTTTGGATGGGGTGATATTTTCATTTATTTATTTACGTTAGGTTCGCTTATCATTTTCTTAATCGAAAGTTTGTTTCATGTTACTATCATTCGTTTTCATTCTATGTTTTTTTTCTTTTCAAGTACGAGGGTTCTACTGTTTTTACTTTATCTGTTTGTCGCTTTTTTATAAGGGTTCCCGGCTCCCTTACACACACGCACACACACACACACGCACGCACACACACACACACACACACACACACACACACACACACACACACACACACACACATATATATATATATATATATATATAGTTCATTAATCTTAATTCTTTTTTAGGAATGGCGGAGGAGGTATGTCAATTTACCCTTATCTATTTGTGTTTTTTTCGCGTCTTTTTATAGATTAAGGATTAATCTTTCCGCTCGGATATTGTATTCCAATTCAGTTTGGTTTGTAAACTACTTCTTTTTTCTTTGCCTTTTCAGTTGAAGGGTTCTATTTTAGGACCAATAAAAGTTGATGAGAGGTCATTGGAGCAAGGATTTTCTTTTGTTTGATATTTTTGCTTTTTTTTTTCCTTTTTGTTTTAAGGCGAAGGGAGCGAGAGGTACACAGTGGAATTGTGACAGAAAGTTGCGAGTCTCCAAGATCAATTACTGCCGGCATTTGATCCCGGAAATGTGATTTCAGGCGGGAAAAAGGGAGGAAAGATTTGGCGAGAAAAAAAGTGGGAAGGAAAAAGATTTGGCGGGAAAACAAGAAATTATCAGTGGAGTGAATCAGGCGTCTCTTAGACGCGATGAGAAAGAAGAAAACACGCACCTCTACAAAGTACTGAAGCACAATAATAAACGTAAACTATGATTATACATAGGTGCACGCGTGTACGCACTCACTCGCATACAGAAACTGACTCGCAAACGTGTACACTCATACGAGGAAACATTCAGTTTGTAAAACAAACACAAGTTAACTTCTTGAAAAAAACACATATACCCAAGTGTACTAATAGATGTAAAAACAAAAGGTGTTGAAAAAAGCCCGAAACAGAAAAACAGATTTCCATAAAGTTAGAAAAATATACGTCTTTATTCATTAAGATATCATGTATCAGCAAAGTGATAAAAAGATTGTGTTCGTCAATCTTAAAAGCAGGAATGACTCCTTAATATTTAAGATAAGCAGGCTTTGTTAACAAAAACTTAAAGATTTGGTAAGAAGGATAGTTTTATGCAAAAACAAAAACAAAAAATTCACGAACAAGCTAGCAGAATCGTCAGTGATGTATAGTGCCCCAGCCGCACCACATAAGGTGTTGCTGTTCTGGTTTCCATTGCAAGTGGGTGTTTATGGGGTTGAGAGGGCAGTTTTTAAATAATAGGTCTCCTTCTCTTAGTGTAGTTGCAACCAAAGTTATAGAGCGGAGTCTGCCCTACGATTTAACCTGTCGCTCGACATAAAAGACATGGAATCATCATATTCTCAAGAGTATTTGTTCAAAAGGGAACGTAACAGCCACAAGTGGAATTTGAACTTGGCACGTCGATTCCACTTTGCATACTGATAACCGCTACACGAAGATCCCTATCCATCCCCCAACACACGCACTATATATATATATATATATATATATATATATATATATATATATATATATATATATACATATATATACACATATATATATATATATATATACATACATATATATATATACATATATATATATATATATATATATATATACTTACACACCCACATATATATATATATATATATATATATATATATATATATATATATATATATATATATATATATATATATATACTTACACACCCACACACATATATATATATATATATATATATATATATATATATATTGTTGTATCCTTAAAATGGCTACAAACGGACAAAGATGGTACTCGATTGGAAGGAATAGCAACACGGGCGTAGATGGAAGAAAGCGAGGTTTATTGTAAAAGAGAATACACTACTGAAAGACAGGAAGTCGACTAACAGCTAATCAGACTGATAGACAGACAGATAGGCGGTATCTAGCAACTGCTCCACGCAGTCACATGTGGCACAAAGCCGAATTTAATGCGGGTTTCCCGAGCCTGTAGGTCTCGGTCCCCAAATCCCCGTAGACCCCGCATAAACGGGATAAGGTCTGTCTACCTCCCCGGATGAGACTCTGCTCTTCGGTATAGCCTCGTCCGGGTTCCTCTCTGCCCGAAGACAGAGAGTCCGACCAGCACAGCTGGAAAAGATTCCAGCTAGACTAGACAGACAGATAGACTCAGGTATGTTCTGTGCACACTACATATATTACTGATATATTGAGTCCACAATAGGTCATAGGAAGAGTGGAACATTCCATTACAATATATATATATATATATATATATATATATATATATATATATATATATATATATATATATATATATATATAATATAGTGGACATATGAACATAGAAGTCAACATCCAACAGTCTGATTCATGCTTATACGCAATGATCATGCCAGGTTGTCGGATGGCTTGACTATTGCGTATAAGCATGAAACAGACTATCGCTGCTGAATGTTGACTTCTATGTATACTTTTATATTTATATACGCTCTATCCCTGGCAGTGAGCACTTTTAGGTTTTATTGATACAAGTAAAAAATAAAATTAATTATGTGGTATACTAAATTTAATACAACCAACCTAGTCATCTAAATCTTCTTTGTCAACTAGCGTCTTACAAAAGACTAACATCGTATATCAGTTTGGGGATTGCATATCTGATATAAACTTTAATACGTATGTTGGTTTTACAACAATGACGATGGCGAGATGGCTTACATTTCACTTGAATGATCATAGTTCAATCTCAGAACATTTAAAGACACACTCATAGCCACAGTCACAGTTAAGAGAGATATAATTCGAAAGTTCATAAGTGCTTCATCAAGATAATAATGAGTCAATCTTAAAAATCTGTAAGCCATGTATATAAGATAATTGCGGCCAAAAATAAATAAACTCAGTTACAAAGTTCTTAAATGTTTGTAGAAGAAAAGTTTTATATAAAAAATACTAAATTAAAATACTACAGTTAAAAAATCACATAAGTTATAAACCTGGCATAGCAGTGAAAAACATTTAGAATTTACGGTGTTAACGTATAACAGATCCATAGATATACAACCACTGAAGATGGTCTAAGATGTGCTTGAAAGTACTTGGAAAATAATAATAATTTGAAAGAAAATTTTGGAATTTTTTTTATCAATTTTCTACAGACACCAAGAAATTAATTCGTGGATTTGAAATGGTTAAATCTTGAATTAAAATATGCTGCCTAAACACACACACACACACACACACACACACACACACACACACACACACGCGCGCGCACACACACGTCATAATCAGGGAAAAACAACGCAGCCTTTAAAACAAAATGGTCTCTAATAATTATATGTGCAAATATGTATCTATGTGTACAAGTATACATAAAAAAGCTCTATAATGTGTATGTGCACAGATATATATGAGTGTGCTTCTATATGTGTACATGTATGTAAAATATGCAAAAAAGGTTCTAATATATGTATATATCTGTGTTTATGTATATGCAAGCATATATATATATATATATATATATATATATATATATATATATATATGTATATATATATATATAAGAATGACATGCTTCGTTGAATAATTTAGACAGGTTCTGTCTACTTATTTTCAGTTGGATTCTTTCATATACACATACAAGCTTTTTGGTGTCGTTATTGAAGGACGAGAGAAAATCGTCGTGCTGATACATACTTTTATGCTGAGTACTTTCGATATAGAGCAATGTCATCATCAGGATGTTGTTGCTTGCGAGACAAATATTGTAGTGTTCAGGAGTTTCGAAGCCAAAATTGTTGTGTTCATCTGAAAGTTAAATTTCTTAATTGTGCAGTGAAGAACGCTGAGTCATTGCAGGATCGCTGATACCGTCTAAGGGGAGGTAACTATGTATAGTTGCGGAGACTTTTTAAGAAATAAGTAGTGAAAAAAAAAACCTTGGCATTTCGAATTATCTATGAAACACATTTTAAAACATTTGATGGGTTTTCGTAATTAATTTTATTATGGTTTGGTTTCCATTTTTTAATATAGATAGCTTCGGGAATTTTTTAGTTTATGTTTATTCTTTTCATGAAAACGAAGCGAAGTATTTTCGACAAGAATTTTTCTGAATTGCTAATGTGGACAGGTATGTTGTAAGTGTTGTTCGTGCTTCTGTAGCACCAGTCGATAGGGTCTGATGAAGCAATATATTCTTAAAAACTAAATGATTAATTTGCTTGGGACTTTTTGTAATCGTTGGTCCAAGAAAACGGTTATATATAAATTAGTTTCGACATTTCTCAAAGAATCTGGACATCATGCCATGGCGTTCATATGAGAATTGACAAAGCTAGACGAGGTGCCAGTCAAGGAAAGAGAACAACGTCGACACTCTTATGTGAGACATAGTGGGAGGAAAAAGCAGGTACAAAAAATGATCAAAACAGATTAGGTTAAAATCTCAATTTGGCCTGCTGATATTTTACTTTCCGTGGATGTTTTTGTTTACATTTTCTGTAAAACGTTGTCGTTACGCACATGTTCAGTTCATGGTATTTTCGGTGTCCTTCTTTAGAAGCCCATTTCTGTTGTCTCAAATCTTCTTCAACTATGCGAGGAGATTGTTCAGCATTCACTGCTAGGAGACCCGATATTACATAACAGTTTAGTATTCTCCTTTTTTTTTTCCTAACGCAATTTTCCAGTTTCTTTAGACTTTAGAAGGCAACTTTCGCTATTCTTATCTTCGGATTTCGGCGTCGCAACTTCTGTCCTCTGTTTCAACACTTCCTAGATATTTAAATATTATACTGAAGTAATTCGTTAAATTCTTTTACTTATATAAATTGTTATTTGTTATAACTCATAGTTCGTATCCTGAGCTGTTCCTTTGGTTGACAACTATTCATTCTGTATTAAATACAGAGTTGTCCTTCCTCTAAAGCATCTAATGTTCGCTCATTTCATGAAGATTTTAATCACAGCCGAGTAATTTTTTTATATGTTTCCAGATTATATTTCTGCTCTACTCTGTGACATTTTCTTTGTGAGGCTGTATTTTTCTGGTTCACTCAGAAATTTGTGCCCTTTCAAGTTAAGGCATATTATTTTTTCTATGTTTTAAATCAGTTTCTTCTGCCTTGTAATAAATTTCTTTCATCCGTTCCCTTCAACCAAGGTAGTAGCGTAAGTCAACCCATTCAACACCACTTGTCTCCGGTTCGCTACTTTCTTCTCTGTCGCCTTTTTAAGCACCTTTTACAGATTGAATAACATTTCAAATTTGAATTTGTTAAAAGAGATTCTCTTGATTATCTATCCGACTCCAAAATCTATCTTTTTTATATTTCTTTTTCGGAATATTTTACACGTGACACACGTCCGAATCCGTTTTCGTCCTGGAGGTAAGACATTTTCGACTAGGTTGTGTTCTTATTAGTTTGTTATCTGATCTTTGTTTTGGTGGTTATTAATTTCGGACATATGCATATATATATATATATATATATATATATATATATATATATATATATATATATATATATATATATATATATAGTGGATGCGCACTGCTGATGTATCCCACATATAGGACGAAACGGCCGTCCAGTGCTTTCTGCATTCTGTTGAGGTTTCTTTCAGACTCAATGAATTACTTAATTATAATTATCAAATCCTCCTAACAATTTCTATCATGTGAATTTCATTGCTTGATCCGGCTTCTAATGCTTCAGTTTGAGCGGCTTGGTGATAGTAGTCGTGTCTCCCGGGGGCACAGTCCTATGGTTACAGTCTGATATGCTATCTCTTCGTCACCGAGGCCCGTTGAACAGGTGGTATGACTGTCCGGGTTTTAGTTCTCGGTAGTGGATCGGCACTGATGAGTCCCACATATAGGACGCAACGACCGTCCAGTGCTTTCTGCATTCTGTTGAGGTTTCTTTCAGCCTCAATGAATTACTTAATTATATATATATATATATATATATATATATATATATATATATATATATATATATATATATATATATATATATATATATATCAGAATATGGAAAAGAATAAAATTAAAACGTTCATATCAATTTAAAAACGGGCTCAATACTAAAGTAGAGCAATAAATATTTATTAGAAACTGTTACAATCAGAACATTGCATGTTATAATGTAACATTTTTAAAATATATATACAGGGTGTCCCAAAATAATGTATACACTCTTTAAATATTAACAGTTAATAATATATTACCGTGATGTGGGAACTTATACGTTTGAAAATAAGCAAAACAGATGTTTTGGAAGAAGAGGGACTGTTGAATACCCACCTAGATCACCAGATTTGACACCCTTGGGTTCCTTTTTGTGGGGTGGGGTGGGTCTAAAAAACAAAGTTTACAGCAGGACACCAGAAACAATTTCTGAAATGAGAGAAGCAATTTAAGTAGTATGTGCTCAAATACCAGAGGAAATGATACTGGACGTTTGTAGGTCTATTTCTTCAAGATGTAAAAAGTGTATTGAACAGAACGGCAACCAGTATGAGCACTTGATGTGAACTCATCATTATATGAACATTCTGTCTTTGCCCCAAGTAGCTTTTATCTTATTAAAGTTAATTTTCTATGTTTTTTGTATATTTTACTCTCAAATTCTTTAAATGTGTATTCTTTCTCCTGTATTAATATTATTTAGAAGTCAAAATACATAAATTGAATAAGTTATAACGATTCAAAGAGTGCATAGATTATTTTGGGACACCCTGTATATATATGTATATATATATATATATATATATATATATATATATATATATATATATATATATATATATATATATATATATATGTGTGTGTGTGTGTGTGTGTGTGTGTGTGTGTGCGTGTGTGTGTATCGTGACCGAGATTTGGAGCGTGCTGGCCTTGATCAGATTGTTGATCACGCTAGATAACACGGTCTCTCTTTCAGAAATTCTAACTAAGGTCTGCTCAGCATAGTTGCCGTATAAATCACGGGTGGGCTCTGTGGGTGTTGAACAAACACACTCGCCTGAGCGGACGGCCGCAGTACGGATTGGCTAGCCGCTCTCGTAAACGGGTATCCTCAATTACGAGTGGCCATCTATTATACGTATATATGTACAAAATCAGATCCCTAAGTGACATGGCGTCTCAGTTTCAGTCACTTCCCTATCGCCGTAACATAGGTTCACTGTGGCATTTCTGTCGACATTTTAATGGCAATTGTTCCTATATCCTTTCGTCTTTCATACCTCGACTTCACGAATTTAAGTGCAGTACTAGTTTGGCAGTTAGGTCTCATAATTTCACTGTTCAATTTGTTATATGTAACCGTAAGTTCTACGTGAATAGCTTCTTCACCCGCTCTTCTCGTTTGAAGAACTCTCTTCCCGCTTCTAGCTTTCCTGTCAACTTTCAAAAATTTAAATGCATCTTCATCTTCTGTCTCCTTGAATACTGTTTATTTTTTTGTCCGTTCTGTTTCTTTCACTCTCGGTAACCCCTTGCGTCTGAGTGTCTTTTTGGCTTGACTTGGGATAAAATAATTAAAAAAAAATAAATGTTCGAAGCTTAACACGTCGTTAATGGCAAAATTTTTTTCCGAAATTGTCTCTGTCTAATGTTTTGTCTCTACAATCAATATTTACCACAGAATTAAGTGTATTTTTTATCTTTAGGTTCTGGATTATGGATGTATCTATGTAGATGTTCCTCACAGAATCAGAACACCTATGAAGATATAGTCACATTCATATCTACAGTCATATATCTCTAACTATTATATTTATATACTAATACTATATTTCTGTATACTATATACAACGATATTTATACAATATTCATTAAAACTAATGACAAGATACTGAGGTTAATTTTCTATTTAATTTTTCTTGTGTTCTTATAATTTTCTTCTTTTCTGGACGTAAATTATCTAGAAATTGTCCAAATGTTTTAATAGAAAACTTAACCGCAGTACCTTGTCAGTTGTGTTAAATGAAACTTGTATAAAAGAGGGACTGCTGCCCAAATACACAATTATTATATTTGTATGTTGGGCACGTGGCCGAGTAGTTAGAACGTTCGCTTTGTAACCTCGAATCTCACCATGGTCGATTTGTCAGGAACGAGACTTCCTGGTGTTATCAGTCTGGATGGGGCGATCCCAGCGTGCGGCACCTTTGGAAAGTGCCTAAAATCCAAACCACAGGTTGACCCAAGCCTTGTGAGTGAAACTGGGTAGACAGTACACTTGGGCGCCGTCGATTAAAAAGTCACAGATCATCGTGATGGAGGGTTTGACGGAGGGCTGAGCGTGCTGCCTTGCTAGATAAGACGCTCTTTCCTAGAAACTCTAACTAATGTCTGCTCAGCATAGTTGCAATATAAACCATAGGCTCTGTGGGTGCTGAACAAACACAAATGTGCCTGATCGACCGTCTACAATAGGGATTGGCTAGCCGCCCTAGTAGACGGGTATCCTCGAATACGAGTGGCCAGTTAGTTATATATATATATATATATATATATATATATATATATATATATTTAAAGACATTTATATTATGTTTAACGTTCTTTTTTTAGATACAAGTATTTAAGCAAATGCTCTGTTTTATAATAAACAGTATTAAATAACATTTACCGGCCTGAATGTCCGAGAAATTTTCATAGAAAATTTTCGCTCTCCGACAGGAATCGAACCTGTATCCTATACGGAACCATAATTTCGCGTGATGTGCCTTAACCTTTCGGCCACAGAGCGGCGTCTGGTTAGCAAGGTCGATTTTACTATCTTTAAACTTAAATCTTCCATGAATCTCTTCTATTCATATCTGCTCTAGCGTATCAAATGTAAACAAATGACGTCATATATTTTAGAATTGGACATTGTCCGACAATTTATTTAAAGACATTTATATTATGTTTAACGTTCTTTTTATAGATACAAGTATTTAAGCAAATGCTCTGTTTTATAATAAACAGTATTAAATAACATTTACCGGCCTGAATGTCCGAGAAATTTTCATAGAAAATTTTCGCTCTCCGACATTTCTCGGACATTCAGGCCGGTAAATGTTATTTAATACTGTTTATTATAAAACAGAGCATTTGCTTAAATACTTGTATCTATAAAAAGAACGTTAAACATAATATAAATGTCTTTAAATAAATTGTCGGACAATGTCCAATTCTAAAATATATATATATATATATATGTCATTCATAGACAGACTGTTTCGCTGTATCACAGCTCACTAATAGATAGATAGATAGATAGATATGCAATTTTTGAAAAGATTTTTTATCCGAAATTATTTCTTATTTTATTACTGTAAACGTTATTTTTAGTAGGTATACGAATTGCGATCCCTGTTCTTGCTTTTTCATCGTATAAAGTTAAGTTAATAACAAATATAAATTGAGAAATTCTACTAAAGAAAAATTGTGCTTCAGACTAGACTCAGACTGGCATTCATTACTTTCACCAGGGAAACTGCTTTTTGAGCCAAACCTTGCCCCCGCACACTAGAAAGGCCATGGAAACAAGTTGGTATTAACTACCGAGTAAAGGATGTTTTCTCGTTTGAATCTCTACGAATGTATACCTGCGAGCTTCAGTTTCGTACCTAAAACGTAAATAAAAAAAAAACATTAAGAATTTTTATCCGACATTTTTTCTTAAATGTTATTTTTAGTGGATACACTTTTTTTTTTTTTTTTTTTTTTTGTTAAACGGTGAAATTAAAACAGGCTTAAACTGAGAAGATCTACTAAAAATTATTGTGCCTACGACAGGATTAGAAGCTTTTTTACAGATTGAAAAAAAAAAAAGGTATGCATATATATGTTTTTCTCTGTGTGTGTGTCTGTATGTGTGTGTATTTGTGTGTGTGCATAGAGGAGCATACAGGCTATTCCGTATACACATTTTTTTTATTACTATAAACGTTATTTTTAGTTGGTACCCGTATTTGAGTTGTTATCCCTGATTTTGCTTTCTAGTACAGAGAAATTAATAACAACCAACCTAAATCGATTTTGCTACTTTTATTTTTACTTATTAAATAATATTTTATTTTATAAAATTATTTAGTTCTTATATTAATTATATATATATATATATAAATTATATTAAGAAACATATAATTTTAAGGGTTCACAGTTACTATAATTTATTTCTTTAGAATCGAAATTCCATTCAATTTGCTCAGATCAACATTTTCATAGAAAAGATTTCTGCTCCTTAATATAATAAATATTTGGTCCGTTTTTACATTGAGCTCTCTGGATTATATCCTCCCTTGAATTATCCGTACGGATTACCAAGCACATCTTTATAAAATATATATATATATATATATATATATATATATATATATATATATATATATATATATATGGACATATATATATATATATATATATATAAATATAAAAGTGGACATGGAAGTCAGCACTTAGAGGCGACAGTCTGTTTCATGCTAGTGCAATCGCCTGACGATTGCACTAGCATGAAACAGACTGTCGCCTCTAAGTGCTGACTTCCATGTCCACTTTTATATTTACACACGCTCTATCTCTGATATTGAGCACTTTACCCCATAAATATAGCACACTTTAAGACTATATTTCTGTATATATATATATATATATATGGACATATATATATATATATATATATATATATATATATATATATATGTATATATATATATATATATATATATATATATATATATATATATATATATATATCGTAAATTGATGATGCCACCTGAAGAGTGAATGGGTAGGACCGCCTACGAAACTCTGGAATCGGGTTGATGAAGATAACATCAATCAGCTAAGTGACAAACTTTTAAACATATTAATGTTACATATATATATATATATATATATATATATATATATATATATATATATATGTATGCAGATATGCATGTATAACGAACCATTATGCATATTAATGAATCTATGTATGAGCATATTTTCAGAAATGCAGCACATTCACACGCCAACGTACACACAAATTCATTTACAGTCACGTGTATACACAAGCAGGTGTACACAAATACACTTGCATATCCGTAAACAGGAGGGGGGAGCTCTGTTCCCGTTCCCACTCCTTGACACTAATTTTATCTCACCTTATGATCTTCTAATTTCCTGGGATTCCACACATCAGGTGATACACTGACACTCGCACATTACACTAACCTTGTAACCAAAATGACAAACGTCCCTTGCGGGCATGAACCGTCGATATCAAGAGTTCCGAATATGGCCAAAGGCTGACCAATCAAACGAAGTGGAGAAACCGAAAGAAAGCGTTGACGCATGCGCGGTGGAATGGGCGAAGGAAACCCGCGCCCGAAATGTCTTCGCCTCATTTATCGGTTGAGTAGGCAGAGTCAAGTGGAAAGCAATAAGGCGGCAAAAAATGGCTTTTCACGCCAAAACTGCTTCAAGCAAAAGAAAGGGTCGAAGGGAGGAAAAGACTTGTAAACTGTGTGAGTTGTATTTATCGTCAGGTATGTTTGTTTATTTTATGTTCGTATGTGGTTGAGCGATAGTATTTAGTTTGCGTATATCACTAAGCGCTCAGAGTTAAGTCGTGACAGAGTGTTATTATTTGCGTGAAATGAGTGACTCTAAATTAGCATGTTTTTCATAAGTAAACACGATGACATATACATATATATATATATATATATATATATATATATTAAACACGATTGTATATATCTATCTTCAGTCGAAAGACTGCGTGCGTATGAAATATGCGCATGAAGTGTATACGATACGTAACAATTATATATTTTGATGGTCAAGTTTTCTCACTGAAGTGTATATTCCAAATTACACACCATATATATATATATATATATATATATATATATATATATTAATAGTAGATAGATTCACCTATTTCCGGTTCACACTACACCAGGGACTTTTGATCAGGAGTAGAGTTTTATCCCTTATATTCGGTTCCTTCTAAAGTCTCCGCCTAAACACTTATATTTTATTTACTATCTATTTATTTTTACTCAATGGGAGTAGATCTTCGTCTATCGTCCGGTTGACACACCTCCCCAGATTTTGGAACAGGAGTAGTGTTTTATCCCTTGTTTCCAGTTTAGGATTTGGTTTCCTGTTCCTTCATTCGTCTTTCATTCTCTTTCACTCGCAGTAGACACTTGAGTCTTAGTGGTATTATTAGCTTGATTGGGATGAATTCATAAAAAAAATATTCGAAAATATTGTTATTGAAATATATTTTTGAAAACTCACTGTGATTTTCTCTTATCGCTTATCTTTTAAATTAATTTCATTTGCTTTTTTATCAAAACACTGTCATTCTATGGCTTCCATTAAGCAACGCATTTTAGAAAAAGTACGGCGTAGTTATGGATAGCGACTCGGATTGAGGAAACGGAGAGCTGAGTTCAAATTTAAGTCGAATCCATTACATTCACTTACCTTATAATACCATTGGGAAAGGTATGAATACTCTTTTTCTCTCCCCTCCCGTAATAAATAGCAAGATAGATCGGGTCCTATAGCCTTGGCTGGCAACTGGTCTACCGTAGAAAGAAATGTCAACCTACTGCGGGAAAAAATCTACCTCCTCAATTATGTATCGACAGATACATGATCGTCTAAGCGTGTATCACGCATGGCACATAACTGACTAAAGATTTGGTAATTTTTTTTCTTCACAGAAGGCCAAAAACATCGGATTTATCGATTAGTCTACGTATCATTTGGAACTTAGTCATTTAAATGCATGTTGTTTAATAATACTAGGCTTTGTTTAGTAACAGCTAGATATTTACGGTGTTAGCGTTGAGATAAAGAGAAATAAGTATGCACGAAATCGAAAATGAATAACTGACAACGTTTCCGCTAAGAAATTCTAAAACTTTATATGATAACGTTGGTAAAATAGTATACGTTATTAGAAGTTAAATGTGATTGAAAATCATCACAGTCCCACCAGAATTAAACGAAATCGTAATTACAGCAATAGCTTTCAAGTGACACATGATAAACTATGAAAAACAAGAAAATTACCATATGCTAAGGTTATTTATTTTATAGCACAGGAATAGAGTATGATTAACTGATAATTCTGCTTGTAGTTCGCATAGCACGTACGTCGCAACGCTCTGTTAATACCTCATAAATAATGGACACTTCCGTTCTGATCGCGCAGAAAAACGGAAAAGGCATATCAGACTCTACTTAGTTTCTGTGAATGGATTAACGATTCATTCAGTGAAATGGAAAAAGTTGTTAATTTCATATCTTTGTATTTGTACTCACTATTATCTTTTCATTTGTGTCCCCTTATTGCTATCTATTCATTTGTAGTGTATTATTGCTATCTTTTCATTTGTAACCCTTTATTGCTATCTTTTCATTTATGTCCCCTTATTGCTATCTTGTCATTAGTAACCACTTATTGCTATCTTTTCATTTGTGTCCCCTTATTGCTATCTTTCATTTGTAACCTCTTATTGCTCTCTTTTCATCTGTGTCCCCTTATTGCTATTTTTTTAGTTGTAACCCCTTATTACAATCTTTTCACTGGTAACCCCTTATTGCTATCTTTTCATTTGTGCCCGCTTATTGCTATTTTTTTTAGTTGTAACCTCTTATTGCTATCTTTTCATTTGTTTCCCCTTATTGCTATCTTTTTAGTTGTAACCTCTTATTGCTATCTTTTCATTTGTTTCCCCTTATTGCTATCTTTTTAGTTGTAACCTCTTATTGCTATCTTTTCATTTGTTTCCACTTATTGCTATCTTTTTAGTTGTAACCTCTTATTGCTATCTTTTCATTTGTTTCCACTTATTGCTATCTTTTTAGTTGTAACCTCTTATTGCTATCTTTTCATTTGTTTCCCCTTATTGCTATCTTTTTAGTTGTAACCTCTTATTGCTATCTTTTCATTTGTTTCCCCTTATTGCTATCTTTTTAGTTGTAACCTCTTATTGCTATCTTTTCATTTGTTTCCACTTATTGCTATCTTTTTAGTTGTAACCTCTTATTGCTATCTTTTTAGTTGTAACCTCTTATTGCTATCTTTTCATTTGTTTCCCCTTATTGCTATCCATTCATTTTAATGTCTTATTGCTGTCTTTTCATTTGTAATGTATTATTGCTATTTTTTTTATTTGTAACCCCTTATTGCTAATTTTCAGTTTTTCCCTATTATTGCTACTGTAATATTTTGTAAAATCCAAGCAGAAATATCGGGAGCGCCATGAATTCATTCAATCATGAACTTTAAAATTAAGATTCATCAGAAAATAGAAATAGCAAAATCCTGAAATTTTCCTTGATATTTCTAGTAAATATTAATTAGGCTAAATTATAATTAATTTCCGTTTCTATTTATAACCTTTAATATTAAAAAATTCTATTACTCAATTACATTGTCCATATATTATGGGTGTGCGTGTAGTACAATGTATAACATCTCGGAATGAGAAGTCGAAGATTCGAATTCCAGTCAGGTTTATTACATTTACTTATTCTTCGAAAAATTTAACATTTCTCACCACACCAGCGATGGGTTGAATAGCAGAACAGGCCGAGTCCTGTAGCATTGGTTGACAATCAGTTTACCGCAAAAACCGACAGCCTACTGCAGGAAATCTTCTGCCTAGTCAGTCATGAATCGAAAGCGTATAGCATTTGACATGATTCACAATTATTTGCAATGATTTATTGCTACCGGTTTAGGCAACATTTCGATACCTTTTGATTAAAATCCTGTAAGTTTTGATGAGGAAAACTTTCGACGACCCCCACCTTTTTTTGCATTAGAGGAAATTTTCCTTTCAAAGCGTTTTCAAGCAATCGAGACAGGTACTAATCCGTTAGTGCAACGTCAGGTTAATACGGTGGGTAGTGTAGCGGAGATCACCTAAGTTAGAAACGTTTTGCAAAGTTATTCTTGCTGCATGTGAAATTCGGTCATCCTGAAACAGAGTAAAATTCTCCCTTAATCCATTGTGTTTGCTGCTAATACCGTATAAAGACTTACGCATGTGAGCGTACTCTTTCTTCTCCCATGTAAGGATGAGACACACTTCTTTCGAATTGGTTCCCCAAACCGAAATTACTTATGATTCTATATAATGCAATAAATTATTTGAAAGTTTTATGAATCTCGAGAGATCGATTATTATCGTAAATAAATAAAAACAATATAATAGCTATTGATTTTTCATATATAATAAATATGGTAATATCGAATAGTACATTTTCGACCCATCTTTCAATCTTATGATCTCGGCAGGTGCCTTACTGGACTGTTTTATTTGGCGTACACCAACTATTTTATTTATACCGGAAGTGGACAGGAGAGGAGTGGGAAGAGAAAAAATTGTATTAATTGCCTTTATCCGCGTTCATATATTTGCACATATATATATATATATATATATACATACGTACATGTGTATAAATATATATATATATATATATATATATATATATATATATATATATATAAATATGTATATATATATATATATAAATATATATATATAAATATAAAAGTGAACATAGAAGTCAACACTTAGAGGCGACAGTCTGTTTCATGCTCGATGCAATCATCGGGCCGATGATTGCATCTAGCATGAAACAGACTGTCGTCTCTAAGTGTTGACTTCTATGTTCACTTTTATATTTACACACGCTCTATCTCTGATATTGAGCACTTTATCCCATAAATATAGCACACTTTAAGACTATATTTGTTTATATATATATATATATATATATATATATATATATATACATGTGTGTGTATGTATTTAGGTAGAATATTTCCATTCAAACAGGTTTGTTTAAATGATTTATACATACCATCTCGATTTATTTTGGTTATGATCCTTTCACGTTTACGGATTAATTTCTTGGTAGCCTTAGAAAATTGATTAAAAAAATACCAAAATATTTCTTAAAGATAAAATCTTCTAAATGTTTTCATTTGCGAACAGATTTATGCAGTTTCCGTTAAACATTACTATGAAGTTTTGGAACTGGCCAAGGGCTTACTATTCAACATTGTATGGTGCCTATCAATTTCACGCCTAAGCTATTTAGGCCAAGTGCATGTGTGCATGTTTGTACGTACGCACGCGCGTGTATATATATATATATATATATATATATATATATATATGTATATATATATAACCTATATATAATATTAGTGGTCAATATATATATATATATATATATATATATATATATATATATATATATATATATATATATATATATATATAGGTGACTATACTCGTGTCGAAAAACCTTCGAATTCTTGATTTATCAATAGCCAAATCAATCTCGAAGGGAAAAAAGGTTCTAAAAAAGAAAGAGCCAGGAACATGAAAGTCTGTCGAAAATAATCGCACAGATACAGGTTCAAGGCCCAAAGAAAAAACCCCGATACGAGTAAACAACTAACTAAAGAGCTCGATACAAGCGTAGAGCAAACCTAGTCAAACCTAATGAGCCAGACAAACCTACCAAGGTTTCACTTAGGCAGATCGTCAGGGTCAGCTGGATCCTGACGATCTGTCTAAGTGAAACATTGGTAGGTTTGTCTGGCTCATTAGGTTTGACTATATATATATATATATATATATATATATATATATATATATATATATATATCTACATGGAATTGTATTGCTGATTCTTTCTCCTTGTTGATTTTAATTTCTATCAAATGCAGTACCCCAAGCCCACTGTTGGGTGTGGGGTGGGGGAATGAAGGAATGGCCGTTCTGTCCCCCCCCTCCTCTCAGTTCTGCATTCATTGAAACTTGAAGCTTGGCATTAAAGGTAACCATAAGAATTTAGGCGACCTCGAAAATTTCTTTGTTAGTATAAGTCAGATTGTCCTATACTAAGTTAAAACTTAGTGTTTCGAGAGAGCTAAATTCAAGCAAAGTGCCAATCCTACCCCCCAGTACATACATCTTGTGTCAGCCCTGAGACTTTGCGAACTACCTCTCTCTCTAATTGTTTTTATTGTTTTTGTCGTTACCGTATGTGTTATATGTAATAGGAGTAGGTAGGCTCTCCTACCGCCCGGTCAACACTCCTCCCCCTTCTCTTGGACATGAGTAGAGGCTCACACCTTGTTTAGGAAGGGGTTCCCGGAACTCTCTCTCTCTCTCTCTCTGGCCTCCCTACTTGTGCTGCTGTGTTTCTCCCGTGATGTGCGCAGTCTGTGGCATTACCTCTTCATTCTGAGGGAACACGGTTGACAGTTTCCTGGTTTCTGTTTCCGACTGGTAGTTAGGAGCCCTAACTCTTGTGAAGTGTCTTGAGCGGCCGCTCTGATCATCAGTTGTATAATATCGGGGTGTCTGTCGTGCCATATCGCGCATGGAAAGGTGTCTCTGCAGTCACCTCCGGTGGGAAAACCTGAGGCCACATAATAATGCAGGGTGTGTACCCAATTCCCTCTGCACACGTCACGGTCGATAACCGTCGGCTTCTTTTGCCTCAGGCCTTCTCATCTTCCAAACATAATTCCACATGGTGACTTAAAAAAGATCGAAAAAGTAAACCTAAACCAGCCCTTAAAAAATCACCTAAACCTCTCAACATCTCATTCTCCAACATCCGTGGCATTAGAACCAATTTCTACAGTGTGGAATCTTTCCTCATTGTAAACTGCCCGGATATACTTGCTCTGTGTGAGACCAATCTTAACTCATCTATCCCTCTTCTGAACTCTCGATCCCTGGCTATCTTCCTCTCCTCAGAAAAGACTCTCTAACCCACATGCATCGCCTTGGTGGCTACGTCAAGGACCATGTCTGTCTGGATTGAGAGTTCTCACTCGAATCGCCGGACCATACGTACATGTGTCTCCGGGTATCTCTTCTCAATGCTGTAAGCTATCTCTTCTTCCTTTATCGCTCTCCATCCTCTCCGGACTGGGGGATACTTGATGTCATTTCTGACAGCATAGACAAGGGTCTCTCTCTCCACCCGTACGCCCACATATTTTAGTTTGGCGATTTTAACGCCCACCATAACAAGTGGCTTAAGAATGCTTCTACCGACCTTGCATGCATACACACATTTAACATTTCAGTTTCCCAATCCCTCACGCAGATAGTTGACTTCCCCATGCGTTTTGCATACAACCGGGACGGTAAGACTTCTCTCCTCGACCTGTATTTTACTTCCATCCCCGAGTCTTGTAGTGCCACGCAGCTCTTCCCACTTAATACTCTGATCATGAAGGTAGTGTCTATTAACATCTCCTTCAAACCCACCCCCTGCAAAGAGCCTGCTACTACCCGAACCTCGTTCTGCTACCAACGAGCTGACTGGGACTCGTTCCGTGATTTCCTCCGCGATGCCCCTTGGGATGTTGTATTTAAGATCCCTGTTCAAGAATGTGCTTCAGAGGTCACTTCTTGGGTTAAAGCTGGAATTGACGCTTTCATCCCCTCAAGGAATTTCAGGGTCAGATCGCGCTCCTCCCCGTGGTTCTCCGCTGCTTGCTCAACCGCCATTGCCCATAGGAACCACTTCCATTTCGTAGCGATATGTCCGACTGCAATAGACGCCTCTTTGCCTCCGCCCATAACGAGTATAAGCGTGTCCTCAACGAAGCTAAATCACTATTCGCTGCTCGGATGAAGGAACGTATTGCATCTCGCAAATTCGGCTCCAAGGATTATTGGCGTCTCTGCAAGAGCGTTCTAAACAATTGCAAACCTTCTATACCTCCTCTGTTCAACCAGTTTGAGGTCTTGACCTCCTCTGCCGACCAGGCTGAATGCTTTGCTCGGAAATTTTCTTTCAATTCAACGCTTGCCTCTTCCGGTGTACCCATACCCGATTTCCCTCTCAGAACTGAGACCCTTTTGAGCGGGTTACACATATCCCCGTCATTGGTATTGGGCATTATCTCTAATTTAGACCCCCACAAGGCTAGTGGTGGAGATGGGATACCAGCCATTATCTAGAAGAAATGCGCACCTGAATTGGCGCCCGCCCTCTCTAAATTATACAACTACTGTCTCAAGGAGTCTTGTTTTCCTGACTGCTGAAAGTCCTCATCCATTATTCCCGTCTTTAAGAACTCTGGCGACCCCTCCGACCCTTCTAATTACCGTCCTATCAGTCTCCTACCTCTGTTCGGCAAAGTCTTCGAAGCCCTTATCAACACCGAAGTGGTTAACCACCTTACATCACATGATCTGCTCTCTGACAAACAATATGGATTCCGCTTTGCCCGATCCACAGCTGATGTGCTTACGGCCATCACTGAATTTGTCTACCAAGCACTCCATAATAAAGGAGAAGCACGTGCCGTGGCCCTTGACATCTCCAAGGCGTTTGATAGGGTTTGGCATGCCGGCCTTCTTCGCAAGCTTCAGGGATATGGTATTACAGGCCGATTGTTGGACCTAATACAATCATTCCTGTCAAACCGAGAATTGAAGGTCGTTCTCAATGGATTCTCCTCCAGCTCCTATCCCACGAACGCAGGTGTTCCGCAAGGCTCCATCCTAGGCCCTACCCTGTTCCTTATATTCATAAATGATCCTTCTGACGCCATTGATTCCCAAGTCGGCATCTATGCAGATGACACCACAATTTACTCCTGCCTCAGAAACAAATCTAGTGCCGCTGACAAAATTAACCTGGCCGTTCGTCTCGAAAAGAACCTTCAATCGGTTGTGAACTGGGGCAGGAATTGGTTGGTTAACTTTAACGCCTCCAAAACAAATCTGTTCTCCATTAATCACGACAGGGATCCTTCCCTGCATCCCATTAGAATGTCTGAAGCTCAAATTATCGAGAGCTCATCTCTGCGGCTGCTCGGTCTCACGCTGTCTGCTGACCTGAGATGGAACAAATACATTCAGTCGATTGCTTCATCCACCGCCAGGAATGTTGGCTCCCTGTTCCAGGGCCAGGAAATTCTTCTCCCCGGAATCGATCCTCGAAATTTACAAATCAACCATCCGCCCTTGAATAGAGTATTGCTGCCATATATGGTCTGGAGCCCCTTCTGTTTGCCTCAAGGTTCTTGATAAGATCCAGAGACAGGTATGCAATGTAATTGGCCCTGATCTGGTTTCTAGTCTACAGTCTTTCTCTCACACAGACGCACCATCGCCTCTCTCTGTCTCTTTTATAAATACTTCCATGGTAATTGCTCCGATGAGATGCTATCGCTGGTTCCCAGGCTCCATGAATCCAAGCGTCCTACGAGGCTGGCATCCCGTTCCCACCCTTTCCAATAGCTTCATATCTCGCACCTCACGCCTATGGAACTTCCTTCCTCATTCCTGTTCCCCTGACAACTATAATCTCCAACTATTCAAGTGTAACGTCAATCGACATCTCCAGTTGCCTTGATCTATCCTTTATCCTTCTCCACATCCTTTTCTCTAACACTCCTATCTTCTCACGCTCCAAATCCTCTATAACCCGTAGCGTGCTAGTGGCTTCCAGCCTTGCCTCGGGTGAAAAGCTTATATATATATATATATATATATATATATATATATATATATATATATATATATGCCCAAGAGGATATAATCCAGGTAGAACTCAATGTCCAGGAGAGAGTAAGAATATAATATAAAAGGCTCAAACACTAATATTCCATGGTTATAATTTATTACATTGGAATCGTAATCACGATCCAATTCATCAGATCATGATTACGATTCCAATGTCATAAATTATAACCTTGGAATATTAGTGTTTGAGCCTTTCACATATATATATATATATATATATATATATATATATATATATATATATATATATATATATATATATATGGCCTGATTCCGTTTAACGTGAAACAGATCGTCTCCTCTACGTTTTGACTTCAATGTACACTGTTTTATATAAACAATGAGCACTTCGACGTGGTGTAATGGTTAAGCAAGCCTGTCTCGCGGGATCAATTTCGACATAATAGTTCTATCCTAACTTGGTGACCCATACTTTCTCCGCTTAGTGGCGGACACTTTGTGTAATCTTTAGGTAGATCAGTTACGACAGAACAGTGAGTTCTCTGGGTTCCCCATACTTTCGGCCTTGTACGAAATCTAAGCTACGCTTACGCGCTCTGTTATACTTATTTCAAAATTTTAATTTATCCGTTGTAGTTATGAATTATTTTTGCAAAACAAGCGCTTCAATATAAGTGAGTTGACCGGGAAATAGTATCAATACAAAATAGCATAAAAATTGTTTGTTACATACTTTTTAATGCGTTGCTGCTACACTCATAATAAATTTTGTTGGGTGTTAGTTGATTGATTTTGATACAGTGGGCCTCGAGGATTCGAAATGTTTGCTTAGATATGATTAGAAACAGCTGTACGTATTGACAAATGGCGAGAAATCCTGAAGAGGCACCAATGAGATACCTATCTACCCTTGGATGGAATAAATAGATATTTACAAAATAACCCCACCACAAAAAAAAGAAATATTGCCATCATATTTCGATGGATACTGTTTTACTGCATATATACTGAAAAAAAGGATGGGTATACTAAAAAATAAAACTTACTTCCTGTTAGTTAATTAGTACGGATATTAACTTAGCCAACTTAGCACTTGTCTTAAGGTTATGCAAAATTCTAGAGATACAATATTTTAATCTTGGATTCAAGTTGTGGGGAGTTTAATGCTAATTTCGTATAACAATATATATGCTCCTGAAAAATTTATTTCGTTTGAGCTCTCTGGGAAAAGAAATGTGTGTTTGTAAACTGATAATGCAAGACTCTTCGTTAAAGCGAAGTGAGTCCTCTCGGTCACTGTGTGTTTATCTAAAAATAAATACACTTAAAATTCACCTTCTCTGGTGTGCACCAACGACTTAAGGGTAAAATCTTCGACTGACATCAATTCAGTCGGGTTTCGATCCTATCTAGAGGCAATCGGACGTCTAGCCACACTGATGAGCTGTGATAAAGCGAAACAGTCTGTCTTTGGATGACAATATATATATATATATACACATAGAGATAGAGGGTAG
>OZ038484.1:89617384-89657384 GCA_964036315.1 Acanthosepion esculentum
CTTGTCGGCTGTTGAATGAAGACGCTAAAAGCTCGTATCTAATGTCATCAAAGCTATGAAACGATCGGTTGAAATGTGCAGCGACAGAAAAATTGATGTTGCTGTCTTTAATGATTTTATGGTTATTGAACGAAAGAAGGAATTCCGTTCCAGTTTCTCGAACATAATTTCCTATTTTGCATTGTTTTAAGTAATATGTATACATATATACATATATATTTGTGTGTGTGTTTGTGTGTGTGCGTGTGTGTGTATTTTGGCAGCAGTCCTTCTTTCATGCACATTAAATTGAATACAACAGACAAGGTGATTTGATTTATCTTTTTTATACAATTTCCCATGCGATCTAATTTTTTTTTCTTTTCAGATGATAAATTATATAAAAGCTGTCCGAATGTTCTTTTATTCCGAGCACTTTCGGCTATACATTTAGCCATTTTCAAGGATGAAATATTTTAAGTATTAAATAAGAAATAGTTTATTGCATATCAATATCTTGACCGTGTTTTGAAAAAATATGAAAACATTAAATAAATACATACATACAACACAAACTGGTCACTTTTGAAAATAAATGCGAAATGACATCAAAGGGGAAATCTGAATGTATGTCTTTAAATGAATAGACACAAAACAAAAAGCAGTGCTCAAGTGAAATATTACGAGAAAGAAAGTCACAAGAATATGAAAGTCAGGACGATGTTCAGGAATATATGTATTTAGTCGATAGTACGAAAGAAAGACTACAGAAATGAAATATAACGGCATAATGATAATACTGGCTGCATTTAACAAATGCATAATTACGAACTGCATTTAACAAATAAAAACGCACATAAAATCAGCCTGACAAGAGGCTTCAAACATAAACTGCGTAATTAATGCATAATACTTGCTATGATATCTTCTCCTTGGTTCATATGCTTTGAATATTGCTGGCAAACCGCGTCCAGTGCTTCTACAATGTATTTCGAAGTTCTTGATAAAAATACAAAGATTTTGCAATGTTACAGGTCCTGACCGGGCATCTCGGCTTTAGTCACTTTCACGCTGCCGTAACGTAGCTTTCCTGTGCCTCTTCTGTAAATATTTTCATGGCAATTGCTTTGATGAACTTTCCTCATAAGGGTTAGTTTTTAAAATTATTTTATTCCCCTCCCCCCACAGGCATTGAATTGTAAATATGGCGACTAGTTAGTATTTTCATAGAGACAGTGAGGTATTATGGTGGTTGTAGTAAGAACGGTACGTATGAATGTGGTGTTTTGGTGTAAGGAATATTGTTCGTACGATTGGGTCAGTGTTTGCGGCTAGCTAAGTTATAGTTAAGACAGAAGAAGACCGTCCTTTTTTCCGCAATCCCCACTTCGACCTTGTGCCACATTTCTGTAAATTATACAGAATAAATATCACTTTCCTCATGAGCGTTTCATTTTTAAAAGTTACCATTTTTATTCTCCACCCCATTGACAAATTGTGCATATGGAAACTAGTTTGGACTCTAAAGTATTGTCGTATCTGTAGTAAGAATGGTAAGCAAGAATGTGTTGATTTGATACAAGGAATATTCTAGGTTGTTTCGGTCAGTGTTTGTGGCTTGCTAAGTTTAATGCAGACTGAAGACCAGACTCTCCCAACCCATCCATTTTAGCCTGGCACCACATTTTATTTTTATTATTACACAAAATAAAAATTACTTTCTTCAAGGTTACCTAGACTATGAATTTAAACGGAGTACAAGATTCTCAAACATTTTTTCATCATTTTACAGTTGAAATGGCTAGATGTAACCATAAGTTCTAACGTAACAGTTTCGTTTCTCGCACTACTCGCTTGTGGAACTCTCTTTCTGCTTCAAAGCCGACTTTGGTCCTCAAACATTTAAATGCAATGCCAGTCGTTATCTTGCCTCTTAATCCATGTTATTTTGTTGTTCTCGCTCTTTAATAATGTTTATCTTATATTATTGCATACTCTGTAACCTCCTACGTGTAAGTGGCTTTGTTGCCTTGCTTGAGGTTAAATGAATACAAAAATGCAAGAAAGAAAAAAAAAAGAATTCAAAGGAAGGAGCTAAAGTTAAATAAAGGAAAGAAAAAAAAGGACAAAAACAATAAGTAACCACGTGTGAGAGGGGAAAGGAAGATGAAGAAATCAAAGGAAGGGGAGTAAAGAAAAAAGAAAGAAAAGAAACAAGTGAAATAATAAACGCGGACTGCTAAGGCTTGAATTACGTAAAAAGTGTCCGCTGATGAGCATTTGTAACCTTGGCAACATTCGGTTGCAAGTAAACATTCCTTCCATATGTTTGTAAGTAAGTTAATGATTTGGACTGGGATTATTATATTTGAAACCCGATTAAGCGTCCTCATTAGAGTTCTTCCTATAGCATTAGAAGGAGATAATGAAATATCAAACGTAAATGAAACCTAATTAAAGAAATGAAACAGATTGTAATTAATTGCTTCGTATAATAATGATTTACCTCTTTATTTTCAAAGTTTGCATAGATGAATGCAACATATATATCGACACAAATGTATTCCTTATTTACTTATGTGCGTGTGTTTCTAGGTTACATAATAGCATCCGAAACAAAAGAGTATGGGACAAAGCAGAACATTTAATAATGGCGTGTTTCACCAGAGTGTCGGCTCTCTTTGGCTTCTCCGGTTAAAACAAAAGAAAGACAAAACTGTATGTTAGGGAAAATTCCTTGGGGTCTCTGAGTGGCAATCATGAATTAAATTAGATACCTTATAACTTCATATGTCCAGAAACTCAACTGACCGATTCCAGCTGGAGATATTAGGCTTAATACCTAGTGCGTAGATCAATATTCCTCAATGTTATCTTAAAATGATATGACAAGGGTTTCAGGTTGAACGACCATGGATTGAAACCACAGTAGCTTGTATCTTTTTAAGTTGTGTATATCCATAGCTTGGGCGGGAGGAGGAGAAGATGAGGATGTTAGCTTTCCTGTGCTAATACTCTTGGGAAAGGTATGAATCATCTTCTTCTCTCCCCAGCTATGGATAAATAGCAGGACAGACCGGGTTTTATAGCCATGGATGGCAACTGATCTAACGCAGACAGAAATGGCAGCCTACTGCGGGAAAAAACCTGCCTAGTCAGTCATATATCGAAAGATACATGATCGCCTAAGCGTGTCTCATGCATGACACATAACTGATATATATATATATATATATATATATATATATATATATATATATATATATATATATATATATATAGTGTCATCCACAGGCAGAGTGTTTCTCAGTGTGGCTATTTGTCCAATTGCTTCAAGCTGGATCGAAACTCAACCGGTTTGGCATCTGTCAGCGGTCCTACCCCTAAGCTATTATCGCATGGTAGAGAGAAAGGGAAATTTTAAGGTTTTCCATAAGAAATACGTCAGTGGCCCGGAGAGCTCAATTCAGTTGAAGAGCAATGCGTTCATAACAGTAGGGGCCACTGCTTTTAAATTTACCTTTTTCTCAAGAGAGCTCAACCGGATTTCCCGTGAACATATATACATAACAGTAGGGGAGACTGCTTTTAAATTTACCCTCTTTTCAAGAGAGCTCAACCGGATATCCGGAGAGCATATATATTGTCATATATATGTATGCGTGTTTTATCTAAAATCTACTATATTTATGGGTTACATCGCTCATTATCAGGCATCATGCGTTTGTAGAGTGAGAAAAGAAATGAACACTTCATGAGGATTTGCAGTTTCCTATCTTTATCGATCATCAAACAATACCTGATGATCACTTCATAAATAGAATGCCAGTCGTCATACAATTTTGAATTTCATGTCTGTATTGTTTCTATAAAGACATTAATATTTAAAAGTTTTCCTTTCTGGTTACCGCCTTGCTTCTTATAGTCTGATAATCGATCTGCGTGAAACTCAAATTAACGATTTGTACATAGTCCCATTGTGTCGTTTAGTAGATTAGTGTTGATTAAAAATGATATGAATTTTAATATGTTGTTGTTATATTCGTAATAAATTATGTTGAGTGTTGGTTGGTTGATTTTATATATTTTGATATATGAAAACTTCCAATTCTCGAGACCATCTATATCAAAACCAACCAACCAACACCCAACAAATTTTATTACGAATATAGCAACAACATATTAAAATGCATAAAACATTAAATGTCATTTTACATGATCAGCTCCCTTATATTAAAACGATTGCTTTGCAAAAATATTCATAGCTACAACGGATAAATTTAAAATTTAAAAATAATTACAGTGTGTTTTCCTGCGTGCTTTTATAAAAGTCAATTACAACGGAATGTAGATTTTATCGCAGTTAAAATAAGTTTGACTATGTAATTAACAACTGAAGAGGATCTTGAAAGAGATCGAAAGTACTTAGGTTAACAAAATCTACGGAGTCTTCCTAGAAGAATTTCCCCTAAACACCAAGAAACTGCTTTTACAACTAGAAAGGATCGGTAGAGAAATGCAAACACAAAAATATGCCTTTATGATTCAATGTAGAATGAATGCTTGAATGGAATGCTGTTTATATGCTTATATATATATATATATATATATATATATATATATATATATATATATATATATCTATATATGTATAATATATATATATATATATATATATATATATATATATATATATGTATAATATATATATATATATATATATGTATAATATATATATATATATATATATATGTATAATATATATATATATATATATATATATAATATATATATATATGTATAATATATATATGTATGTATAATATATATATGTATGTATAATATATATATATATGTATATATATGCATATATATATATGTGTGTGTGTGTGTGTGCATGAAGTCTGACGATTGCGTCTAGCATGAAACAGTCTGTCGCCTCTGAATGTTATATATATATATACACACACACACATATATATATGCACATATATAAAACTATATATATGTAAAAATACATGTGAAAACTATATATATATATATATATATATATATATAAAACTATATATAACTGTAAATATATAACTATATAAATATGTAGAAACAATAGTTCCGAAGTAATGTCTACATGCATCCACAAATCCAAGCACCTGCTCATAAGTATTGACTCTGATTAAAAGTGATTGAAAAATGGATTTTACGAATATTAATATAATATACAACAAATTTAATTTCTCACGTGTGTGTTTATATAATATCACTGTTATAAGTTCATTAGATATTTAGTCCACAGCTATTATTTGTTTATTTAAATTTACACCTTTATATAATATATAAATATAATATGAAGACGTTATGCTTTACGTTAAATGGTATAAATGAGAGTTAGCCCTATTTGTTATACTGTTTACTTTGGAATCTTCGGGATTTTTTAATTATTTATTATTTTTTAATTCATCGACTTTAGAACTTATGAATTTGAACGATATAAATTATAAATAGTTAATACTATATTTTGTATTTTATTAAATACAGAAGTTTGTACATACAATTTTAAAGTAGCTTCATAATAACGCAATAATAACGGGCAGAATCTCCACATCCGAAGATTGCATTAAATGTATGAAATTACCGGAAGTGTTATAGACTTTGGATATTATGTATATATTCATAACACACACACACACACATATATATATATATGTATATATATAAGCTACATACACATATAAATTTATGCATAAATATATATATGCATGTATATATATATATATATATGTATAAACTACATACACATATAAATTTATATATATATATATCTATAACTATTTATATATATATCTATAACTATACAAATATAAAATATATAAATATGCATTAACGTATATTATGAAATTTATTAAAACAATAAAATAATATCATATATATATATATATATATATATATATATATATATATATATATATATATATATATATATGAACAAAATTAATATATTTGGAAAATTATAATCTCCGACTGATGTCAAATCGGTCGGGTTTCGATCCAGAATTGAAAAAATCGCATGTCTAGCCACATTGGTCAGCTGTGATAGAGCAAAACAGTTTGTCTGTTGATGACAATATAAGACCATATGTATATATGTATGTATATATATATTTATATATATATATATATATATATATATATATATGTGTGTGTGTGTGTGTATGTGTGTGTGTGTGGTCTTATATTGTCATCAATATATATATATGTATAACGTATATCTATATATATAAACCATATATATATATATATATATATATATATATATATATATATATATATATATATATATATATATAAAACATTATGTATATTAAACTATAGGTACATATATATATGTATATTAAAATATATGTATATATATATATATATATAACTATATGTACATATATAAAATCCGTATGCATATATATATATAGAAAACTATATGTACATATATATAAATCCTTATGCATATATATATATAGAAAACTATATGTATTTATATAAAATTCATATGCATATATATATATATAGAAAACTATATGTACATATATAAAAACCATATGCATATATATAAAACAGTATATAAAGATAAGATATAAAATATATACATGCATTTACATAAAAGTACAAATATGTATATATATAGATCTCTAAATATCCATATATATAAATACATAAATTTATATATATATACATTATATGTATGCATATATATATATGAAGCAATAGATGTATATGTATATAAAGCTATATACTTTAATATATATATATATATATGAATATATATAAAAGTATGCATAAATTTCAATGTATATATAAAATATATCTTCATTTCAATACATGTTTTACTAAATATATGTATATAAATAAGACTATCTCTCCTACATATATACATATAAATATATAAAAGTATCATATCTCTCTCTCTATATGTGTATAAATGTAAAACTATATATACATATCTATACATTATCGTTATATATTATATTATTACATATATATATATATATATATATATATATATATATATATATATATATATATATATATAATAAATTTGAGTATCCAATCCCGAAATATTTATATGTTATACACATTTGACAAAACGTTAATGAAAATATGTTTCGAAAATAATATCCGATAAACATTTTGCTTATATGGCTTCATCATATGGATAACTGAAAATGTGTTGTTTGTGCATGCATATTTCTCGTTTTTAGTCCCGAGCAACGTCAGCTTGGGAAAAATTATATAAGATTTAATTATTTTAAACACACACAATGCACAAATCTATATAAAACCATATATATATATATATATATATAAAACTTTATATATGTAATATATATCTATTTATATGTATATATAAAAGTATATATATATATATATATATTTATATATATATAAATCTATATATATTTAAAACAGAGGATGTCTCTGTGTATCTACGATACCTTTTCACTCGATATCCATCCATCCAATTTTGACCAAACTTACATACATTGGACAATGTAAGAGATATGTCCTTGCGTAAAAAAATCGATAATCATTAAAAAAAATTAATTATATATAAGACGATCCAAATCGATAAATTCAACTTTTTACTCCGCTTTCGTCCAAACTCGGTATGTTGATTATTTACATCGTGACGAGCTCAGCGATACCTCATTTTTCTTTCTACCTCATTGCGTTTAGCGAAAAACCGCGCAAAACTAAAAATCCATTTCAACACAAATTTTAATCTAAAATCTCTCTCAATTTTCAAGAAATCTAATAACAAACTTCACTCAATTGTAGCCAACAATAAGTTGATTGTTTAACAGTCATAACTTGATAACTGAGTCCACCTATACAGTGAAAAGCCGCGTAAATAAGGAAAAATGGCGATTTGTACTGGTTTCTTTCTCGTTTTTGGTTGAACATTCAACCAAATTTCGTCAAACTTAACAATTGCTTTATAAATGTATTCACTTTTACATCCCTGGTAGCACACTGACATATTGAATTTCAAAAACACCAAAATAATTGTGATCTGTAGTGGGTTTTCATGTTGCCTGGTTTACCCCTTCATGTCCTCGGCAAGGGTTGATTGAATAAATACAGACTGCTTCTGTTATATCAGTAACTGAAGTAAGTCAAAATGTTTTTTAATGAAAGTACTTTAACGTAAATGAAGAAGATAGACTCTGTTACATCAAAACATTATGGCGATTTTGCTCCATACTATTTGAATGCATTTTCTAATCGATCAGCTGGGTATGGCTGCTAATTATATATATTTATAAATATATATATATATATATATATATATATATATATATATATATATATATATATATATATTTATAAAGACTATGTATAAGTATATATATATAAAACAATACATATATGCCACTAAATACATATATAAAATTATATATATAAATCAATATATATATGTATATAAACTATATATATATTTAAATATATATATAAAAATTTCTATATATACATAAATATAACTATATACATATATAACTATATACATATATTATATACGTATATATAACTATATATATATATATATATATATATATATATAATTATATATATATATATATATATATTTATAATTATATACATATATATATATATATATAACCATATATATATATTGACATTTTCAAATGTGGTCTTGAGAGTATCTATTTCTTTTGTGTTATTCGTTTAAATAAAAATCATCTACGTAGCGAACATATATTTTAGGTTTACAGACCTGCTTTAATAATATGTTTTCTACATGAGACATGTAATAATTGGAGAAGCACGGGCTGAGCGGATTTCCCACAATAACACCATCAAAAAATAACATAAATATTTCTACAATAGTAAAAGCACCTCAACTACAAACAAGATGAATCTTCACTTAGAAATATCATAAAGAAATACACTACCACAATTAACCCGAATAAAAAATATCAAATTAATTATCTACTACAAAAAAAAAATTAAAACAACAAACCTTATCCTCAAAAATAACAACACACCAGCAAAGTCGAAGTTACAACCAACGAACATTATCTATGAATTCAAATCCTCCTTAAGGAATTGTGTTCTTGATCAAACTTAATTCATAAATAATTACATTAGTCACACTAATATATGCCTATCCAGACGCCTTACGTTACACATATCCGACCTCAGTTCCACACGAATGTATTTAAACACACACACACACAAGCACTTATCAGACTCTATTTTAAACATAATAGAAAATGCTAATATAACAACCCGATCCACATGTAAGAAATAGATTAAAAATAATGGATGCTTTCATAATAAAAACGAAAATATTAACTACGAACACCGCTACAATCTGCTGTGTTTCTGAAAATAAAACATCCCTGTAACTCTAGAAACATACACACAATACATACACCGAGTTAAAAATCAAAGGTATCATCCGGGATAATGGCTTTATACACGAAGTATACACGAAAGAGCTTGGCATTACAGAACATCTAGACAGTTTCTATACACTCTGTGCCCAGAAAGGAAAACACTTCTTCGAACACAAGAAAAAAGTTAAATAATAAGCTTAATCGCAGTACGTTGGCCGTCGTCTTTAATGAAATTTGTATAAATGAAGGATTGCTGCCTAAATACACCATTATCAAAACTCTGTCTGTCTGTCTGCCTCTCTCTCTATATATATATAAATCTCTATATATGTAACTATATATATATACATATATATAAAAATCTATAAGTGTATATACATACATATATATATATAAATATATATGTATATAAAACTATAACTATATATATATGTGTGTATGAAACTATAACTATATATATATATGTGTATAAAACTATAACTATATATATATGTGTATAAAACTATAACTATAGATTGATAGATAGATATATCAACGATATATGTATATATAAAGATATAGGTGAGTATATGTGTGTGTGCTTTTTTATGCACAGATTCGCATATTCACACTGTGTTCTTCTCCCGTCTCCGCTTATGGGTCTTTCTGCGGAATAATTTTACTTTCTTGATTAATTTCCAATTCATTTATATAGTTATGCACTTACGTAGCAAATCAATTTTTCAAATTTATAAAAAGTTATATTTTGATAATTTCAGCCCGTAAAAAATGCTGTATTGATTAAATAAACAAATACGTTGGGTGAAAATTCAGTCTTCTATCACAATATTTCATTTTATTTTCAATTTGTGGACTGTTCAGGTTTTCTTCTCCTATTTTAAGAAAATAAATGAAATGAAAAATTTATTTCCGTAATTATTTTTTTTATTGTTGTCTTCCGTGTGTAGTGTACTGAATGAAATAATTTCTTGTGAATGAAATTATTTTCTATACCAATCTTCCATCGCTGCAGTGTAACCCATAATATACCGAGAACAAAAGAACAATAATAATAATAATAATAATAATGAAAACGTGAAATGATGGAAGAGACAAAAATGAAAAAAAATGTCCAGAATCGATCCGTAGAAAATGAAAACAAAATTAGAGCATTACTTTTCTTTTTTAATCCTAGAGCTGTACTCAGTGGCCTTTTTTATTCAGAAGTCTCTAGATTATATTTATGTCTATCCTTGGTCTACTGAGGGGGTTGTTGCGTGCTGATTCCTTTTGTAATTAGTTTTGTTTATACCAGGACACATTTTGAGCGCTGCTGATACCAACTAACTGCCCCAAATTCGGGTCATTGACTAAACCGGTTGACCCCCCCCCCACAAGACCCGAGCGTTTCTAGTGAGTACTGTGTCTATGCATATGACAATATTATAAACAAGTCAATTGGCGAATGAATTGTAGTGTCAGCGTCAATCTATCACTATATTGATAGACTGTATGCACCTAGACCGTATTAATAGCCATGTGTCCGTTAACAATGCGAGCCTTCAAGTGGTTTGACGTTAGCTATGGGTTGATCTGGGCATGGGCTCCAAAGGGTCTACTTGCTCAAGTCACGCCACGTATGAATGAATAATGTTCCGGCTTAAATCGCTGAGATGTGATGGAAATTTTTCATATATTCAGTATCGTAGTGATCCTAAGATCACATCTTATCATCGGAATGATGATAATAAGTTTTGTTCTGTAACTATTATCTTAATAGGCCAATCAATAACATATAAGAGGCAAGCGAAAAAATTATTCATTTATTTGTTATCAATCTTGACTATATATTGAGAACTTAATAAACATCATCAAGGTTTTAATTTATCACCAAGATTCTGAAGTCGATATCCGGCAAAAAACAGTGACCGATATTGTCTATGCCGATGACCTAGGTATCATTGCAAAGACCATTACCAATGCCACAGCTCTCCTACGTCATCTGAAAAATGTTGCTAACGATGTTGGACTGTATATCAATTTCTTTTAAATTAAATTCATAAACTTCAACCAGCAATGCACAATAAAAAATGTAGGTGAATCTATAAAATCTGTCGATTCTTTTACATACCAAAGTGAAAGAGATTCTACTAAAAATGATGTGAAAAATCGCATAACTGCCTTAAATAAAATGGATGTAATCCGTAAATCTGATCTACGAGAAACGTTCAAACGGAGATTCTTTCGCGCCACTGTAGAGTCGGTTTTACTGTATATTGCCACAGCTTGGACATTAGCTTGCACCTTTGAGTCTAAGATTGATGGAACCTACACTCGGATGCTGAGAGCTATATTTATCTCTTGCCGACAACATCCAACTAAATGACATCCCTATGAACCCATTCCTGATACTTCTACAGTCGTAAGTAAACGCTCTGCTGGCGAGCAAAACAAGAATGAGCAAGTGATCTACTGCTGTGAACACTTAGCCATGGCGCAAGACGGGTTGGTTGCCCAGCAACCACATACATTGATCAAATCTGTAGAGACATAGAATACCATCCTAATAAACTTCCGACCTTGATGCAGGACCGTGATTGATGGTGTGAAAACTCATGAATATCCAAGCTAGCTCGTAATAGAGCGACATTCGGTCTTTTGTCCTAATTTTTGTTGCTACTATCATAACGTTTTGGCGGTTGTCCTCTCCGGCCTTTATGTCAATATCGATCTGGATAACCTACTGCGAATTCAGAACTGAACTCTTTATTTAATCTACGGAGATGGACTTTTCTAGTTCCACTGCCCATGTCTTGGGATATTTCGTCTAATTTTTATTTCTACTATTGCTCTCCTTGTTTCCACTGAGTCTAAGTCCACACTGCAAGAAGCAGGGATTAAACTAATTGTTAAGGGGTCTCCCCTTTTCACACAAATGGACTCACCCAATGTATACCTATACTATTACCAGTGAATACCCGAACAGTCAAGTGAAGGAGTCAAGGAGTCGAGACGGAACGACAGAAGAGTAGTAGAGTTCAGTAGTAGTAGAGTAAGTCACACACAGAGACGGCGGCAAACGTCACAGTTAGCGAGCACGTAGACTCAGTAAACAGTCATACCGCGATACTTCAATACCAAGACTGTATATATATTAATGCTACTAACCCGCATTCCTGGATCTACTAACCCGTATTACCAGTTTGTATTATTACGTTAATACATTTATTTTCCTTATTCATTCCTGGCGTTTGTTATTCATTGATATCGGATTTCATCCCGGAATCCACAACGCTAATTTATTACTATATCAGAAAATTCATTCACAACCAACCGCCTAAAAGGTTACAGCGTTGGTTCATGAACTTGTTACTGGAAGATCCTGTACAGAGACAGACATTGGCACGCAGTCTAAGCATGTGGAAGATGATGGTCAGATGCTCAGCTATAAAATAACCCTAGGACCACACCCGGTTTTGGGTCGGATCGTACATATATATATATATATATATATATATATATATATATATATATATATATATATACACACATACACGCGCGCGCTCACACACACACACACACACACACATATATATATATATATATATATATATATATATATATATATATATATATATATATATATATAAATATATATGTCATAAAGTTCCCTTGAAAGATAAGCACTTTATAAGCAAATTATCGGTTCCCGTATGATCACCGAAGTTTAGCAACGTCGAGCCTAGTCAGTACCTAGATGGGTGACCGATTGGAAATACCAGGTTCTGTAAGTTTGGATGGACTGGTGGTGCAATGGATAACTGCTCGGAATTGTTAATCGAAGATCCAAGTTACCATTTCAGTCAGGTTCGTTATATTATCTTCCGGGCAAATATCCTTGGGAAAGTTATGAATCTACATGGGTTAATTAGTTAAACATGTATCAGTAGATCTTTGTCTCCCCAGAAATTCTTTCAATCTGAAATTATTTTCTGGCTTTAAATAACCTGCAATGGGTTGATAAGCCGTTAAAAAAGCAGTTTATCCTTGATGTAAACTCAGAAGAATTTGAACCGAGTATATTTTTATACAATTCCGCTTTACCGTATTTACATTAGTCGGACTATTGTCCTCATCTTTGTCGCCATATTTGTCACTACGTTTCGGCCGTTGTACGCTCCGGCCTTCTTCAGGTGGTTGGAATTTCGAACTGAACCCTTTATTTATACTACTGGGGTAGACTGTTCTAGTTCCACGTGCCAACCACCTGAAGAAGGCCGGAGCGTACAACGGCCGAAACGTTGTGACAAATATGGCGACAAAGATGAGGACAATAGTCCGACTAATGTAAATACTGTACATAATACCTCATCTCAGAAATATAGACAAATTCCGCTTTAATAAATTTATTCCTGTCTTTAACCCTGAAACATATATTCTTTCCTCGGAACATTGCTATTGTTAAAATGTTGGATAGCTAAAAGCAATAATGATGCAAATAAAAGGGATAAATTGCTGGATGATATAGGCTAAGTTATCCTTCTAGATAAATGGAACATCAGAATTTAAATTTACATCTGAACGTCTCTATCTTTAACGTTTCGATATTAGCAGTGATGTAGCATCACTATTGACATTGAGTGTCACGTCGAGCATCTTTAGGTAATGCACGTTGTCTCGGCAACGAGGAGCGGACTTGCTACCTTTTAAAGCAAATCAAGGTTACTAGTTTTAATCTCTAATTAATCTTGACTTATTCAAGTCTAGAATTAGCGGCCTATCTTTCCTGTTAGCTTACCTTTCCTTACCCTAATACAACACCACACAGTAACCGTCTAACTTGAGTGGGCCTTGTATTGGGTGAACATTAGTAATATATATGAATGAATACAAAAGAGATCTTTTACAAAACAGTGAACTTACTTTATTATTCGTTCGTCGTAATAGCGAAGGTGGAGTAATGGATAGCGGCTCGGATTGAGGAATCGGAGAGCTGAGTTCGAATTCCAGACGAATCCATTACATTCACTTGCTTATACCTTTGGGAAAGGTATCTGTCCTCTTCTTCCACCCTCCCCAGCTATGGATAAATAGCAGGATAGACCGGGTTCTATAGACTTGGGTGGCAACCGCAGAAAGAAATGGCAAGCTACCGCGGGAAAAAAAATCTGCCTCGTCAGTCATCTATGGAAAGATACCTGATCGCCTAAGTATACATCACGCATGGCACATAACAGAGTGACATAATAAGACTGATCCTATGTTCGACTTAAAGAATATGGTTTTAATTAAAGAAGAAAGTAACTCATTAACGTGAAGAGTTATTGAAATGCGCTAATTTCCGAATCGTCCGCAATAAATATACGCCCGAGATATAGCTTGAACACCCCACTGAGCCAGGTTGTGATACAAAGTCGGTTTTTTAACGTGAGGGACCCGAGTGTTTACACTCTGGTCGCTGGTCTAAGATAATTATAGCCGGTCAGACCACCGCTACGTAACTGATGTTACGCAACGAGGGGGAGACGCAAGGTAGAAGAGGTCTCCGGAACAGAACAGATACTACATTCGCAGCATCTACTCTGACGGGAAAACCTTCCTTCTCCTGCTCTGCCAATCCTTCCAGAAGAATCCGGAAGACGAGCCCCGAGTAAATATACAGCCACGATCATATAGCATAACTTTTCGAACAAAACTACTGCTATTACAAAGTGAAACATTTAAAAACAATAGTGATAAACACCAATAATGGAAATAGCAGAAATCTGAAAGAAGTTGGTTAGGTATTTAAAAACGTTTGGCGTCTAATATTTAAAATTTAAGCTTAATTGTCAATGTGTCTTCCGTATTACTCGATGTAGAATTGTAACCGGTGTTTGTTGTATGATTCCATCGATGAAAATGATTTTAGCCTGAAGTCCTTTCGTAGGCCAAAACGTTTAACATCAGATTTTTAAATGTCTCTACTTCCGAGATGAGATATTGTAACTATTTACAATATTTACACTGTATGGCCCAGAATACGAAGCGAATTCCAGTGACTTAACCCAAAGAGATGTGAGTTCAATAACTGGCCACAGCAGACGTGAACAAAAACTTGGAAAGTTGATTTACTACAGCTAGAAAACTGAAATTAAGATACCCAGAAAAGGCATGGCACGTGCAACTAGAACCAAGCTACCCCAATAGACGAAATAAAGGGTTCGTTTGGAAATTCCAGCGCATATCACCTGAAGAAGGCCGGAGCGGACAACGGCCGAAACTTTGTGAATATGACAAGGAAGATGAAGACAATAGTCGGAAAAATGTAAATAGTATAAATAAACAGATTTTTTTTTTACCATTTTTCTTTCATTTACCAATTATATGAAATTTATTTAATCGATAAAAGCATTATTAATCTGAAGGACGCAATACGTAACATAGGATTTTCCTTCCATTTTGTCCTTCGATTACCCATTATATAGGATTAGTTCCGTTAATAAAACCGTTATTTGTCTGAACAAGTTCATATGTATCCTGTAAAATAAATAATCATCAGTCTCCCGTAATTCTTGAAGAACATGTGGAATAAAAACAATATCAACAATGGGTCAAATTAGTGGATGACAAGGTTTGGAGGAAAAGAATGTAATTTTTGGACTTTGATGTCGGATTTATAACTAATTAGTTGATAGCGGTTTGATTAAGGGAAGAGCGCAAAATTAATCTACTTATTATTTCCTCGCCGACGTCGCCGTACCAGAAGGAGAAAAACAAATCCAAGCAACAACAGAACTAAGACAACACGAACAAAATAGACAATTGACAGGATGTAATGTGTGGATTCTGTTAACAAAAAATAATTAAATAGATTATCGATCCGGCTGAACAAAAATTAAATTAAACAAAAATAAAATCAAAGCTTCGAATACCGACATTACAAAATTAACAGGACGTTCAAATCCTTCAAATTTAAATCAAGTCGGAAACAAAATAGAAATGTGACGAATCAAGAGGTTTCTGTTATGGTTTAATTTCAAGATCTTTATTAATGATTTAGTTCTCGATTCATATCAGTTTTACATGACTATTCATATTATCGGGTTGGTGCATAATTATCAGGCGTTTTATTAAACGATATTTATATATGATAAAAGAAACATAATAATTCAACAATAATATTTTAAAATGGTTATTCCGGAGAGTATGATTATCGACACGCATTTTTATAACCTGAAAATAAAATAATAATTTTATTAAAAAAAAAAAAAAGTAAAGAAAAGAGCAAATTTTATTAACAAATATCTCACCTACAAAAACGCCTGATAATTATGCACCAACCCAATGATTTTATTTTACTATTTACGCTATTTTTATTCGGGCTACTTGTTGTCGTTGCCATAACGTTTCGGCCGTTCTGTTCTCCGGTCTTCCGCAGTCGTATATAGATCTGTGTACCTACAGGGAATTCCGAACCGAACCTTTTATTTAATCTACGGATGTAGACTGTTCTCGTTCCAGTGTTCATGCTTAGGGATATCGTCTAGCCCTTTTTTGAACACTGCTCTGTTATAGCTCAACCGTCTCCACTGAGAGAAATTACACGCTGCCTTACACAGGGATTGAAATTATAACCATTATATCACCAAATACACAAACCAACGCTTTTACCCTCTTAAAAAAGCGTGGTACTTGTAGGTTTCTATTACCATTGTAATTTTAGATCCCTATTACTGTTGTAATTGTAGGTTCCTATTACCGTCGGAATTGTAGATTCTTATTACCGTTGTACTTGCAAGTTCCTATTAATCTTGTACTTGTAGATCCATATTACCGTTGTTCTCAGCTGACATGAAGTGGAAAGAATATATTGAATCTACTGTTAGGTCAGCTGCTAAGAAAGTTCACTGTCTCGTGCGGGTCAATTTTTCTCTCCAGAATCTACCCTACATGGTAGACTTATAGATAAGTCTACTATTCGTCCATACTTAGAATATTGCTGCCACCTATAGTCTATTGCCCCTGCTATTTATCTTGAGCGCTTTCATAAGATCTAAAGAAGAATCAGCAATATTATTGGTCCTGACCTGGCGACTCGACTTCGGTATCTTTCCCACCACCATAAGGTTGTCTGTGTGTGCCTTTTCTATAAATACTAAGTACTAGAATGGCGTCGAGATCTCATCAATTTACAGTTGAACAGGCTAGCTGTAACCGTAAATGCATCATACCCCCGGGGGATCTCGAGAGGGGGGTGGGGGTGGAAGAGATCCCCAACAGGACGGATTTAAAGGAATCGAACGGAAATGCCCAAACGAATTTGAACAGATGCATATGCGGTAAGACTTGCAAGAATCAGCGCGGCTTAATGATACATCAAAGCCGGATGAAACGTAGAAACGTAGAGAGATCAATTAGCAATCGTTTGAGAAGGTGGCTGGGTTTGCCGAAATGTTTCAGTGGTGCGGCCCTCTATGGTAACAGCAACTCATTGCGTCTCCCCTTTAGCAGCCTTGTGGAGGAATTCAAAATCATGAAAACGAGAGAACGGCTGCAGTATGCATAATCTAAGGATCATCATAGAATTCACATTTATTTAATTTTGAAACAAAGCAGCATGTATTTCCACATAAGAACTTCTTGAGGATTGCTTAGCAATATGCTTCATGAAATGGCCATTTGTAGCCATTTGGTTTTCTTTGGACGACCACTTAACTCTTTGTCTCTGAATTTTCCTGAATTTGGGAAATTCACGATATCCGTGTGCACAACTGTTTTGCTACGACATACTTTGAAGTTAATTCCATGTTCAGAATAGCCTTCATCACAATTCCAGGCTTTCTGGAAGCGTGGTGTTTTTACCCATATTCTATCAGTGTGTCCGCTAATTTGGAAATGACAAAACCTTTTGAACTATAAATCATGTGTGAATAATGGCTGATTCAATAATTTAAAAAAAACTATTGCATACTGCAATCTCAGATGATACAAATTAATTCAAATAAAACGAAAATAAATTTGTTGAAACTAAGTGGTCTTGAACTTTTGTTATTGACTATATTGGTGGATTTTCAGTCAGTCAATTATGAGCCATGCGCAATACACGGTTAGGCGTTCATGTATCTTTCGATACATGACTGACGAGGCAGATTTTCTTCCCGCAGTAGATTGCCATTTCTTTCTGCGATAGACCAGTTGACATCCAAGGCTATAGAACCCGGTCTGTCTTCTACTTACCCATAGCTGGAGGGAGAAGAAGAGGATTCATACCTTCCCCAAGGGTAATAGCACCTAAGTGAAGGTAATGGATTCGACTGGAATTCGAACTCGGCTCTCCGATTTCTCAAGCCAAGCCGCTATCCATTACTCAACCATTACTAATATCTGTTATCTAAGTTTTTTGTATGTAAAATAATTGTTTATATTTGAGTCTGCAGACAGAAATTTGTTGGGGGTTAAACTTGAATTTTATATGATGATTGTTGATTTCCGTCTCGACGAATGACTTCTAAAATTCCCACCTTCCCAAAATGTATTGACAAATCATGCAGATGCATGCTGGGATTTCTTTCTAGCCAATAAAAATAGACATTTATCGGGCTGACCAAAACAATTTTCTTTTTAATCTTAAAGTAAAAAAACTTGACTCTATCCCTTTTGCGTGCACAAAATGTTCCTAGTTTGTGAACTATTTAATTTGTTACTTTCTTATAATTGCTTTCCGTTGCCTTGCATGTTTTTTTTTCCTTCTATTATTTTCTTCTGTTCTTCTTTCGCTTCTTTATTGAAAATTTTGTGAATTTCACTTAAACAGTGCTTGATTCTTGAACAATAATTCAACGACAAATTAGAAAAAAAATCCTAAGTGACTAATTTGGTCTTTCGAAACATCCCGCCTATGGAACTCCCTTCCCTACTACTGTTTCCCTGACAAATACAATCTCCAAAGGTTTAAGTGTAGCGTCAATCGACATCTCCAGTTGCCTTGATCTATCCGCTTCCTTTCTCCACATCCTTTCTTTTCTCATTCCTATCTGCTCTCGCTCCGGATCTTTTGTGGCCAGCTTGCATTGATCGACCCACTGTCTTTCTCTTCTTCCTCATCCCCTCCATTGCCACTCTTATCTGCTCTTCCTCCAACCCTTCTTTAACCCCTTGCGCGATAGTGGCCTCTGGCCTTGCTTGGGGCGATATGATTAAAAAAAAAAAAAAAAAAAAAGTAAACAATGCTTTACTGATGGAACATGCATATGTAGGGGGAGGAAAGGAAATATAACAAACGTCAGTCATAGTTGTACATAGAGAGAAACAGTAAAGATGCAGTGACTCTTAAATTTCAATTTTGAATTTCTTGCGTTTGGAGTGTGTAGAAGTCGACCACATTCAGCTTCCTACCGCATTATTTTTTGCTTTATTGCATCTTACTATATATCTAAATGTTGGCCTTCTTTATACTTGAGACAATAAGTAAACTTTGGTTATCCTTATATTTGAGTGAAGGGTAAAAGCGAGTCGTCATTACAATTGAGGTAACAGGCTCGCCTTTATACTTGAGTCAATGGGTAAACATGAGTAGTCTTCACACTTGAGTTAACAAGTAAACATTGATTGACTTTTTACTTGAATCAATAGGTAAGCGTGTATCGTTTTTAAACTTGCGTCATTAGGCAAACGTTGACCGTCATTATACGTGAGCCAATAGGTAAACGTTGGCCGTTTTCATACTTGAGTCAATAGGTAAACGTTGGCCGTCTTTATACTTGAATCATTAGGTAAACGTTGGCCGTCTTCATACTTGAGTCAATAGGTAAACGTTGGCCGTTTTCATACTTGAGCCAATAGGTAAACGTTGGCCGTGTTCATACTTGAATCAATAGGTAAACGTTGGCCGTCTTCATACTTGAGTCAATAGATAAACGTTGGCCGTCTTTATACTTGAATCAATAGTTAAACGTTGGCCGTCTTCATACTTGAGCCAATAGGTAAGCGTTGGCCGTTTTCATACTTGAGACAATAGGTAAACGTTGGCCGTGTTCATACTTGAATCAATAGGTAAACGTTGGCCGTCTTCATACTTGAGTCAATAGATAAACGTTGGCCGTCTTTACACTTGAATCAATAGTTAAACGTTGGCCGTCTTCATACTTGAGCCAATAGGTAAACGTTGGCCGTTTTCATACTGGAATCAATTGGTAAACGTTGGTTGTTTTCATACTTGAGTCAATAGGTAAACGTTGGCCGTCTTCATACTTGATTCTATAGGTAGACATTACTTGTATTTTAACTGAATTTTACATGTAGTTTTATTTATAATTGAGGTTCAAAACAAACATTGACCAACCATAATGAAGTACGCAAGCATTCATATGAAAGGGGTTTCATTCAGGGATTGTCTTACCCCTTTGAAGTGGATGCAGTCAGCTTATTTTAAGCGCCACTGATAGGTGCGACAATTAGACGAGACCATCTAATAAGTGTGGCGGCATTCGTGAAAATACTGAAGATTAACTAACAGAATGATATACTAAGAAAGTTGTTTCATTCTATTTTACTAGTATGCATGCACAAAGGAAGAAATCAGATCGTAAAATGTGAGTTGATATTTGAAGAAGATGAGATAGTTATCGCGAAAATTCAAAACATCTCGAGAGACATACAGACGGAAATTTGAAATAAATTAAAAAAGAAAATAATTCACTAAACAAGATAAAGATTCTCACCGGCTTGAACGAAATGACGATAATTAAAGAAAAACTAAAAAAAAATCTGCACTATATGAAATATCTCATGTGATTGTAACCTTCTGAGATAAAAGAAAAATATAAGCACGTTAAAAGTGGGTTTCGCATTTCTATTTGATATTACTTAAAAAAGCGGAAATTCTAGAGGATGTTCTATCTACCTATATGTCGCAATCTGTTCATATCTATCTATATATTAGAACCTTTTCATATCTATATATCTATCACAATCTGTTCACATCTATATATCGCAATCTGTTCATATCTATCTATCAGGTTCTGAACACATCTATATAGCGTAACCTGTTCATATCTATATATATCGGAACCTGTTCATATCTATATATCATCAGAATCTGTTCACATCTATATATCGTAATCTATTCATATCTATCTATATATCGGAACCTGTACATATCTATCTATCTATCTATCTATCTATCTATCTATCTATCAGAATCTGTTCATATCTATCTATCTATCTATCTATCTATCTATTTATCTATCTATCTATCTATCTATCTATCAGAATCTGTTCATATCTATCTATCTATCTATCTATCTATCTATCAGAATCTGTTCATATCTATCTATCTATCTATCTATCTATCTATCTATCTATCTATCTATCTATCTATCAGAATATATTCACATCTATCCATATCTATCTACATATCGGAACCTGTTCATATGTATATATTTATCAGAATCTGTTCATATCTATCTATCTATCTGTCTATCTATCTATCTATCAGAATATATTCACATCTTTCCATATCTATCTACATATCGGAACCTGTTCATATGTATATATTTATCAGAATCTGTTCCTATCTATCTATCTATCTATCTACCTATCTATCTATCTATCAGAATATGTTCACATCTATTCATATCTATCTACATATCGGAACCTGTTCATATGTATATATTTATCAGAATCTGTTCCTATCTATCTATCTATCTGTCAGAATCTGCTTATAACTATGCATCTATCAGAATCTGTTCATATCTATCTTTCAATCAGAAACTGTGATTATACGTGCGTATGAAGGAGAAAGTACACTGACATTTTAAGCTTGCTGTTTTGTAACGATATAATAAAAGAATATCATCAATATATCGGAAATATGTCGTTTAGGTAAGATATCCTAGAATGGATCACCAGATTGAAGAAATTTAGGGAAAATCGCACGAAAGTCCCACTCAGAAACGAATCCATTTGTAATACAAATTTTGTGTTTATAAAAATAGTTAAATGTGAAATAACATTACTTCATGACAAGTCGGTACATATTTATGGTTGTAGCTATTGGTAATATATCCACGCCAGACTATTTTAACTGAAGTTGTAGATAAACTAAACAAAGTCGAACGTACGATAGAATGCACTTACTAAACAGAATCAAGTTAACATTATAACGTTCCTAGATATCATGTTACACCGTACTGACAATGACCTTAAATTAAGCATCTATCGGAAATCAACTAATAAGAATGATCTCTTAATTTTCTATTCTCACCATAATAATGAAATAAAATCCGGAATATAAAACAAAATACATATTTTATAAAGATTTAAAATTTAAATCTAAAATTTCAACGTCCCGTCACATTCATAGGCATGTATAATCCCATCAACATAAGATTTTATTCTGATAAAATCCTAAAGGAGGAAAGGCAGCACACGAAAAATTTATCACAGATTTTCCTAAAATTCATTTAATATATAAAAATGTATATATTGTGTATTACACACACACACACACACACACACACACACACACACACACACACACATATATATATATATATATATATATATATATATATATATATATACAAGTTTAGGATTGGTATATACGGAATGAAATCCAATAACCAACAATCAATATTCTTTAAAGAGTGCTCAATACAGAGTAGAGCAGATATAATTATTTATTTGAATATTACAACATAAATATTTTATAACATATTTATGTTGTAATATTCAAATAAATAATTATATATATATATATATATATATGTCTCTATTGTTTGAAACTGTATTACTCCTATTTCTACTGATATTAATATCTATATATTTTTCTGTATCGACGTGCGTACATATTTATACATGACGTCGTCTATGTTTATGGAGGAATATATATATATATATATATATATATATATATATATATATATATGTGTGTGTGTGCATATATGTGTGTATATATATATATGCGTGTGCACGTGTATATATATATATATATATATATACATATATATATATATATATATGTGAGTGTATATATGTGTGGCTGCAAATATATATATGTGGGCCTGTGTGTATGTGTATATATATATGTCTGTATATATGTGTGTGTATATATATACATATATATGTGTGCACTTGTATATATATATATATATATATATATATATATATGTGTGTGTGTGTGTGTGTGTGTGTGTGTGTGTGTGTGTGTGTGTGTGTGTGTGTGTATGTATGTCTAAGTGTATATATACCGTGAAATGAAGGTCGTCCAAAACGGGTTCTCCTTCAAATCTACAAATCAACCATCCGTCCTTGCATGGAATATTGCTGTCATATATGGTCTGGTCGTCCCGCTGTAAGTCTCGAGGTCCGTGACAAAATCCACAGATGAATATGCAAGATAATAAGTCCTGATCTGGCATCTAATCTACAATCGCTATCCTACAAATGTGGCGTGACATCCCTCTGTCTCTTCTATAAATATTTTCAGGGCAACTGATTATTTTGCAAAGACCTGAATAAATAAAAATACAATGGAACAATATCTGGTGAATATGGTCGGTGGGATAACACATCCCAACCAAGCTGCAACAATTTTTAAATGTTTCCTTTCCAATGTTACTAGATGCACAGTATGACTTTTTTTTAGGATGAAGACCTACATTTGAAATGGCTGAAGTTGGCTCAAGTTGCTACCCCAAGATGTTTTTCGCTGGACATTTTTGTAAACGATCTCTTTCTCATCACCCGTCACAATTTGCTTAAGAAATGGTGCATTTTCATTGCGTTTGCAGAACAAATCACAGAAGAAATGCGATACAAAAGTTTCCTTTTACTCTGATCATGATGTAACGAAACATCATAACGATTTGAGTACCCAAGCTTCACTAATAGCTCATAGATGGTGGATCTTGATAAATAATGTGTTTCTGCCAATTCTCGCGTTTTGTAATGCGAGATATTCTCAATCAGTGTCTTGTTTCGGTCGGCATCGGTAGTGGGGGTCTGCCTGAGCATTCTTCATAAAAAAGGCTACAAACAGCAACTCTAAACTTAACACACCAATTCCGTAAAGTCCTATCAGCTGAAGCACCTTCACCGTACACAGCACATATCTTTTTTGTTGCTTGCGAGGCATTATTGTCCTTCCTGTATAAAAAGCATCAATTGCCGTTTTCATAGGAATGCAATATTGACACGAATCAAGTAATTTTAAACTTTCTTTCTCAAGATAGAGTTGGAAGTGTGCTCTAATCGGAAATGTAAGCATATTATATTTGTCGATAAATTTGACGTGTTCTAAAGTCTTGGTATATGAACCACTCAAAATCGGCATGAACTTTCCGGACATCCCTATATATATATATATATATATATATATATATATATATATATATATATTCAGTGGAGGAAAAATATTCGTACAGATACAAATTTTTAATTTATTGTATTTCCAATTAATGAATAGACATAATGGTCAGATAAGTAACTGTACACAAATGCATAATAACTAAATATCCATAGAAAACAGAAAAAATTGATTTAATAGAAATAAATCTCATTTATCCTTTTTAATAGGCGAAAAAACTATTCGTACAATGTAAATTTCAGATTTTTAACATTTTAAATTGCTTTAGTGCTCTAGATTATTCAAGTGTAATATTCTAGAATATCGTAATACGGTTATCAGTCGTTATTTTAGCTTAAAAATACAAACAGATTATTCTGTAATTGATATTCGTGAAAGAAGTTTTTCATCATGGCAAGAGGTAAAGAATTGACAAATTCGCAAAATGAACTGAGTGCAAATCTCTGGAATGAAAGTAAAAGTTACATGACAATCACAGACAACCCGAATGAATATTCATTACAAGGTATAAAAATTCAAAGCTGTTGAAAACCAAAGAACAGGCTCGCTACGGAAGATTTCTGCAAGCTCTCCGAGGAAATGAATGTGTCAAATTAAACAAAATTCGATGGTTACTCGTTGCAAGATGATGTCACCAAACGGACAGTAAACAATGACATATATATAAACAAGCTAAAGTGATTCAAGCAAGAAAGTGTTGTTTGTAGATGAGAAAAAATTCAACCTTGATGGCCTAGCCGGTTTCAGCTTTACTGGCACGCAAAAGAAAATTTCTCAACACGACACAGTTGAGTTGGAATATATATATATATAGTATGATGTTCATTTTCGTACAACGGAACTCTTGAGTTACAGGAGGTAAAAGGTCATCAAACAGCTGCTAACAATGACATGTTAAAAAAAAGGCATTGCTAATTACTGAACGCCCTCGTCTATGTAGAGAAAACTGGATTTTCCAGCAGGACAATGTTGCAATCCATAATATTTGTTGGTCGTGCTCTCCAGATCGAAACCCAATCAAGAATGCTTGCGCGATGGATGGCAAAAGATATTTATAAGCATGGATCACAATTTGAAACTGTGGATGCTATTCATGCTGAAATTTACGCATCCTGGGCGTTTATCCCAAGCAACTTAATGCAGAAGTCAATAATGAGTATGCCAAAGCGAATTTTCGAAGTAATTCGCAAAAGTGATCGATATACTGAATAGTAAATTGTCGTTGGGACTTAGTTGTTCTGTATTTTTTTATTTATTTACATGGACTTATCTTTATGACCCCCACCAAAAAAAACTAAAAAAAACAAACTTTTCATTGTGTGTTTAAATTAATCAATTAAAAGCTTAAAATTTGCACTTGTTTGTTGATAAACTACATTTGTTAATTAAATGTAAAACAGATTTTCAATATTTACTCCCATGTTTTTAGTTGGTTTCTAGCCTAAGCTAATCTGCATCTTATGTTTAGCCTTCAACAAGGGAGTTTTCCTTGGACAACAAGCTTGAAGTCCTGCTCGATGAAAGCATCTAATGACTGTCGTCATCGATACATTCAATCCTGGCGTATTTCCTTTATCAATAAGTGGGTATTCTTAGAGATATCTCCGACAACTTTCCTTTCCATTCTCTCAGAAATTAATCGTTTTCTTCCAGTCCCTAATCTATTGTCAACACAATGCTTCTTAAATTTTCTGACAATGAATTCCCGATCTAGGAACATTTAAAAGCTTGGAAAGTATTGTATAACGATTAACTTGTTTGTACGCATCAACTATCTTCATTCAGAGCTTCTTGTCAAGTTCGGACCGTCTTCGCCGTGGTTGCAGAACGAATGAGTTATCACGGTATGTGGCACTTACATATTGTTTTCTTCATTACCTTTTAAAATATTATAAAATCAGATGAATTCTAATCCATTTTCAAAGGGCGTTTGTATTAAATGTCAAATTAAGAAAAAAAAATTACAATTGCAGCAAGATTATTTTTTAATTCCCATAAATGGAGGTTAATAAGTTGGGACTGCACCAAGTTCTAGAAAAAATTATAACTATGAATGTAATCGATCGAAACTTCTAAAAATTTCTTGTCCACAACTGTATATATATATATATATATATATATATATATATATATATATATATATATATATATATATATATATATATATATATATATATATATATATATATATATATATATATATATATATGTAGTTCACTGCTACTAACAAGCATGAATGTGTTTATCCTGATGCTGGGCATGCTGGCCGAAACTAGTCGAGGAATCCAATTGAAATATTAAAGCGAAAAAATATTAATATACAACATGGGTGTCTGAAAATTTTATTTTTTAAATATTTTTTATTGTTCAAAACATATATATATATATATATATATGTATATATATATATATATATATATATATATATATATATATATATATATGTGTGTGTGTGCGTGTGTGTATATGTATATACACAAACATACATATATATATGTGTATATATATATATATATATATAAATATGTATGTGTTTATATGTATGTGCGTGTATATATATATATATATGTCTGTGTGTGCGTTCTACATATATATGTGTGTACGTGTGTCGCTGTACATATGCATATATATACGTGAGTGTGTGTATATATATATGTATATTTATATATATATATATATATATATATATATATATACATATATATATATATATATATATATATATGTGTGTGTGTGTGTGTTCCTACGGTTTTTAATCACCTTTTTCAGTTGTCCTGATGAACGAAACGAAACGTTTGCAATAGAATAATATTTTAAATATTCAACTCCTTCTCACATATCCTGTATTACATTTTTATTTGGATATTTCATCTTTATCATTTTATCCTATATATATTTGTACATATATATATATATATATATATATATATATATATATATATATATATATATATATATATATATATATATATATATATGTATATATATATATATATATATATATATATATATATATATATATATATATATATATATATATATGTACAGAGAAGTGAACATATGTGTGTGCGTTATGGAGGTGCGTACGTAGGCGAGTTTGCGTGTTTCAATCAATGATTCTTCCAGAATGAAAAAAAAAACACCATATTCAAACAAATTTTAATAAGCAAGTTACTCAAACCAAACAGCCACTCCCATATTCTTCAGAGAAAATTTCTCGATTATCAAGTCAACTTTGGGAACAATGTACATAATGAAAGGTGGGGGGAGCGAGTGAATGCGGCGTGTGGTGTAAATGTAGATATGAAAATCGATATAATATACAATTTAAGAATGCATATTATATAGGAAATGGTTCGAATCGTGATTTACAGTTTTGTTTGCAATCTAAACCCCCTTCGGTTTTATGATTTTCAAAAGCAAATAATACATATCTTAACAACACAGAAAAGAAGGATAAAATGAGATGGTGGGGAGGAAAATTATATTGAAGATCAAGAAAAGAAGGAAATAATAAAGGATTTTAAAAACAAAGAAATAGATGTAGAATGAAGATTATATGAGAATTTAAATATATATATATATATATATATATATCGAAAATATTGAAAAGAACATAAAGGAATAAAATGAAGAAAAATGTCGGATAACGTAGAAAGTCAGAAATATATGATAGTAAAAATAAAGAAGACAAAAATAAATAAACAAGAATGATTGAAACATAGGTATGAAAAGGAAAAAGATAAATATTTAAAAAATGTAAAATAATTGCAAATAAAGAAAAACAATTAAGAAAGAGAAAAAAATTGCAAAAGAAGATGGTTGAATTTGTGACTACAAAAACACGGAAAGTTTAAAACCGAAAAAAAAATCATATTGTGAGGTAAAAAGATGGAAGAAAAGTGGGTCTCAAAAACAAAGAAAAACATAAGAGAAAGCTCATAAAGAATTTAAACATATCGAAGTACATTACTGATGGAAAAATAAAGAGAGAAATTGAAGAAGAAATCAGAAAGACTATGGAAATAGAATGACACATGTAAGAAAAATGTATAACTGTAAAAAAAGAATAATAAAAAAGAAATATATGAAGAGAAAGAAAATGAAAACTGAGGTGAAAAAGAAAAAGGTGGAAAGGATAATGCCAGAAACATTAGTAATGAAATGAAGAAAAATCGTAAATAAAAAGGTGGAAAAAAAGGAAGAAAATATATAGAAATACATTCAAAGACCGAAAGAAAAATTAAACAGAAAAGATATTAAAAGCAGAAAAAGCATCATAATGTCATAAAAAGAAGGAAGAAAATTGAAGGTTAAAACAAAGAGAAAGAAAATTATAATAAAATTAAAATTTATATAAGTAAATATTGAGGAGAAAATAAAGAAAAAAATAAAAGAAAAAAATTGAAGATGGTAGAACAAGACTGAAATATATGATAGTAAAATGATCTAAAACTGTAAAGAAAGAAACAGGAAAACAAAGAAATGAAAGCGGACCGAGATTAAATTTAAAAAAAAAAACAAACAACCTAACCGCGCAGAAAGAACAAAAAAAAACAAACAAAAAACACGAGAACCACACATCAACAGAAAAGAAGAAAAGAAAAAAAAAAGAAAAAAAATAGAAGGAAACAAAATAGTAGGGAAAATTGTAAAAGAAAAAAAAACACCAAACGTACACACATGCACACCACATACACACACAGACACGTGCGTGCGTGCGCATACTAAATGAGAAAGTGAAAGAGAGAGAAATAAAAGAAAAAGAAAGAAAAAAAGAAGGAAAAATAATGTTAGACATAAAATTGTACAAATAAATAAGCAAAGAAAAGAAACTAAATAAAGTAAGAAGACAGACGAACCGAAAAGAAATAGTGAAATTCGGAAGAACTCTATAGAAGGAAAGATATTTTTGAAAAAAAAAAGAGAATAAAATGAGAAATTACTGAAAAGGGAGAACGTGAGAAGATATCGCGTCAAAACCGAAAGAAAAGCGTCCTAAATAATCGCAAAAGGAAAGAAAAGTATGTAGAGAAGAACTGTAAAAAGGCATGAGAATGCAAAAATAAGAGGAATAAAATAATGAAAATAAGGCTGGAAGACAATTAATTTGGAATAATCAATAAACGGAATCAAAAACGCAAATGGCATAAGGCAAATAATATTTTCCTGCAAAGAAAAACCCTAACCGAACATGATCGGAACGAACGCTAAATCATACAACAAAAGATACAACAATGCTAGACAACAGCAAAACAGTGGAAATAACGAGGAAAAAATCGACAGTTATTAAGAATAAACAATCGTAACTATTCCAGAAAGCCGATCGAACATTTATGAAAGATGGAAGACTGAGAATTAGAGGACGAATAACTTCAACAACAACCGTAATTATTAATGGGCACTTTTCGTGGCGTAATGCTTAACAAACTCGTCTCGCATATAATTACTACAAAATAGTGAGCCCGATCTTCACTGGGTACCACAAACATATGTCCGAAATAACGCGCATTTCATCATTTTAGCAACCTCGTCTCGTAGATACGCCCAGTAGCTGCAACGTGTCCATAAAACTTTGGTCTGGAAGCCACCTGGTCTTGTCAATTGCAAAAAATGTGTTCTGCGGGATTACAACGCGAGTCCGCGTACAGCAAGATTAACTTAAAGTAATTATTTATGACGCAATATATAGTCATATCCATTCTTTGAAAATACATTCCTGGTGTCTATATTTCCGAAATGAGCTAATGTAACTATTTCCATTATTTACACCGTTCGTACAACGGCCGAAACAACATAAATATGGCGATAAAGATGACAACAACAATCCAAACAATGTAAATAGTGGAAATAGTTTCCGGGATTTTTATCGTGGAATTTCGACCGGCCTACCTTCTAACTTTCCTCAGGTATCTGCCGCTTTCGGTAACATTCCAGGAATGGCAACGGAAACATTTGATTAATTCTGCTACCATTCCTATACCTGTAATCGTCTATGGCCTTTGCTGGTGTTTTTCAGAACTCAGCTCAGCTTTTGTCTGCGATACTATCCCGCTTCCCTATTAACCTAGTACATATTTCTGCATATAGGCTGAGTATCCTTTATCCGAAATCCCCAAATCCGAAAACGTCCAAAATCCGAAAGGTTTTTAGGTACTGATATGACTTGCCAGAAATAGAAATCTTCTCAAAGCATTGGGAAGGTTCCAAGGTGATATGCAGCTGTTGTAAGTGACCTCATCTGTCCTGGTTAGCCTACGTAGCCTACGTTGGGGCCAGTATTGAAGTATTGAAGCTGAACAGCCTGTTCTCGGCAACGAGCGCCATTTTTATATCTGAACAGTTATAGGATCCCAAGGATATCATTTTCTTTTTTGTGCGGGAATATTTGCGGTTGGCTATTGAATTTTTACAGGGAATTGTTTGTGGACCAGATGTGATGCTCGGAGCCCATGTGCGCAAGACAACTTCTTTATTTTAGGTTTTGCTTTCTTAGTGCTCACATCCAGCCGACATGTCTGGTGAAATATATTTGAGAATCAGAAAGAGTTCTTGATTAAGTAGAATAACAACAAACTCCAGATTATGATTTTTTTTGAAGGGCTTATTTGTTATGTCAATAACTTTTCAGTACCCACTTGCATAATACAGTTTGAGTATCCTTTATCTGAAATTCCAAAATACGAAAGTTTTTCATATGTTGACATGACTTGACACAAATTGATGTGATTGGCCTCATCTGCTCTGGGTAGGAGTTCCCCAGCCCAGCTACGTAGCCTACGTTGGAGTCATTTTTTTTTAGCGATCGTCACAGCAGCACCTTCCTTCATGGATTAATTAGCAGGTGTTTTGTACTCAGTAAAAATATAATTCAAAATGTCAAAAACTCCTGCATTTATATTTTTTGTAATTAGTGATCATGTTTTTTGCATACGTACAAAATGTATGAACATTATTTTTACCTGAAACTTAATTTCCTCCAATTAAAAGTCCGTGGGAAGATTACATGACTAGCGTCATTACATTTTCTGTATCTACACAAAATTTATTAAATTTTATATAAAACTACTTTCAATGTATATATTATTTATATAAAAGGACCTTCAGCGTATATGTATAAGTTGTGTTATGAAAAATGCAGGGATATCGTGTTTATGCTTTTGTTCCATAAAATTGCCCTATTTTATAGAAACTATATACAAATTAAATAGCCTGTATTCCAAAATCCGAAAAAAAATCTGAAAACTGAAGCACATTCGCGCCGAAGAATTTCGGATAAAGGATTTTCAACCTTTATTTCAAAACAAGCTATCCCTAATCTCTGCTTTGACTGATAAAAGGATTTCACAGACGTATTTCTGCTTTGCCAGTGCTTCTATCTCCTAGCCGTTCAGTTAGTAAATTTTTGATGCTTTAAACAAATTGTATGTTATTTCCACGCTCGGAAAGTACTTGTATTTGTATCAGTGGAACTTGTGAATCCAATCCTCAAATCCAATAAAGCAGAAATGTACCGATGTTTATTGGGAAAATAAATTGATATAACAACGTAGAATTGATAATGACGAGTTCTGAAATTTTCCAAGAATATAGCATTTATAGGCATGAGACTAGCTATCATCAGTGGATCGATTACAGGAAATTTTATGAAAGCCAAAATAAAAAAAAATAATTAAGAACAAAAACTAAATAAGCAAAAAAAAAATGCTCCAATGAACGGTGAAGTTATGTACACGGTAGTAAACATTTCGATCAAATCTCTAAACGAGATGACATCCAAATTAATCAATTTATAGTAGTGGTGGTATATTAGTAGTAGTACAAGCAACAACACTATAAATTGATTCGTTTTCCACAGTTCATCAACACTTTGCATATTATTTAAAGCCAGAAAATAATTTTAGCTTATAAGAATTTTTTTTAAGATAATACTAGTTTAGTGATACAAGTCTTAACTAATTAACCCATAACAGGGAGAAGAAGTGGATCCATATCATTCTCAAAGGTATTTGATCGAAAATGAATATAGCGAACACAACAGGAACTGGAACTCGGCTCTCTGATTAGCACAACTGAGCCATTATCTATTACACTAAAAGCACATCCAAATTTCAGAACCTGGTATTCCCAAGCGGTCACCCATTTAGATTCTGATCAAGGTCGACATTGTTTAATTTCGACTATGAATTGAATAGTAGTGATACTACTACTACTACTACTACTACTACTACTACTACTACTACTACTAATAATAATAATAATAATAAAAACCTGATTCTACACGAGGCGTAGTTCTCACAGATTCTGATCTTAACTGACAAATTAAGATATCATTTTTTTCAACTAATATTCTCCTTTAATTCTATACTTCTAACGTCATCCCCTAAATGTTTTTATTGTGTATTCATTTATTCATTTAATTATTTTATTTTATTATTTTTAAAATTTTTCCTCAATAGGAGTTTCACCTATCACACTACTTTTGTCCGGTTCACACTCCCCCCGGTCTTTTGAATAGGTGTAGATATTTATGCATTGTTTCCTGTTTAGGATTCGATTTCCGGTTCCTTCTAAAATCTGCTTCAACTCTAAAATCTTGTTCTAACGTCTCCACCTAACATTTTATTCATTATATATTTACATATTTGTCCTCAATAGGAGTAGATCGGTTCGCCTATGGGCAGGATCACACTTCTCCCCGTTTTTTTGAATATAAGTTTGTCCCATGTTTACTCTTTGGAATTGAGTTGCCGGTCTCTTCTAAACCCTTTTCCTTCTCTTTCACTTCCGGTGGAATTTTGCATCTTGGTGGCATTATCAACTTGGTCTGTAACCCTCTACCTCGAGGGCCTCTTGGTCCTTGTACAGAATGAACTTCATTGTAAAAGAAATACAAGACCAAAAAATATATTCAAAGTAGAGGGTTGCTGAATGAGATGTGTGATATAAACATAAGAGAGGGAAATGGAAAGTTCAAATTACGTTGATGTGATGGATAGATAACTATTAACCCTAGGCTTGAAGACGTCATGCTTATAATGTTCAGAAAGTATCCGCGTAGGAGCATTTTCCACAAATTAGCGAATCTTGGAAAAAAACTTTAGGAATGGGATGCTCTTCTTGCCAAAGGTATAGGTAGGGAATACTGGGGGTTACTACTACTACTACTACTACTACTACTACTTCTACTACTACTACTACTAATAATAATAATGAGGAGGAGGAGGAGGAGGAGGAGAAAGAGGAAGGTAAAGATCAAGAAGACAAGAATTATAAAATATGCTAAAACAGGTGAAAGATGAATACAGTTAAGGAAAAGGAAGGAAGAATGGGAATTGATGTGGACAAGGCTGCGTAGAGGAAACCTCTAAAGAGAAACTGAGTCGCTCTTATAGACACCCCAAAATAAGGCTATAAAGCCAACCTATAAAGAACATGAGAAATAAAAGACATAAAACAAGAACAGCAGGTTTGAGCACTTTGATGTTGTTTAATGGTTAGTAAGCCTCTCACAGTAGATCAGTTAAGACTGAATAATGAAATCAATCCTCAAGGGATGTCCCATACTTCCAGACTTGTGCCACATCTAAACTACGCTTGGACTTTGTGTAATGGTTAGCAAGCTTGTCTTGCTGGATCAATTACAACTGAATAGTGAGTTTGCTCCTCACTGGGTGTTCCATGCTTTCGGCTACGCTTAGAAAATCACCATAAGAACATCAAGTGAATGTAGGAAATTAGTATTCGAAAAAATACAAGAATATGCATGACTGGGTGGAGGTGATTGCTCAATGAGAACTGTGCAAACAACTGCATTTTCACTATACATAATAATGGTGCATGCATTGACTAGAATTTCTTGTCGATAATGAAAGGTGAAATCAGCCGATCCAAACCACATAACTGGATCTGGTCATCGTAAATAAAGAGAAGTCATGCCATATTATTTGTTGTTCTCTCAGACCGAAGAGAAGATCTGAAAGCAAATTAAATGACAAATATGCATGCCAACTTTTCCAGGAAGCTGCGGAAATCCTGAGGAAATAAAGTGATGGTCGTTTTGTGAGCTCTGGGTGTAGCTCCGATGAAATGTTGGTGGAAATTAAAGTCTGAAAATGAATTGTAACAATCCAAACTACAAGCAGTTGAAAGCGCAAATGCTACTGAAAATAATGTTGTAGAATTGTGGAGATTTGCTGACATTTTATACTCAATGTAACCAACAAGTTACTAATGCTGTGAAGGGCCAATGGGTGAATAATAATAAAAATTAAATCACTAAATGAAATTCCATCAATCAAGGAAATGCTGAAACAGAAGCTGCAGTTAAAGGCACAGAGAACAAGACGATATGAAAAAAGTTGTGGGTTCTATCGTCAAAATAAAATATTCCAAACGGAACATAAGAAATTTTACAGGGAAATTGAAAAAGCATCTATACATGTCAAAAAGCCAACATGTATTGACAAAGTGCAGAAATTTGGGGAAAAGATTTCGAGCAGCCCAAAAGAATATAACCTCAATGCAGATTGAATCCAACTTAAAGAAGAACGAATGCTGGATAAACCTCTACAAAGAGTTGGAAAATATAACCATGAATAATGTTAGGCAAGCTCTTACAAAATCCCCAGAATGGTTATCCCCAGGAAATGACAATGTACGCACGTTTTGGTTCTTTTATTTATCATCAATCCATAAAAGCCTTGCACAAACTCTATCAAGGCTTATTAATAATCCCAATGAATTCGCAGAATGGATCACTAAAGGTATTACATATCTCCTACCAAAAACGGGTGAAACAGATGACCCGAAAAGTTATAGACCAAAAACATACCCAGGCATTAGCGAAGAAGATGGAATACAGTATACTCAAATGAAGGAGAAGGTAAGAAAGGAGCACTACAGGCGTTTGCGTCTGGTACTGAATATAGAGCTGAATTTTTAAAAAAACAACAGAATATCAGCCATAAACAACTTGGCTGTCCATTTGGTGTAATACAGTTCCAACATCCTTAACTGGGCCATAGCTGACTTTAAGCAAATGGACGCCAAAACGAGAAAGCTTCTCACCTGCCGTCAAATGCATAATCCCAAAGCTGATGCTGATCTTCTCTATGTGCCCAGATCCAGAAGAGGCAGAGGATTAGTTCAACTAGATCTGTCCTACAAAACTACAGCAACTGGCCTTCAAAGATACCTAGAAACTACGGAAGACTGGCTAATGATCTTCGTCAAAGAACATGAAAGTAGTAAGCGACTTTATTTAGCAATAAAGGAAGCCAACAAATTCAAATTGGAGTTTCAAATGGCTGAAGAAATACAAGTGAAGCACAATACACCGATGAAGCTGCAAAGCCCTTAAAAAGAAATCAAAGGCAAATGCGATCGACCTGATACAAAAACGATAGCAATATAAACCGCTTCATAGTCAACACTCTGCCCATACCAAAAAAAGTTAACATAGACCAACTCTGTTTCCATCAAAGCCTAAGTAGTACGGGGTTAAAATCTGAAACCAAAGGTTTAATTTTTGCAGCACAGGACCAATGCTTGCCAATTAGAAATTCTCAACGACACATACTGAAAAATTGTTAGCCCAAAATGCAGATTCTCTAATACGTATCCAGAAGCAATTGACCCTCTTGTATCAGTTCGTTCGGGATAGACACCCACTGAATATAAAACCTGGCATGACAGAGTGGGCCAATATCTGCACTGCAAAATCTGCAATGTTTACTGAAAGGAAACTGCAAGAAATTGCCATGAACAATACCTAAACACGATTACGGAGATAGGACCTGTTACAATTTTATGGGACTTCATAATGCACAGACAAAATAATGAACGCTAAAAGTCCAGATATCGTGATTAGAAACCGCAATGACAAACAGTGCGTCCTTATTGATGTGGCAGCCCTTTCAAATTGCAATGTATCTTTGAAGATATTTAAAAAAAAAACTATACAAGGACCTTGAAATCAAAATCTAAAAATATGTGTCTCATGAGGACATCCAAAGATTCCAGTTGTAGTTGGAGCCCTCGGATTGATTGGAAAAATTCGAATAGACTCATTGAAGCCCATGCCTTAAAAATATACTAAAACTAGTTCTCACGAGTACAGTCCGCATCTTACGAAGGGCTTTATCTATGTAAAATATGTGTGATTTTTTAAAATGCTCAGCAGAAAATGTCATGAGACCATTTCTGGCATTAGGTCTCTGGTCGGGACGCGGAAAGAAATGAGTACACACCAGAAATGAAATAAAATAATAATAATAATAATAACCCTGATGTTACACTAGACATAGCTCGCATGATTTCTGGTCTTAGTTGATAGGACATATTAACATGCCTTGGTGAATTAACATGGATGCATTAAATATTTGGTAGTAAAGATATGCTTTCCAGTTTCCTGAAGTGTGTCTCTCATAGGGCCTCATGTTCATGAGCGGAGGATTATGGTTGAAGGTCAAGAGGGTTGGGATCTTTGTATGTTTGAAGGATGAGGCAGTTAAGGCGAGTTAGGGGTCATAGCTAGATTCTTCGGAACCTCCTAAAACGGCGACCCAGGAGCCAGATTATGTGCCGTTTTTATGAAAACCTATCACGATATCTCTCACTTTTGGCTGTGCTGCATGTGCCTTGTATACCCTTCTCAGATTGTGTTGTTAAACATGTATTAGACGTTGTATATTTCTACACCAGCGTCACTTTATGGCTGTCCAGTTCTATCACTTAATAATAATAATAATAATATTTTTCATATTAATGTCCATTCTGTATATAGGCGATCATGACTCTTAAGAGCCTCGTTATTTTCTGCGAATTGTTCTGACATCTTGGGAAAAATACTGGAATGGTTTTCTTGTTTCCTTCGTTTCGGTTTTAGGTTCAGTTTTCCATTTCCTAGATTGCGCTCCCATTTACTACACCACTAAATTCACGAACCGATGCTTTAATCTACCATCTCGTTGTTATATATAACAAAAAAAAAAGATGAAGACTTTAGTCCGAACGCAAATAATATAGGTAAAGAGAGTCGGCTGCAATCTGTCTAAATGACGGCAACAACATCCCCTCCACAAATGTATCGACAAATCGTACAGATGTATGATGGGATTTCTTCTTAGCGAATAAAGATAAACCACTTCTCTGTGTCGTCCGCCATATTTTGTTTCTTTTTGTCTGAACGCTCTAACCAGTTGTCTGTATCCTTTTTCGTGTTAACACGAATCTTACTCAGTGAAATTTTTGACTTATTAATGTTACTTTGCCTATTTTTTCTTGCACATATATATAAATATATATATAAGTGTGTGTGTGTGTGCGCGCGCGCGCTCGCGCGCTCGCGTGCGTGCGTGCGTGTGTGAGTGCGTGCGTGCGTGCGTGCGTGGATCAAATGTAGGTCAAATATGAATCGGAATCCAACAAAATGATAAGATAAAGAACAAATAAGAAACGTTTATCAATCTAACTTGTTTGTTTCACATTTATTAAAGCTTCGTCAAAGACTGAGATATGAAGAAAAAGAACAATTATTTTTACTTTTGTTTTGTCTGATTTTTTCTTGACTTCGGAACACCACAAATTATACTAACGCTGGTTTAAAAGAGTCGAATGCATGTGATATGTGATTGACCAATGAAAATCACAGAAGTAAAAATACCAGAATTTCTTTTTCTTCATATCCCAGTCTCTGATGAATCTTTAAATAAAAGTTACACGTAAGATTGATAAAATTGTTCTATTTGTTCTCCGAAAAATGTCCCTTTAAAAGAATGCGTCCCATCATTTATAAACCCATACATACATACATACATAATTACATACATACATACATACATACATATATATGTGTGTGTTTGTGTGTGTTTGTTTTGTATTATTTTGTCCTGTTCTTTTCTTTCTTTTGTTATTGTTTATTGAAAACTTTGTCAATACGTCAATACTGCTTGTTGAATATTTCTACCAAGTTAACTCCCTATAGAGAAATTGGTGATGCTTTTCCGCAGATCACAAACTAAAATTGCGACTAGTCTTGCCAAAGAACGGAAGATATCAAGTATAACGGTGATAATCGAGTCGGTAACTTTCGGAGAACTGGGAACGTCCGCGAAGAGGCTAGAGGAACATTTTTACAATAATGGACACTCTATGCAAGACACAGGAGGCAGACGATAACAGATTAAGAGGTAAGGCGCACAGTTTATGGGGATATATGAGGAATAAACCTATTATATTCTAGATTTAAACGGGTTAAGATCTTGGGGATGCAGTCGGTCCCACAAAATTAGTGAGAAGAAATTGTTAGAGAGAAACTTATATGTCACCAATGGAATTCGAAGGGGATGAAGGTGGTTTGATACAATGAATGTGATTTTTGAGACCATCCTGGGATTATTTTGAATACCAAAGAAGGTGCTGCAGTTTTGAGTTGATAGGTTTTTCTTTTCTTTTAATCTGTATCCCCCCCCTATGTAAGGCAGTAAATCCACTAAAACGCACGGGAGTACAGGTTGCTACAGAAAGATTAATAAAGAGAAAAGAATAATCAGGAGGACAGTAGATTGACATAAATACTGAATTTAATTTTTTGCAGATTAATGTTGGCTGGAATGCATGGAGCCGGAAAGGTGTTCCACAAGTAATAAGTGCGAGAAAAGAAACTTACCATAGAACTTACGGCTACATCTATCCAACTCTACTGTAATTTGATGAGATCTCGATGACGGCCTAGTATTGCGTTTAAATTCATAAAGTCTAGTTACCATAGCGAAGAGCTCAGATGAACAATTATCATGAAAGTATTTATTTAAAAAAATACACAGAGAAGCAACCTTACGTCGGTAGGAAAGTGATTGAAGATGAGCTGTCAGATCAAGACCAGTAATATTGCTGATTCTTCTTTGGATTTTATCAAGGAGCTCAAGGTAAATAGCAGTGGCTCCGGACCATATGTGGCAGCTATATTCTAAGCAAGGACAAATGGTATGCAGTACTTGCTGTACCTTGATTTCCAGAGAAACTCATCAAATACTATTTTTATGAAAGCTCTGTCCAAGAAGGAAGAATATCAAATACATTGCCGCAGCAACGACAAAGGTAGTCGGATAATAATTGCTAGGTAATGGAATCTAGAAAATAAATATAATAATAAGAAAAATGGTGAAACAATAAATATTACCTGAACGGAAAGCGGTAAAAACAGTTGTAGAAAAGAGAGAAATTGACGAAACAAACAACAAGAAAAGAAAATACCCACCCGTCTCCCCAACCCCAGCTA
>OZ038484.1:89659884-89702384 GCA_964036315.1 Acanthosepion esculentum
ATATATATATATATATATATATATATATATATATGATATTATATTGTTTGTATTAATCCTATAAAACGCACAAACACAGACACACAGAATGTTGGATTAATCCCTTTCAGTGTATGTATATATATATATATATATATATATATATATATATATATATATATATATATATATATATATATATATATATATATAGTCTTAAAATGTGCTATATTTATGGGATAAAGTGCTCAATATCAGAGATAGAGCGTGTGTAAATTTAATTCTATGTTCACTTATATATATATTTATATATATATATATATATATATATATATAGATAGATAGATAGATAGATAGATAGATAGATAGATATATAATTTGTATTAATCTTAAACATATATATATTATTTGTATTAATTTTAAACTTATATATATTTATTATTCGTATTAATCTTATATATATATATATATAAATGCAAATAATATATATGTATATATTATTACAAATATTATATATATATATTTTTAAGATAAATACAGATAATGCATATATATATATATATATATATATATATATATATATATATATATATATATATATACACTCAAATGGAGAAATATAAATAAATATACGTGTAAGTGTTCAAATACATATAGATATATCCTTAGGTGGACGAATAACAGTGCTCTAAAGTATATATTAATAAAAATACATAATACCGTACGCCTATAGAGCCTGAAACTCTGAGTTGTAATGTCGACGTGGGTTTTACACACTCTCTCTCCCTCTCGCTCTCTCACACACAAACATATAGGATCAAAATAAATAATATATATGCATATATAGAATTAATACAAATACACACACACGCATATATATGCGTACGTGTGTATGAATAACACCATATGCTTTTCTAAAACTGTATACATATTGATCTATATTCATTAGCATACTTGTAAATCAACATACGTGTGTATATATTTTAAACACGCACACACACACATATACATATATACCAATATATACTCATATATTATAAATTCGCCCCTCACACTCTTTAAACCTTTTCTATACACGCATAGATGTATGTGTATAAATAGAGAAAAATCATTTAAACTCGCCACTTTTCTCTTCACGTTTCTCTGCCTTTCACCAAGACAGTTTCCTTCTCTCTTTTTATACCTACAAATACATATTTATCTCCAATCCGACTCTATTTGTCTTATCACTTTTATATGTCTCTGTTTTTTTTTATTTCTTGGGAAACCATCAATTTCGTTGATGTTAGAATGTGTTATTAGGGGAAAGAGCGAGATTGTCAAGAAGATAATGACTGACACTCAGTAAGGCAGGGCGAAAAAGTGATCCAAACTTCCCCTGCCGTCTCTCCCCATCGCTACGAGAAAATTATGTTCCACCTTTGCTGAGGGCACACAAACACACAAACTTATTCAATAAATTATCAGGAATACAAAAAGAAAATAGGTAAATACCGAGTAAACACTTAAATATCTCCCCGACCCCTAACAGTATTTTACACCTTACGTAGTTAGGTACACATTGTCATGATGCACTAGTATGCATACATATCTCAGCGAACAAAAACTCCTTCTCTTTTGTACATGAATTGAAGGAGGAATTCTAAAATATATAACAATGTTCAGTTCTGACACAAGCGCTAACAAAACAACACAGACATCTCCTTTTAACAGATATATTTACCGAAATTATACAAAAATATCTTGAAATACTAAAGAGTAAATTTTTTTTCAATAAATTTGCCATTGGCACCATAACGTCCTCTGAATCTCTTTCGACTATTCTGGGCCGTCTCTCTGTTTAAGTTATTGAATGCTGCCATTATCCTTGTCTTCAGTTCATCTTTGATTTTACAAGGGCGATTATTCCCAAATTCTCGCTTGACAAGGAAGCGGGTCCAGACACCTTAACTCTACATAACTTAAAAAATTATGTTAGGGGTCTCGGCTCTCGCTTTTGAAACATGAGAACTCTTATGTAGCGGAGGAATCATATTTTTAAAAACTAAAAATATTATTATAATATAAGCTCTACTTCTGTATGGAGCACTGTCCTTTTGAAAATAAAGCTAAATATTAAGATAAGAAAGATTTCTTGTTAAGCGTTTCGTCCTTTTGGACTTTATCGGACTAAAGTAGTCTTTACGGAGAGGGAACGCTGAGAAATTTAAATTTTTTTTTTCACTTTAGTCCTATGAAGTCCTAAATAACGAAACGCGTCGCACGAAAACTTTTTCTGTCATAGATGTCCCTAAAACTCTTCTTGATATATAAAAATGTATATATCGCCTCCCTATATACGTTTCTTTGTGCAAGATTTTCTCGGAAGTATATGAGAGATGTTGATAGCGACCCATTCCCAAGAATATACCTAAATCAAAAAAATAATCATATTCCCTTTCTTTCTCTTTTTTTTTTTTTTGTTGTAAGGCGTTATAGTCAGGCTGAGAACTTTTCGGCACTTCCTTGTACTTCAAGCGCCACACACTGAACATATCCCTAGAGACGTATCAAAAGTACATATTATTATCGTATGAGTGAATAAGCCTGTTATTTTCCACGGTAATACACAAATATTTTAATAATATTTATCTGTCGTCATGGTAGTGCCAAAGGACGGGAGAAGCGTCGATAATCTCACATATTGTTTCTTCTGACAATCTAAAACAGGAGAAACGTCAATATTCTTTTGAGAGTAGACAACATGGATGCCAGTCAGGGCGGGAAAATATAATTTCTTTGGGGGTGAAGATGGCGTGCGCGTGTATTTTTATAAGTTAATTTTGTGTTGCTTATATTGTTTTGCCATTAGGTTTAATGTATTTTTTTTTTTTTGCTTCTGATTTTCTGGATTTGAAAAAAATTGAGTAAACAGAAAAATTGTTGCTAAGGCATTTTTCGAAATTTTTGATTCAGATTTTATCTTTGGAGACACAGCAATTACAAATTATGGATGTGGTAATGTAAGATATATATATATATATATATACGTACATATATATATATATATATATATATATATATATATATATATATATATATATATTGCTTGTAAATATAATTTGATATATTTTATCGATATGCGCATATCTACACACGCACATAAGAGTGCCTGATTGTGTCGAGGTTGTTTGCATATATCATTTGTTTTATTTTTGCCCTTCAGTACTCCAAGATAATGACAAAGTTTAATCTGGCAAACAGCATCAAATTAAGATTTTCGTCTTATTTTTCATGGAATTTAATCCTCAAATATGTTTATATTTTTACTATTTTGCCGTATTCCAGTGTTTATAATATTTTTCAGTATCTGCATGAAATCATGCGTAATGTTATTTACACAAAATTGTAAAATTGTCTGAACATGAAGCAAATAGAAAGTGAACATTATCTATCTATCTATCTATCTATATATCTATCTATATCTATATCTATCTCTCTCTCTCTCTCTCTCTCTCTATATATATATATATATATATATATATATATATATATATATATCACACTCTTCAATTGCATGTCATGCTCTGAACATCTATCTATGATACGATCCATATTCATTTATCACGCTCTGTCTATCTATCTATCTACATCTGTTACGCTTTTTACATCAATTTATCACATTATTCATATACATCTGTCACGTTCTGTACATTCTAACTATCTATCTATCTCTATCTATATATCCCACTCTTCATATCCATCTGTCAGGCTCTCTACATCTGTCTGTCTGTTTATCACACTATCCAATATTGCTGCCATATCCGGGCAGATTCTGTCTAATCCTCACTGTCCAACCTCGAAAGAGTTCAAAAGCGCTTATGCGGCCTTGTGGATGATGAATTAGTCTCCAAATTGCAATCCTTATTCCACAGACAAAATGATGCCAGCATTCTTTGTATCCACCTGTCACACTCGGTACATCTATCTATCTATCTATCTATCTAAGAAATACCCAACTTCCTCTGCCATGCTCTATCTTTACAAGAATAAGATCAGACCAAGAATGGAGTATCACTGCCATATCTGGGCTGGTGCTGCCCAATCCTCACTGTTCAACCTCGATAGAGTTCAAAAGCGCTTATGCGACCTTGTGGATGATGAATTAGTCTCCAAATTGCAATCCTTATTCCACAATCGAAATGTTGTCAGCATGTTACTATGGTATCGCTAACACTATTACAGATGTTCGAACGAGTTAAATTACTTAGTTCCACCAGCTCAGTTCATCACAGCTAGAACCCGTTGCGCCACGTTCCCGGTGACAAATAATTCCTATTTGAATTAAGTTCCACTCAGAGAGCTTCTTCCATAGAACTGTTGAGCTGGAATGCTTAGTCGACAACTTGATCAAAAACGAGTCCATCCTTCAAATCTATAAATCAACCATTCGCCCTTTCATGAAATATTGCTGTCATATATTGTCTGGTGCCCCCGCTGTTTGTCTTAGGGTCCTCGACAAAATCCAGAGAACCATATGCAATGTGGTTGGCCCTGATCTGGCATCTCGTTTACAGTCGATCTCTCAAAAACGTGCTGTCGCCTCCCTCTGTCTTTTGTACAAATACTTGCACTGTAACTGCTCCTACCAGCTATTTTCACTACTTCCCAAACTGCATGAATTTAAACGAGCCACTAGGCCTGCAACTCAGTCCTACCCTTTCACTGTCGAAACGGTTAAATGTAGCCGTCTCTTCTACTCCAATAGCTTCATTTTTCGCACTTCCTGCCAGTGGAACTGCCTTCCTCTTACTTGATTTCCTGATGGCTATAATCTCCAAATATTCAAATGCAATGTCAATCGACATCTCCAGACGCCTTGATCTATTCCCCATCATTCTCTTCGTCCTTTTCTCTTTCACGTTTCTTTACTCTTACGTGCTAGTGGCACTCCCGCTTTGCTTGGGGTAAAAAAACTTTAAAAAAGTCCAATTGCTAAAGTGTTTATATATAAACAAAAAACAATACGCTAGATTTAGCTGTTTCTCTTTGTCGAATGAAGATAGCTCAGTGGCAGAAACTCTGACACCAAATCGGTTGGGTTTCGATCCGGGCTTGAGGCATTCGGATGTCTAGTCGCACTGAGGAGCTGTGATACAGCGAAGAAACAGTACTGTCTACGAATGATATATTGTTCTGCTGAACTTCCTCCTTAGCGCCTTCACTGCATGAATTTAAGAATGCTACTAGAGTGGAAAATAGGTCTCACAATTTAACCGTTGAACTAGCTAAATGCAACCGTATGTTTTCTCTAATAGTTACTTTTCTTATCTGTGGAATTCCCTTCCGATTTCTTGTTACTTTATTACATCAAGTGTAGAATGATTTCACTTCAAATTCTTTTTTTATATACTCATTTCACCCCAAGAAAGGAAATAATAATGCCACTAGGATGCCAGGGAAGCGAAGTGAATGAGAAGACTTTATGAGAAGAAACCGAGAACCCAATCCTAAGAGGAGATAACCTGTACTCCCGATGAAAAGACGTGGAAAGAACGTGAACCGTTCTAATGAAGAACTTACCTACTTATATTGAAAATCAAGTGTTAACCGATATCTATCCTACATGTCCTTGTAATGTGTACTTCTTACGTCCCTGACTCTTAGAACAGTCACGCTCAGAAACCCACTACCGTGAGGGGATCTTGCTGTTTGCTGTTGGAGAACTATCCTGATAAAAATCGACTATCTAAATAAATCACATAACAAATTGGAATTTTGAAGCTTTATGGAGATGACTATATATCAAATCATGTTCATCTCTATGGTTGACTAATACATACATACAAAAACACACACACACACACACATATATATATATATACATATATATATATACACATATATATACATATATATATACATATATATACATATATATACATATATATATATACATATATATATATATACATATATATATATACATATATATATACATATATATATATATATATATATACATATATATATATATATATATACGTATATATATACACACACACATATATATATATATATATATATATATATATATATATATATATATATATATATATATATATATATATATATATACGTATATATATATATATATATATATATATATATTAATGAGTATCACTCTATGCACAAGGAGTTGCAGGGTGTGGAAGAATTGGAAACAGAAACATTAATAATGAGTGTAATAGGAGGACAGTAGATAGCGATTGACATTTCATTTAGATTTTTGGGAGATTAAAGTTGGCTGGAAAGCATCGAGCCAGAATGGAGTTCCACAAGTAAGAAGTGCAAGAAAAGAAACTGTTAGTATAGAATTTACGGCTACGTCTAGGCAGCTCGACTGTAAATTGATGAGATCTCAACACCTGTCTAGTACTGCGCTCAAGTTTTAAGAGTCTAGGTAACTTAGCGAAGAGCTTATCCGAACAATTACTATACAAGTAATTTCCAGAAAGACACAGAGATGCAACGTTATGGCAGTGGAAAAGTGACTGAAGCCGGGCCACCAGATAAGGACCAATAATATTGCTGATTCTTCTTTAGATTTTATCAAGAAGCTCTAGATAAATAGCAGGAGCACCGTGCCATATGTGGCAGCAATAGTATATACTAATATTGCATCTAATTCTCCCTTAGAACGATTCAGTACTAGGTGGTGTATTATAGACCAATGATCTAAGCTTTATGAAGATGACTATTTATTATACAAAAAATAATGCTAATCACTATAATTCAACTAATATATATACTAGTTACAGTAATGTTGCATCTTATCGTCCTTAAGAAGTGTTCAGTAGTAGATGATATGTTATAGACCAATGATCGAACGCAATATTTAAAATTAGAAGAAATGATATTTGCTAACAATTATACCACGTCGAAGATCTATTAGTATTTACAATAAATATCCGAAAACGAATGATTGGACGATTATTAGAAAACAGTAAATATACCTACGCTACTATATTAGTGAATAAAGAAAAATAAAATTATTACAGTTGTCATAATGTTATTCCTTTTATCTTTGTTGGAAAAACGGTAATTTTGGTTTTCTTAGTAATTATAAGCCCGAAGTAAGACATTCTTCAGGAATATTCCACGTGGAAAACGGGATAAAAATTGAATCATTTCTAACACTAATAAAATGAACACATTTTATTTATCAAGAATACTTAGATGTTTCATTGAGGTTGAAATGGATTGTCGGCTATGATGGACACATCTTGATAAACGAACATCCACCGCGTTTGGAAGACGGAATTAATTAAGTAGAAATACGCAGGATGAAAGGGAAGCTAAAAATTGATTTCGTTTTTCAAAAACGATTTCCATCCGAAGATCTATTACATCCCAAGAAAATGGTATCATCAATTGGAATAAATATTACTGTGGATGACAATATATACGCACCCGAAACTTAAATTCGGTTGTGCACTCGAAAGTGGGAATTTGTAAACAATGACTATTACTACTGATAGTACAGGGTTTTTCCCTTCCCTGAATTGAGCACTGTCAGTCACTGGCGGGTTTATTCACAAAGTAAGTACGTAAAAATTCGCCTTTCTTTCAACCGATGTCTTAGGGGGGAAATTCACCGTCTGTTGCCGTATCAGTTGGGTCTCGATCCCATATTAAAGCAATCGGATGTCTAGCCACACTGATGAGCTGTGAAACAGGGAAAGAGTCTGTCTGTGGATGACAATATATATATATAGACAGATGGCCCGGCGTTGCTCGTGCTTAATTCATTAATTGTACGACTGATACACCAATCGCTATCACTTGACTTAAATTATTTTTGCCCTTCCTTGCCTTTAAAGGAGTGCCCTTTACCGGGATGATGTTGCTACATGCCTTACTTCTTGCCTATATCACACTGCGAATTGTTTCTAAGCTCTATACTAAACATTAAATCTACTACGAAAAAAGAACTAAACAAAATGAACACAAAACGATCAGCTTTAAAAAAGAATTCGTAACTGGAAAAAACGAATGAAAAAAGAAAGTTAACAACAATTACTTTTTCACACCCGACCCAGTTCTGCGGAATCAGAATCAACGTTGAGTTTAAGCAAGCAAATGAGCCAATTGGAGTAAAGTGCCATTTAAATTTAAATTTTTCCCACTTGTGACGAATGCAGCTATCGATTTTTTTTTTGCATGCTAGCATGCTAGTTAGCATTCGTGTCAGTCAGCTTTTGGCTCTCACGCTGGCCAATAGAATCTTCCTGCCTATTCGTTGCAGCCAGCTATAGGCTCTCACTTTGGCCAGTGGAAAATAGCCGCAAACTACATGAAAACTACCGTAGAAGCATGACAAAATCGATTATTTCCACTATCGATGGGAGTTGGGAAATGCAAAGTCGGTCTTGGACTTCTTGCTAAGTTGGAGCATGTGCATGCAAATCCGTCGAAAGTTGCGGCCGTGCATTCGTTAGACACACACACACACACACACACACACACACATCCTGCCTTTATATATATATATATATATATATATATATATATATATATATATATATATAAAAGGCTCAAACACTAATATTCCATTTTATATTATTATCTTACTCTGTCCTGGACATTGTGTACTACCTGGATTCTATACTCTTGTGAAATTATTTACATATATATATATATATATATATATATATATATATATGTATGTATGTATATTAACCATTAATATTATCAACATATATATATATATATATATATATATATATATATATATATATATATATATATATATATATATGGTTGTTACCACTCGATTACGTGTAATGCCATTGCTTGACTGATCTTCAAATATTGACAGCACAGACGTGTTATTTAATCCTGCTATGGTCATACATTCTCTTGTATAGATGGGGTAAATCTGAGTGCCTCTTGCAGCAGATGCTACAGTAATATTTTGTGACTTCTTCGGTGATTCTTAAGGCTCCCCTTATTTAGATAGACGCGGTTGAATTTATTACCCGTCCGATCAAACTCTGTGTTAGCATTCTCAGTGGGACTAAATCAAGACCTTTCCGACCATCTCTCTTGGGCATTCCATGTTCAACAAAGTGCTGTCTTACATATCAAGTTTAAACACCGGTTCTTGTGTGATCACAGAAGTTAAGCAACACCAAACTTGGGTAGTGCCTAGACGAGTGCCCGCTTGGGAATAACAGGTTCTGTAAGCTTGAAAATACGAATGGAGTAATGGATAACAGATTGGAATTGGAAATTTGAGAGCGGAGTTCCAATTCCTGGCGGTTTTGTTATATTCAATTATGCACAAATACCCTTGGGAGAGGTATGAATCCACTTGTTCTACCCCCACCTAAGGGTTAATTAGTAGGACTAGAATCAGTAAAATCATTATTTCCAAAACATTCTTACAATCTAAAAATATTTTCTGGCTTTAAATAATCTGCAAAGGGTTGATAAAAAAATATTAATCTACACCGTTCTGTTCGAAGTCTCTTTTAGTATTGTACACTGCTTCCCTCCAGGGTGAACAATCTAGAACAAGGTTTCCCCGGTTTTTATTCATGCCTTTGCCTTCTACAGTATTGTAGCTGACCGTGTGTTTAGGTGTTGTTATATTACGTTTATTCCTGCTAAAAGGTTCGCTACAAGAACATGGCGAACTCGGAGATTGAATCCAATAAAGAAGTGTAAAATTTACAACGGACATAGACATTAACATTTGTGTTTGTGTTTCAACGTAAAGAGTTTGTATTGTGTTGAATGTTCGTACGTACGTGTACGTGTACGTGTGTTTCATGGCGTTTTCCCACAAGTGGGCAAAACGTAGATCTCTGCGAGAGATCACATTTTGTAAATGTGTCCGCTGAAATGCAAAGTAAAAAGAGGACGAGGTAAGAAATCACCCAGTATTTATAGTGTCGGGAGAGCGCCCCTTAGCGAACAATTTGAACAATTAAGGAGGAGTTAACTCCGACCATACGTTCTTCATGCAGTCTTTATACCTCAATATCAGTTTGTACAATGGTCTGTTTTCCGTCAACCAACTCACAGTAGAGAGACTGCATCAGGACTCTTCCGGTTCATCATCCTGACCACTGTATTATAACCGCTGCTGATTTCAAAGCTTTAACTTCGATTCAATCGAAATTCCATTCTGAGACCGTAAACGTATAGCCAGTTTTCCGAATGCATTCTTCTTTATGTTCCGTTTCTCCTCAGGACGTGGGCGATAATGACTCTCCACAACTTCTTATCCCCTGTAGCTCTTAATAAACATTGTATTTCTCTTATTCTTCCTAAGCCCTGTTTCGTCATCCATATACTCAAACCCATTAAGTATATTATGAATTGTTTCTCCCGTCCCTCTTGCAACCTCCCTGTCCTTTGGGTATCAGACTTTCCAAGCCCTTCTACCTCATTATATGCCACGGAAACCTCAACTCTCTCTTCCTTGTGTTAAGTATTAGTTTTCTATTTGTTTCCATTTTCTCCAAAACTTCGTCGTTGCTCACATGTTTGGTCCACGGTATCCGCAGCATTCTTCTGTAGAACCACATATCTCTTGCTTCAAGTCTCCTCTTCATCTTTGAGGAAAACGTCCAACAATTGTTGCTATAGAGGGAGACAGATATCACATAACATTTTATTACTCTTTTTCTTGATTCTAGCGAAATTTTTCTATTTCGAAGCATTCTGCTTGGATTTTGGAATACTTCCTTGGCTATCTCAATACGTCTTCGGATCTTAATGTCACTCTTTCCGTCCTCTGTTAAGACACTACTCAGATATTTAAAGCACATGTTTTTATTTTGGTACCCCCGATTTGCAATTCCCATTTTAGGTTCTTCGAATTTAAGTAAACTACACTGGCGACGAGGTCACAATAATTTACAATTTAATTGGCTAGATGTAATTAGTTCTATGCTAAGATTTTCTTTTCTCACTTGTGAAAGTCTCTTCCGGCTCCAAAATATCTAGCCAACTCTAATCTTCGAAAAATTAAAATGCTATGCCTATCACTTTCAACTGTCTTCCTGATAATACTTCTTCTGTTCTTGCTCCTTAGTAAAGTTTCTATTTTCTACTTCTTCCACACAGAGTAACCCCTTGTGTCTTAGAGGCTTTAGTACCTTGCTTAGTTTGAAATCGATTAATATATATATATATATATATATATATTAGACGAATCATAGTGTTGAAAATGATTTCTTATATAGTTCTTATTTTTCTTCTTTTTTTGTACAAGTATTTCGACCACTCCATTCATTATAAAGAACTATAAGTTGTCAGTCTGAGAGAAAATATTTTGATGGCTACATTTTTTTAAAACGCTACATCTCAAATTAGAATCATCCGCCATCATATGTTATGTCATGCGTAGAAAGTTTAATTAAGCTTCATATGTAATAAGTCCCATTATTACTATTTATGTGTGATTATTATTTTATACGTATATTAAATATTTAAACACTAAAATAACGTGACCTCCGACAGGCGTTGGTAGTGCATATATATATATATATATATATATATATATATATATATATATATATATATATGTATATATGGGGGGATGTGCATGTGTGTGTGTGTGTGTGTGTGTAAATAGTGTTACTATTTTATTCGTTCACACTTCTGAGTTGACAATGCCAATATAGGTCTTCTTGTTAGATGAAATAGCTATAAGAATGAGGTAAATTGTGATTACGATTCTATGATTTATACATATATATATATATATATATATATATATATATATGTGTGTGTGTGTGTGTGTGTGTGTGTGTGTGTGTGTGTGTGTGTGTGTGTGTGTGTGTGTGTGTGAGAACGTTGGCGTTGACGTAAAAAGATTTGGAATATGAACTAATCATGTTATTTTTTCCTCATAGATTTATCGCCCAGGTCAGCTAAATTTTTTGTGTAAAGCTATTTATTCCAAAAATGTTAACACCACTTCTTGGAACATTTAGCACTTAACACATTAAAAAGTTCAGGTAACCTGGTCGATATATATATATATATATATATATATATATATATATATATATATATATATATATATATATATAACCTGTGTCTTGTGTCCATTAATTTTATTGATAGACTTTTCCAAATTACGAATATTCCTTCTCAGATCAGGAAGAACTTCAGACAGAATTTTTCAAAAGAAATATGACAATTTCCTCCTTATCCGAGAAGGAATATTCGTAAGTTGAAAATGTCGATCCATCAAATTAATCGACAGAATATATATATATATATATATATATATATATATATATATATATATATATATATATATATATATATATATATTGTTTGTATGTGTGTGTGTGAAAATCAATTGGATATAGAAGTTTTATTTTATTCCAATGACGTTTCACTACTTTACGTGACCATTTTCAAAAAACAAATGAAAACTGGAAGGAAAAAATAACCATGGCAACTCTGTACCTGTTGTGTTTTGTGTGGCAACATTGATATGGTAAGGACTTCCTTAAAGCTCTCCTTCGTGTTTTAAAAATGTTCGCCTAAAATAGAGTAATATTAACACTAAAGTATTAAATATTCAAATGCAATTGGAATTTTTGAATCATTTCACTAGTGACCATGAGAATGAAAGCGGACGAACACTTGCTCTCATTAGTGAGTATAATTCGCTCTATCCGAAACTTAGCCAAAGGGTGCTCGCTCTGTCTCTGTCTGTCTGTCTGTCTGTCTGTCTGTCTCTCTCTCTCTCTCTCTCTCTGTTTGCTCACATATTAGTGTTTGGCCATTTTAACGCCCATCATACCAAGTGGCTTAAGAATGCTACTACTGACTTTGCAGGCATTCAAACACTTAATTTTTCTCACGCAGATAGTTGACTTCCCCACGCGTTTTGCCTACAACCGGGACGGTAAGCCTCTCTTCTCGATCTGTGTTTTACCGCCATCCCCGAGTCAGCTCAGCCCTTTTGGTAACTGCGATCATGCTGTAGTGTCTGTCAACTCTCCTTCAACTCCACCCCCTGCAAAGAACCTCCTACAACTAGAACCTCGTTCTGCTATCAACGAGCTGACTGGGACTCGTTCCGTGATTTCCTCTGTGATGTTCCCTGGGATGATGTATTTACGCTCCCCGTTCAAGAATGTGCTTCTGAGGTCTCCTTCTGGGTTAAAGTTGGAATCGACGCTTTCGTCCCCTCAAGGAAATTTACGGTCAAATCGCGCTCCTCTCCTTGGTTCTCCGTTGCTTGCTCAGCCGCCATTGCCCATAGGAACCACTTCTTCCACCTATTCCGTAGCGACATGTCCGACTGCAATAGACGTCTCTTTGCCTCTGCCCGTAACGTGTGTAAGCGTGTCCTCAACGAAGCTAAGTCACAAGTTGCTTCTCGAATGAAGGAACGTATTGCATCTCGCAAATTCGGCTCCAAGGATTATTGGCGTCTATGCAAGAGCGTACTTAATAATAGCAAACCTTCTATACCTCTTTTGTTCAACCAGTTTGAGGTCCTGACCTCCTCTGCCGACAAGGCTGAATGCTTTGCTCGGAAATTTTCATTCAATTCAACACTCGACTCTTCCGGTATACTCATACCCGATTTCCCTCTTAGAACTGAGGCCCTATTGAGCGGGTTACACAAAACCTCGTCATTGGTACTGGGCATTATCTCTAATTTAGACCCCCACAAGGCTAGTGGTGGAGATGGGATACCAGCCATTGTCTTGAAGAAATGCGCGCCTGAACTGGCACCCACCCTCTCCAAATTATATAACTACTGCCTCAAGGAATCTTGTTTTCCAGACTGCTGGAAGTCCTCATCGATAGTTCCTGACTTTGAGAACTCTGGCGATCCCCCTGACCCTTCTAATTATCCGTCCTATCAGTCTCTTACCCCTCTTCGGCAAAGTCTTCGAAGCCTTAATCAACGCCGAAGTGGTTAACCACCTTACATCCCATGATCTGCTCTAATACAAGCAATATGGTTTCCGCTTTTCCCGATCTACAGCTGATGTGCTTACGGCCATCACTGAAATTGTTTACCAAGCTCTTCAAAATAACGGAGAAGCTCGTGCCGTGGCCCTAGACATCTCCAAAGTGTTTGATAGTGTTTGGCATGCCGGCCTTCTTCGCAAGCTACAGGGTTATGGTATTACAGGTCGATTGTTTGACCTAATACAATCATTCCTGTCAAACCGTGAATTGAGGTCGTTCTCAACGGATTCTCCTCCAGCTCCTATCCCACGAACGCATGTGTTCCTCAAGGGTCTATCCTTGGCCCTACTCTGTTCCTTATCTTCATCAACGATCTTCCTGACGCCATAGATTCCAAGTAGGCATCTACGCGAAAGACACTACAATTTACTCCTGCCTCAAAAACAAATCTAGTGTCGCTGACAAAACTAACCTAGCCGTTCGTCTCGAAAAGGACTTCCAATCGGTTGTGAAATGGGGCAGGAATTGGCTGGTTAACTTTAACGCCTCAAAAACAAAACTGCTCTCTATTAATCACTACAGAGATCCTTCTCTGCCCCCCATTAGAATGTCTGAAGCTCAAGTTCTCGAGAGCACCTCTCTGCAGCTGCTCAGTCTCACGTTGTCTGCTGACCTGAGATGGAACAAATACATTGAGTCAATTGCTTCGTCCACCGCAAGGAAAGTTGGCTACCTGTGCCGCGCCAGGAAGTTTTTCTCCCTGGAATTGATCCTTCAAATCTATAAATCAACCATTTGCCCTTGCATGGAGTATTGCTGCCATATATGGTCAGGAGCCCCTTCTGTTGGTTTCGGGATTCTTGATAAGATCCCGAGACGGATATGCAATGTAATTGGCCCTGACCTGTCATCTCGTCTGCAGTCGCTCTCTCACAGACGTGACGTCACCTCTCTCTGTCTTTTTTACAACTACTTTTATGGTAATTGCTCCGATGAGCTGCTTGCACTGGTTCCCAGAATTCATGAATTCAAGCGTTCTACGAGGCTAGCATCCCGGTCTCACCCTTTCACTGTTGAAACTGTTAAATGTAGCCGTCTCTTCTGCTCCAATAGCTTCATATCTCGCACCTCTCGTATGTGGAACTCCCTTCCCTATTCATGTTTCCCTGATAGCTATAATCTCCAACTATTCAAATGTAATATCAATCGACATCTCCAGTTGCATTGATCTATCCACTATCCTTCTCTTCATCCTTCTCTTCATCCTTTTCTCTATCACTCCTATCTACTCTAGCTCCAAATCCTCTGTAACCCCTTGCGTGCTAGTGGCTTCCCGCCTTGCTTGGGTGAAATGCTTTAAAAAAAAATTCATCCCAAGTAAGGCAATACAGCCACTAAGACGCAAGAGTTTATTGAGTGTGAGAGAATATGAGAAGAAAACACTATTAAGGAGAGAAAATAATAAAACAACAGGAATTAATAAGAGAGAAGACAACGATTGACATGCATTTAAACTTTGAAGATCAATATTGATTAGAAAGCAAGAAGACGGAAGCAAGTTCCACAAGTGAGAAGTGCGATACAAGAAACTGTTAGCATTAAACTTAGGGTTATATCTAACCAACTCAACTGTGAAATGATGAAATCTTACTGTCAATCTAATCAGTCAGTTATGTGCCATGTGATACACGCTTTCAATACATGAGTGACGAGGCAGATTTTTCTCGCAATAGTTTGCCATTTCTTTCTTCGGTAGTTGCTTTCCAAGGCTATACAACCTGGTTTGTCCTGCTATTTAGAAGAATGGGATTCATACCTTTCCCAAGGGAATTAGCACGTAAGTATAAGGAATACGATTCCGACTCTCTGATTCCCCAATCCAAGCCGTTATCCATTACACCACCGATGAAAATGTGGATCTCATCAGAACAATTACCATGAAAAGCTATGTTACAATTTCACATATTACAGTTTTAAAGAGATACTAGCAAATGCATATTTTCTCACATCTCTCTTTGTGGTTACGTACATAAATTTTACACGTGAGAAATGCCGAAGAATTCACTTGCAGATTCGTAATCATAAAACCAATAGAATGAGAATTTTAGTTTTTTTCTAAATAATGCAAAGGTTATAAAGAAACATTCTAAAACATTTAGAAATATTTTATTAGTTTGATCCATTTCCAATTTGGCCCGTTTTACGATAAACTAGCAGGACAATTGGAAATCAGAAAACGTTTGCAGGCAAAGAAAAATTTCTCGTCTTCTCTGAATGTTCAAACATTAAATAATTTTTATAAAACAATTGCCTTTACAGAGGTAATGTTAGATTATGTTACACCTGCAAAGAAAATTTTGTTCAAATCATTTTTTTTCTTTTAAGATACGTTAACTGTTTTTTTTATTTTCTTTCTTTTTTTTTGTTGTTTTTTTTTTTAGAAACGCGCTTACGTAGATTCGGCTTGTACGTGCGTGTTTGCATAAAATAACAAAGAAGAAACAACATGAAGTAACTTAATAATTTAAATAGCAACGAATTGATGAGACTCAAAGGTTGTCATTAGTTATCTTGCCATTATTTCTGCGAGGCCCAATTCACAAATTAAGAAAGGAAAAACAATGAAACAACAAAACAAAACAAATATGAAGGAACAAATTAAGAATATTAAAAAGACAACAAAAATAAAAAAAAATAATTGTAAATGAAAGAAAAAGTTCAGAGATAATGATTTTAATCATTTTTACCTGGTTAGTAGGTTCAATTGCAAGTCGAAATGCCACCAATTCTTTACAGGTTTCTGTCTGAAATGTCTGATTAGATTATATCCAGTCGACTGGCGCCTAAACTGTATAATTATTATTGTTATAAATATTATTCTTAGTGCGTATTATTATTGCTATTATTGTTTATAATAATAATACTAATAATTTATTGTCTTTACTGTCATTTGCTCGTTTTTATTAATTGTTGTCTTCCTGCATAATGTATGTAGTCGTAATCGCTAGGGATCGAGTGACAGCATGTTTATTCAAATAGCTAGCATATCTCTCGATAGTCAATGAACTTATCAGACGAACCATTATAATTAATATTTATTTTATTAGTATTTATTTCATCTTTATCAACTTTGATCTTTAAAAGTTTAAATGCCATGCTAAACGTCATCTTCTCTCGCCTTAATTCCAGTTCTTTTATTGTTCTCTCTCTTAAATAATATCTCATATTCCCTCACTCTAAGTAATTTCATGAGTTTTTATCGTCATGCTTGGGGTTGAAATGATTAAAAAATAATCTTAAGTTTGATGTTGGAGTAGTAGCAAACATCATAGTATTATTAGGTTTCTTATATAAAACTTTGTCTTCACGATTTACTATTTATTTTTAAAATATCATTACAGATAAAACGAGGAAATATTTGATTTATTTTCTTTTTTCTTTTTCTTTTTAGATAGAATGATGTATTCACTAACTTCAACGGTGTTATAGTTTGAATTGTTTTAATTTCTCCTTGAATTTCTTATTCATTTAAAATCTTTGAATGTCTCATTGATACTCTCCGTATTTTCTGGGAAGTATGGCTATCAGAGACCTTTTTTATTTTTATCTTTTATAAGTTTTAATAGTCATCGCCCAAGATGTTGTTTCCTCGCTTATCTTCAGATTTACTTTATAGCCCTTATTATTATTATTATTATTATTATTATTATTATTATTATTAATTTAACCAAGTTCGTACAAAGCAAGGCAGTAAAGCCACTGAGACACGGGGGGGGGTAACTGGGAAGAATTCGAAACAGGAACATTGCTAAGGACCAAGGACAAAAGAAGAGTAATCAGGAAGACAGTAGATATCGATTGGCATTGCATTTAATTTTTTGCAGATTAATGTTGGCTGGAAAGCATGGAACTGGAACGTAGTTCCACAAGCGAGAAATACAAGAAAAAAAAACTTAGCATAGAATTTACGGTTACATTTAGCTAGCTCAACTGTAAATTCATGAGATCTCGACGCCAGTCTAGTACTGCGCTTAAATTCAAATGTCTACGTACCATAGCGAAGAGCTCATCCGAACAATTACCATGAAAGTATTTATAGAAAATGCACAGGGAGGCAACCATACGTGGTTGGGAAAGTGACTGAAGCCGAGACGCCAGAAAGCTCTACTCCGACTTTTTGATGTTTCAATCGGGCTCGTATCTGCAACTTTTAGACACACAATTTCCTTAGTACATAAGCCGTTCCCTACAGTGCTGGCACATGCACACTCCCATTGATGCCAGGCACTGCCAAGGCGTCTTTTGGGGTAGTCGAGCGTGGGCCAACTACAAAGCGGATACATTGAAACGCTACTTGGTACATTTATTCATCTGCCTTTCCAGGTCTTGGTACCTCTATATTTTCGACTTCAAGATGCTCTTATCCCTGTCAATGTCTGTCAGTCTTTGTTATTATCCTGCTATAACTGTACTTGTTCCTTCCTTTGTTAGTTCAAACGACCGTTACGCCTTGCCAATACCCCATAAATAATAGAAGTTTCCGTTTTGATCGCGTGGAAAGAGAGAAAGAGACAATAATTGATTTCAGTGAGAAAATGAATGAATTAAAGTAAGAAAGAAATGGAAGATGGTAGTATTGAACATTTGTTTCGGTAAAATGTAAAAAGTTGCCAACTTCAAATCTGTTCATTTGTACCCACTTCTTAAAATGACGACCATCTTTCATATTTATGATTGTTATTGCAACATTTTGTTAAAGTTGTTAAGCTCAAATATTTAACGATGGAATAGGGGAAGTTCTACAGATATTGTAGAACTCGCCATGAGATTACTCAATCATTAACTTAAGAATTAAGATTCATCAGAATATTAACATAGGAAAAACCGTAAAATTTTCACGGTGTGACACTATGAGTTGGATATATGCGCACGCGTGTGTGTGTGTGCGCCCGCACATCTGTGTGTGTGTGTATATATACACCCCCACATCTGTGTGTGCGTGCGCGCGCACACATATGTGCGAGAAGATTAGTTAGATTTGACCTGGGTATCAAACTTCAAGACCCAATGACTAGATTAGGAATCTAGATAAAAACATGTTTTGGACATATGGCCAAAAGGGTAGATGAGTGTTAAGTACTTGTCAAAATACGAAGATAGTGAACTGGTCAAAACTTAAAAGGGTCTGAATTTAATGTCCCTGAATCGGAGTCAGCTAGGCTAAGAAATATTTTTATGTCCACTTTCTTCAAAGGGAGAAATGGTCATGAAAAAGTTATGGGTTTATTCGTGGGTGTCTCTTGTCCGGAAATGATGAAAGAGGATTCTGCATATATACGGGAGCGCCTTGGGTCACGGCAGTTAGACTTAGTTTAGGTTCGAGGAAGGTTGATTTAGGCCGGAGCACGTAACAACGAAGAGCGACCCATTAGCAGCCGGACATTGTTAGCTAAGATATATATATTTTTTTGCCAGCCGAGAATCAGCCCAGAGTTAATCATCCACAAAAAGGTCACACGCCCTCCCTCCTCTTTTCGTCCTACCCAAGTTTGTAGTTGTGTTTTTCTTTTGCCTATGAGCCTGCCTCTCGCTCGATCCGCCGCACAGAAATTCTACGACGTGGGGTCTATATCTTTGTGCAACGAGTTGCAGAGGTGGGTAGTCTCACAACGGGTTAACACTAGTTATTTTCATTGAGAGAGCAACACGCCAGAAAATGTGAGGCTGGGGTACAATTATACAAACCCCAATACAAATGCTTGATACTGATATACCCGAATCATATATATGATGCTCAAATGCGCTCGATCTGGTAATAGGTGTAAAATAAACTTGTAGTCGGAGTGTTAGAAATACCTTATTTTCATGTGTATAATACGACTTGAGTAAAACCAGAGAATAAATTACATAACTGAGTATAATACGACTCCTTTAGTGCAGTAATCCCTATATAAATTGAGTTTGAAAAGTGATACCATATTATTCATTCAGAGGGGGCTCCAGGTACTGACAGCTTGGGGAACCGCACGGGGTGCCATCAAGGCTGAGGGTGCCATCATGCCATGTGTTTGGGTTCTTCCAAAACTAAAGCTTATAATAATATACTTTCGGTCACCTATGACCAAAGACAGATTAAATTCTTTGGGTAGGTTGTCAATAGAAAATGATCTTGTAAAGAAGATAGGTGTAGAAAGAGCTATGAAAAATTTGCCGATCTAAAGTCTAGAAAAATGTTTTAGGTATGATAATGAATTTTTTTCTTTAGCTTGTATTAAATTGTATTAGGTAGTAAACTTATTATTCTACATTTTCAGTTTTTCTCCTTGTAACAAGATAAAAAAATATACATGTAAGGGCGCCGAAGTTCAGCTTGCTCGGAGTATCAGCAACACTAGGGCCAGCCCATTAAAATATCAATGTCGTATATATTTTTCGTTAAAAAAAAAATCAGTATATTAAAGAATAGAATTGAACCGAAGTGAGGACACTGCATATTTCTTCTAATTTCCTATTTAAAACTCATTTTAAGAGAAAGGTACTAACTAAACATTTGAAGGGGTTAATTAATCAATCATACTTTTCTGTTTGATATGACTTTTATTTTTTTTCTATATATATATTAAGACACTATAAAAAAATATTGTCTTCACTTAAAAATGAAGAGATAAAAAATTATAAAATAATCAAAATATAAACAAATTTTATCTTGTGAGCAAAACTGTTTTAAATTTTTAATTACTAATAATAAACAAGACGATGATTCCCAAAGAACAAACATGGCCGACTTATCAAATACCGTTTTTCAACAATTTTTATCAACACCTGCCTGCTTTGTGTTTTATTATCTATTGTGCTGAGTGCAATTGCAATCTTGCTGTTTCGGATAAGAGGACTTTTAAAACTGGGTAGAAATTTTCTGAAAATATGTGCTTCAATCCCCTTTTCTGACTTTAACTTTACGTCATATAGGAATAAAGTGTCGCTGCCGACACTTGGGTTCGAACACGGATCGCCAGAAAGCAAGCACGGTCGACTTCATTTTGAAATAATTAGATCACGAGACGGGTAAAGGAAAAAATATATATATATTGGAATTAGCGTCGTCTGACCGAGTATTGTTCTTAGGTGCCAATATTTAGTTTATTTTAGGTTTCCGCTTTCTGTCCTTATTTTTCTTAGATTTTTTTTTAAGCTTTTCACCCCAAGCAAGGCTGGGGTTACAGAAGATTTGGAGCGAGAGCAGATAGGAGTGAAAGAGAAAAAGATGTGGAGAAGGATAGTGGATAGATCAAGGCAACTGGAGATGTCGATTGACGTTGCATTGAATACTTCGAGATTATAGTTGTCAGGGAAACAGGAATAAGGAAGAGAGTTCCACAGGCGAGAAGTGCGAGATATGAAGCTATTGGAGTAGAAGTGACGTCTACATTTAACAGTTTCAACAGTGAAAGGGTGGGAGCGGGATGCCAGCCTCGTAGGACGCGTGAATTCATGAAGCCTGGGAACCAGCGAAATCAGCTCATCGGAGCAATTACCGCGAAAGTATTTGTAAAAAAGACAAAGCGAGGCGACGGCGCGTCTGTGAGAGAGAGACTGCAGACGAGATGACAGATCAGGGCCAATTACGTTGCATACCCGTCTCTGGATCTTATCAAGAACCCCGAGGCAAACAGAAGGAGATCCAGACCATATATGTCAGCAATACTCCATGAGAGGATGTTTGCTAATTGACCTCTTTTTTTCTGTACCTATTTTTCTTTGGTTTAATTCCCCATCCACTCACTCGTTAGGTGGTGAATGACATCAGTTTTCTGGTGGGTGCGGGGCGCCTTTCGTTTCAGGTGTGTTTTTCTTATTTGTCGTTGTGTCTGAATGAGTGTATGTTTCAGTGAGTAATTGGTTGAATGAATGTTTTTATATTATTAAATCCTCGCTTTGATTTCGTCCACTTAACTGATGTTTCTGCCACAGTTAGCGACTGTGGGGTTTTATTACTGGCATTATTTTGTTTAGTTTATTGGAAATAGTTTTGTACATCTTTGTAAATAATCATTGGGGCAACATTTTAAATTTGTTGTTTTTATTCCCCTTGCTCCACAGACAATAAATTATACATGTGGGGTCTAGTTAAGACTTTCATAGAGACAATGTGGTGTTGTGGTGGCTGTAGTATGAAAGGAAAATAAGAATGTGTTGTTTTGGTGTAAGGAATCTTGTTGTCTGTTTTGGTCAGTGTTTGTAGCTAGCTAAGTTTAAAGTTAAGACAGATGAAGACCGTCTCTTTCCCCCATTCCCCCTTTTGGCTTTGTGCCACATTTTGTATTTATACAAATAAATATCGTATTGTTCTTAGGCGTTACTGTTGTTGTATCTGTGATTTACAAAGTCTCTCCTACAAACGGGGGTTACGTAACATTCGTTCAAAATCCCTCGTATTATGCATATAGAAATATATTATGTTCAAATCGGGTAACTTCGTTCAGACGTTCTACTGTTGTGAGTCTTCCTAAATTACATCCATGTGACTCTCAAGTCTCTTTGTGACGCATGTACTAATGCAGATATTGAGGCAACTGGGAATATTCTGTCTTTTCTTGGACCCCCTCCCCATTTTCTAGATAATGCCAATTCTTCCTTAAAGTCATGCTGTCGTGTGAACTTCTCTCTGGTACTTTTGGCGTTGTTCAAAGGCTGTCAACACGTGTCCTTATGATTCTCTGTTTCTTATTTCGCATTTTTTTCTGATGCCTTGCTTTTCTTTTTTGGCTTCCTTTTATTCATACCCTATCGACCACTGCGACAGATACATCTGCATTGACAATGCGGCTTCTTTTTTGGTTTATTCTTTTCTGATAGGTTTCTTTGTGGCCTTGCGTGAGGTTGTACATATTTCCATTTCTTTCTCTCGACATTTTGTGGAGAATTCCTGTTGAGAAAAAGATTCCTCTGCATCGATCCTTCTGCATATTTCCGTGAGTTTAGTTCATAGACTCTTCATAATCTGTTTTAATTTGGATCATTGCAAGGGAATTTGTAATTCTGTCCGGTATGACGTCCAACCAGTTCCTGTGGTCGCTTTGTGTAGGTTGCATTTAAAATAGCAGTAAATAACCAATATTTTTTTATCCTCTCCCTTACACGTGGTTTTCTTTGAATTGTCAACGGCAATATTAGCTAAGAGAGCTTCGAAAAATCCAGGAAGGTTACCTGTCGTTACAATAATCTTTAATAAAGGGGTTAATTAAGTCCGCCCTACTGGCTATCAAGAGAGTAGCTGTCCAACATGGCGATCAAATTTGTAATTTGTGCGCCATGTTTTTTATTTGTAATTATTATCACTGGCGTGCTGTGTTTAAATCATTCCCTAAAGTTCATTTCCTATACTTCTCACACGGGGATAGTAAAGCGTCAGTTCGTGAATTTGGTGAGATTGTGGTTGTGAGTTCAATTCCTGAGTAGGGTATTGTATACTGAGTGAAAACGGGCGATCAATAACTGAGTAGCACTATAAGTAAGAGCTAGATGTAGGCAGAGTATCGAGATTAAATACAGGCTTCAATTCAGAATTCCTTCTAGGTTACCCAGATCAATGTACACCTGAGGAAGTCAGGAGAGCACGACGGCCGAAACATTATGATAACAGCAACAAAGTTGAATATAGATAGTGTATAGGGATGAGAGGCACTCTGAAGTAATGGATAGCGGCTCGAATTGAGGAATAAGAGAGCCGAGTTCGAATCCATTACATTCGCTTACGTGCTAATACCCTTGGGAAAGTTATGAATTCCCTGGCTATGGGTAAATAGCAGGACAGACCGGATTCTATAGCCTTAGATGGCAACTGGACTATCGCAGAAAGAAATGGCAAACTACTACGGGAAAAAATCTGCCTCGTCAGTCATGTATCGAAAGATACATGATCGTCTAAGCGTGTATCACGTATGGCACATAACTGACAGGAATGGCAGTTTTCGTTTTAGTTGAGATCAATGTGGTAGGTTTGTCCAACATTTCGGCTTTATGATGCCGACTCCCAGGAGGATACTTCCCCGATCACTACAATCTAAAACTGTTCAAGTCTATGGTCAATCGTTATCTTCCTCACATATTCCCATAACTGTGCCTTTCATTCTGTAACTCTCTACCTCGAGTGGCTCTTGGAACTTGTGTAGGTTGAACATCATTGAAAAAAAAATAGACTAAGGACTCGCATCATGTTCTTAAATAGTTTGAAAATTGTTTTCTCAAATCAATGATTAAAATGTCTTCGAGCGAATGAAATGTAAAGGTCTTAAATAGAACCTTTCTTCTTTGCCCTCCTCATTCTGCCGATGTAAAATCACAAAGAACATGACCAGGTAATAATAAACTATATTATTTGAGTACTTTCAACGACAGCAAAATCTAAAATGGATATCACATGTAACTCAAGAAAAAAATAATGTCATAATCAAAAGGTTGTTCCACACCGTTTCAGACAAAAATGATCGGAATAAAGTACCCCATCAATTGCTAGAAAGTCCAATACAAGTTACTGTGCTTAAAATCCTATTTACCTAAAAAATTGTTTTAATAGAAAGATTTTATAAACTTGAGCCTAACGTAGCACTAGATGTTCGGTCAAGGAATGCCGAATGTTTCCTTATATGGAAACGACTAATATTATCATTGCTCCCCAAAAAAGAAAAAAGAAATCTTTAATTTCTTTTTTAGGGACATTATGATAGGTACGTTGGAATAATGGATAACTGCCTGGGTTATGGAATCGGAGAGCCGAGTTCGAATTCCGTTAAGTCTGTTTTTTGCTATTTTACTGAAATTAAGTCTTTTTACATGACTATTTGTAGCTAAATTTCTCGTAATGTTCGAACTACCCTAGTTTCATGAATATAATCACCTAAACCACTTCAACAAAAAAACTCCATGACCTTACTTTCTCCGACATTCGTTGTATTCGTACCAACTTCTCCAGCGTGGAATTGTTCCTCTTCGAAAAGTCTCCGGACATCCTAGCTCTCTGTGAAACTAATCTTAACTCTTCTTAAATCCCCTCTTCTGATTTCTCGATTGCTGGCTACCTTAGAAAGGACTTTGAAGTCCATATGCATAGCCTGGGAGTTTATGTCCGCAAACATCTCCTGCTGGCTAAGGAACTCTCTCTCTCTCTCTTTCTCTCTTTTTCTCTCTTGAATCTCCGGACCATTCTCACGTGTCTCCGTCACTCTATATTTAACTCAGTCAGCTATCTCTTCTTTCTCTACCGTTACCCTTGATCTCAAGACTGTTGCATACTATATAGTATTTCCGATAATATAGACAAGGCCACCTCCTTACACCCGTCTGCAAATCTATTCGTGTTCGGCGACGTTAATGCCCGCCATACCATATGGCTTAAATACTCTGTCACTAACATCGCTGTCATCCAAGCCCTTAACTTCTCAATCTCTCACGCAAGTGTTTGACTTTCCACGCGACGGACAAACATTTTTCGCGATCTCTTTTTTTTTTCATCTCTATCCCTGACTCTTGTCGTACTACGCGGCTCTACCCTCTTGTGGCAGTATCTGTAAGCATCTTCTTTCGCTTCCCCACCAGCCAAGAACACACTGCCAATCGTATCGAGTGCAAGCGTGTTTTCAATGAAGTGAAGCTACTGTTTACTGATAGAATGAAACAACGTATTGCATCTCGCAAGTTTTGTTCTAGAGATTATTGACGGTTCTGCAAGAGTGTGATGAACAACAGCAAATCCTCAATACCTCCACTATTCAATCATTTCGAATCCTGACATCTACAGCAGATAAGGTGGAATGCTTTGCACGGAAACAATTTTCCAACTCAGCACTCGACTCATCTGGAGTACCTCAACAGATCGCCCCCCGCCTACAAATGAAGCTCTACTAAGTGATATGCGCATAATCCTGTCACTGGTCTCGGATATCATTTTTAAATTAGTCTCCCATAAAGCAAGTGGTGATGACGGGATACTAACAGTTTAATTATTTTACTGTCACTGTGATTAATACCGAAGTAGCTGCAATAATAGTATTAATAAATGTGCTGCTTTCCAAGGCTGAAATACCGGTTCGCATGAGATCGCCGAAGTTAAGCAACGTCTAGCCTCGTCAATAACTAGATGAGTAGCCACTTTGGAGTAACGGGTGCTGTGAACTTGCCTGTACGTGTGTTTAAATATATAACGGCTCGTGATTGTTAATCAGAGAGTCGAGTTCTAATTCCAGTCGGGTTCGTTATATTTCCTTAAGCGCAAATACCGTTGGGAAAGGTATTAATACACCTATTTTCCTCAGATGTAGTTTAATCAGTAGAGAGTGCATCATTATATAATTATAACATCTTTAACAACCTCAAAATATGTTGTGGCTATATATAACCTGCAAAATGGTTGATAAGACGTTAAAAATAACTAATCTATTTTATGTGGGCAATATAGAATAGAATATATATACTATATATATATATATATATATGTGTGTGTATCAGTCTATTATATATTAAGTCAGAACTGTATAGAATGGGCCTTAATTTCTGTGTTTTACCCGGTAAATTTACATTCAGATCCAAAATCCAAAACATCGTCTTTCTTAGCTGCTACTATTAAAATGTGGGATATATAAAAACAAACAAACAAACAAACAAACAATAGTGATAAACACAAAAACCATATGTCGTTGAGGTTGAGTATTTAGACACAGCGTACGTCAGAAATTAAAGTTTAATTATAGTCTCTACATTTTCACATTTCCTCTCTTAGTTAAATTGTAACCGACGTTTGTTTGGCAGAGGAGCTTGTTTCCTCCGGTTGTTAACCGTTAAAAATTGACAACGTCTTACTCAAAACCTCGTAAATGTCTCCAGTTGCGTATAAATATTTTTACCATGTGGATATTCAAAGTGAGAGGATTTCAGTAACAAAAGAAAAGCAGGAATTACTTGCCCAGGACGTTGATCGTTATAACAATAATGTTTCTTGTCTGCAAGAATCCAAATCAAAAGGACTCGATATTAATATCGGAATTAGAGAGCAGAAGTTAATAGTTTTGGAAATAGACAATAAATATTATGAAAAAAAAGGCGTTGATATTAGTAAGAAATTATGGAATAATAACAGGCACTGGACGAACAATCCTGCTGTACACTTTGAAACAAAAGCATTAAAAGAACTACGAAAAAAATCCATCTTTTCTCTTGAAGATATTGAAGAGCTTGGAAGATCTTCAACGCTTTTGGGAGAGAATTTGGAGTGAAATGATAAACGTGATTTACAGATTTTATTAAAATTAGATTTCACACATATTTGCATTATGGCGTCAAGTCGAAACGGTTCTCGTAATGATTGATTGAATTTCTGTCTCCTGCTTATATATGATTCCATCAATAAGACTATTCTTTCCACTATTTATTTTCGGACTATTGTTCTCATCTTTGTTGTTGTTAGAGCAACGTTTCGGCCGTTGTGCCCTCTGGTCATCCACAGGTGTATATCAGTCTGAGTAACCTACAGGGAATTCTGAACTGAGCCCTTTATTTATTTTATGAGTTTAATCTTGTGACTTCAATCCCTGTGTCGAGCAGTGTGTACTTGGACTCAGTGGAAACGGTCGAGCAGTTACTGAACAATACTAAATACAAATACGAACTATAAGATATCCCTTGGCCAACTTGACGTGGTGTAATAGTTATAAAACTTGTCTTGCTAGATCAATTACGACTGAGTAGTGAGTTCGATCCTCACTGGGTGCCCCATACTTTCGACCTTGTGTCACATCTAAGCCGGGCTTAGAAAATCACTATACGATATCCCTAGACGTCAGCAGTGGAACGAGAACAGTCTATCCTCGTAGGTTAAATCAAAGTTTCAGTTCAGAATTCACTGTAGGTTACCAGGATCGATATACACCTATCACAACGTTTCGATCTTGATGCGTGTATGTATGGACATAAGTTCTGTTAATATTTCGTGGTACGACGTCATAGAACCGCATCAAAAATTTACGTCCTGAGTCTGCTATTCCTCGACCGTTGTCGTCGCATAGCAAATTTCTATGTCAACATAACAGAATATCATATTTGATGGTGAATATCTTTGTTTAAATGTCCATATAACCACTCTGAAGATGGCACATGTGAGCCGAAAGCTTAGATCGAGAAATAGCATAATAAAAAATATCCAAACTTTGGAAAGTTTTTCTCTTTATTTTCTCCCAAATTAATGCAACTATACGTAGCTTAGAATGGCTCATGATCAAACATAATATAAATTTGTTGTCTGTTATAATTAACAAAATATTTTTGAATATATATATATATATATATATATATATATATATATATATATATATATATATAGAGAGAGAGAGAGAGAGAGAGAGAGAGATGCGTGTGTGTGTGTATTGATATAGGAAAGAACTGTTAGATTGATGATACGAACTTTTTTAGTATTTTTGATTTTATTTAAAGAAGTATAACCTAAATTGTAATTATTTAAAATAAATACGATTCCATCACGACACAGAAATTACTGTTTCGAAACTGGTCACCCATATTCAAGTTTAATTTCAATATTAAACCTTAACTGTTGGATGAGAGTTTCATCGTCAAGCTATGTTTGGAATAAGTAAGCAAATAAATGTTTTACTCATTTACAGTTTTGAAATGAAGGTATAGTCTGGGGTTAGTTTTTCATTATCAAGGGGTCTCTACTTTGATGAAAGTAGGGGTGTTTGTTATATGTCAAGTTTTTGGAGTCGTGTAAGGTTGTTTTTTTTTTGTTTTTTTTTGTCTAGCTACAATGGCTAATTTTATCAGGCTCCGTTGTTTTGTTTTTTGTTATTATCTTCCAAAACTCTAAGTGATTGATGTTGTAGGTACGGTCCTTTTTGATATTTTTTGTTTTTTTTGTTGATGATGATTTCTCAAAGGATCGTTAACATTATGATTGCGTTGTATTTTTAAACATATTGTTTTAATTGAATTTGTTAATAGATTTTATATGATATTTTGTAATTTTTATATGGTAATGTGGAAATTATTATTTTTGTTATTTTTATTTTTTATCCATTTATAAAATGCTAATTATATGAGGCGAATATTTCGTGGTGTCTGCAAAAAACCGTTATTTCATTTCTTTGATTTAATAAATCTTCACTTTTTAGAAACTAGATAATGTGTAGTTTTTCATGTAGGAATAAAGGGCATGGGTCATACCAGGTTCTGCAAGTTTTTGTTCTATTTATTATTTTCCATGTTACTGTTGGTGTTTCATTTGTTTCTTTTAAATGTCAAAAATATTTAGATAGGTATGTCTGATTCCTGTTTCTAATATTATTGACGAAGCTATAGTATAGTCTCCACCTTATTTTAAATTCATTTTTTGTGGATCCTATATATATATCTTTTCAATATTTGAATTCTCAATGGATGAGATTGTGCATTGGTATACCACAGATTCTATGCAGCATTTATTCAGAGGGCAATTTTCAGGGTTTCTTCGATTACATAATTTTTCACTAATTTTGTTTAATTTTAATTTAGGATCTCTATTTATTTGTTTCTGGCATGCGTGTTTTTTTTCAGGATTTTATTATTATGTTTTTTATCATCCTTTCTAGATTTTCAGTACAGCTATAACTTAATGTTAGTGTGTTTGTATTAAAGATCTTACGAAGTTTGCTGTTAGTAAGAAAATGTTTTTCGATTAAAGCTAGGAATTTTTGTCCCAGATTATTACTAAATATTTGGTTGGACGGGGTAGGTGGGTGTACCAAATGATTTTTCTTTTTTCTGCTTTTCCTCTGCTTTTTATTATTATTTTTTAAATAATTGATGTTAGGGTGTTCGTAGCCACTATATATTAGAGCTTGGTTGTAAAAATTACTGTGTTTATAGAATATTTCTTTATTTGCGGAATTCATACTAATTCTTTTCTCTATTGATGAGGGTATGTGCATAATTATGGATGGAGGGTGGTTTGACCTGGGGTGTACATACAAGGGATTAGTATTAGGTTTTTTGGAAGGTAGATATATGTTATTCATTAAATCTAATGTTATGCCGAGGAAGTTCACCCTTTGCAATTTTGTGTTGACTGTAGTTTTTAAATTTAGGTTTCCGAATTCACTATATATTATCTTTCTAATTTTATATATTTTAAAATTAGTGGAACTCCTCACTACCATGAGGCCATCATCTCTCTATAGCCCGATGTCTTTAATGTCTAATTCACGGTGCGCAGTTAGGTTGTATAATATAAATAGACCGACAAGGTTGGAAAAATTGCAGAAAACTTGTGGTGTCAAAATAGTTTTCAGGTTTTTTAATCCATTAGTCCCCCTTATGGATGAGGGCAGATTTTTTTTGCATTGAAAATAAAGTTTTTTTCTTCTTCTGTTAGGTCTGAATATATAGTAGCAAACTGTAGGACCGTCGTGAATAGATCTCTTGATATTGATTGGTAGTAATTTACTACTATTACTACATTTCGTTGCTTAGTTATTCCAAACATCGCTTGGGGATGAAACAGTCATCCAACACTTAATGTTTAATATTGAAATTAAACTTGAATACCGGTGACCAGTTTCGAAACATAGTAATTTCTGTGTCGCGATGGAATCATATTTTTAATATATATATATATATATATATATATATATATATATATATATATATATATATATATATATATAATCCAGTAGCTCTTTGCGTCTTAGTGACTTCATTGCCTTGCTTGGAATGATTAAAAACGATTAAAAATATGTCCAGTCTTAATGATATATGCATGTTTCGAATCCTTCTCAAAATATAGAATGACCAGCCGACAAAAATGAATCTATGTTGAACTGGCTCCTATATCAGTCATTATTAGCGAACGGAGACAGATATGCTCGACACTGCTAGCGAAGCATATGATAGATTATTAGCGTTGCACTTAACTACATAACTGCATTGGACGGCTTTTGAGTATATGCAATGCTCCAGTAACTCATGATGTTGAATGCAGTATGGACGAACTAGAAATTGCCATGGATGACGAGTGTAACCACCCAGAGTATGCCTCCAACCCAATGTATACTCAGGTTAGTTCATTGCTAGACAGTTTTTTATTGTTTGTATAAGGTAATAATACCGTGTATAAAATGGACTGACCTAGAATATCAACCCATGCTCTAGAATATACCCACTCCTTTTCCCATTTCATAAGGTGCATATTATTACATCCACAGATGATCATCGTGGATTACATTATACCACGCAGTATCACACGTCCACAATGATTATTTGTGTCCATTGTACAGCCCTCAATTATATCCTGACTCATTCGCGTGCATATATCTTTTCTTTTTATATGCTATGTCCTTTCAAGAAGTAGGCGATCATGACTCTCCACCTCTCTCTATCCCTTGCAGCTCTCAACAAGTCCCTTCCCTCTGCTTCCTCCCCCAGACCACGTTCTGTCATCCACTTGCTTAAGCCCGCCAGGTATATCATGCGTTGTTTTCCCTGTTCTCCCTCTTTCCCCTCTATTCGACCCGTGAGTATCAGATTCTCCAGGCCCTCCTTCCTCATTATATATCCCAGAAACTTCAGCTGTTTCTTCCTGAAGTTAAGTATAAGCCTCATCTTTGTTTGCATCCTCTCTAAGGCCTCATCGTTTCTCACACACTCGGTCCATGATATCCTTAGCGTCCTTCTGTAGACCCACATCTCCGTCGCCTCGAGTCTCTTCTTCATCTTTGGGGAAATCGTCCAACATTCGCTGCCGTAAAGAAGGACAGATGTCACGTAACAGCTCAGTATTCTTTTCTTTGTTACCAAAGAAACCCTCCTGCCTCGCAATGCTCTACCCAGCTTTTGGAATGTGTCCTTAACCATCCCAATATGTCTACGGATCTCAGTGTCGCATTTACCCTCCTCTGTCAAAACGCTTCCCACATCTTTAAGCTTCCGCATGTGCTTGATTTTAGTGTTCTCGACCTGCAAACCGCATAAGCGTAAACTACAAGAAGACATAATTCATGGTCACCAGGAAAAGGATGAGCCCAAAATGCGGAACAAGGAACGCGATATTCATGCTCAGAATGTTAACAGTAAGAGAAATACAAATGCAGAAGGACGTGTACCTATTTTTCATAGACTACGCAGATGCCTTCGACAAAGTACGCCACAAGGATCTATTGGAACTGCTCAGCAACCTTCATATATTCGGGAAAGACATTAGAATAATCAAGAACCTATACTAGCAGCAAACAGCATGCACGCACAAAAAGAATGAGTTCAACAGATATACAAAAATAGAAAGGGTCCTAAGGCAAGGATGTGTCTTCTCACCGGACCTATTCAACGTATACAGCGAGGCAATTCTGAGAGAATTTGAAATCCTACCGGGATTCAGCGTTGGCGACAACAGTCTTAACAACATAAGATACGCAGATGACACAATACTGATAGCAGACACGGTAAAGAAATTACAAAATCTCCGATTGAAGGTAGCGACGTAGAATGAGAAGGGACTAAGCATAAATTACAAGAAGACAGAGTGCATGGTCATCGGTAAAAGGATGAGCCAGATTTGCGATTTGCAGGTCAGCATCACTAAAATCAAGCAGACGCGGAAGTTTAAATATCTGAGCTTGCATATTAATAGGCCTATTTCCTCCATGCTTATTGATTTTGGTCAGGAAGTATCTGATTATTGTCGAATATGCTCAGACCAGTCCTTCTTGCCAGTTTATAGACGCGTGGCTTCACATTCAAGTTACAAAAAAACCTGCAAAACATAATAACTGCTTATAAACTGGCTTACTCGGGTATAGTTTAGATTAGACTAGTTCGAATTCCAGTCGTGTTCGTTAGATTCACTTACGCATAAATAATCTGTGGAAAGGTATGAATCCATCTCTTCTCTCTCATGTGTTGAATAGCAGGATAGACTGTGTTCGTTAGCCTTGGTTGGCAAGCAGTCTACCGCAGAAAGAAATGGCAAGTTACTGTGGGAAAAATGAGCCACACCAGTCATATATCGAAAAATAAATGATCGCCAAAGCTTGTATTACGTATGGCATTTAACTGATTAATACCCACGAGCCATGAAGTAGGTTAGCACTAATTATACCCCAGTTGTTCTTGACTAGGGTAAAAGATAAGCGGGTATATTCTGAGAGAGAGAGAGAGAGAGAGAGAGAGAGAGAGAGGTTAATCTGAGTTGCGGGTGTGAAGTCGTATCTTTTATTGCAGTTCGTAATTTATTCTATGTGCCATGTCCCTCCAGGACGTAGACGATAATGGAACGGCATAATTTTCCTGTCCTTTGTATTTCTGAGAAATGTTTGTCTTTTGTAATTTCTCTCATAATCCCTGTCCTGTTAACCGTTTACACAAGCTCATTAGATGCGTCTCGTTACAATGACAATACAATGATTTCTTATCCGAGCGGTTAGAACGTTCGCTTTCTGACCATGCGAGGCGGGTTCGAACCTCACCATGGACGATTTGTGAGGAAGGAAACTTATCGGACTGAATCGAGGTGCTTTGGAAACCATACCAATACCTTGTGAATGGAATTGGGGCCGTCGATAGCTCTGCTGGCCTTGTTCAGAAACTGCGACTAAGGTCTTCCCAGCATAGCAGGTGGGCTCTGTGGGTGTTGATCAAACACAAATGTGCCTGAGTGAACCTCTGCAATAGGGAGTGTTATTATATCCGAGTGTGAAACAAATTAAAGGTCTACGATAAATAGTACACAAGAGTCGTGATTGACAATTGTTCGTTTGTATTATGAACAAAAGTTTGTATAATCTAGAGTTTAGTAGACCCCTTTTTTTTTTGGCCGAATTTTGTTTGCACATCACCAAGTTTATGTGTAGATCAAACCCTCTGCATGCGGGCAGAGAGGATCCCCAGAAAACAGCAATCCGACCCTGTTTTATATGGGGTCTACGGACAATCTTTGGCCGAGTATTCGGGCTCGGATACCCCACATTAAATTCGGCCTGGTGCTACATCTTACCGCGGTTAATACAAGTGACTTAAGTGTTATTCTGATCGAGGCTGAACGATGCTCACGTATATTCTGGGTGAGAGGTTTAATGTAGACTGCTAAACCGGGAATAATGGTGCCAGGAATCATGAAACAGGATGATGATGCCGATGGTGATGATGTTAAGGATAACGATGAACTATTTCTATTTTTAATGCAGTTGCTTTATGAAATTTTCTGATTATCATCATCAGCATCAAATCTATTATCAAATATCCTATTTAGATTATAAGTGATAAAATGATATGGACATTTTATTCTTTTTTCATATACTAGATATTTTCTTCGCGTGTTGAAATGCTGACAGCATTTAACTATCGCTGTAGTTATCGCTAAAAATTTTGTCGAGATTTACAAACTCCGGTTTTCTTTCAGTTTCGCAAACCAAGGAAAAGCTGATTTGTTTGTAAAATATACTTTGACAAAAACCCTACCTCGCGATTTAATAATTTCTTTAATTTAATTTTATAGGACTCCATGGTAAACAATATTTTTAAGAAAATATATTTTTCCCATTTTAACAGCGAAGAATAATTTTTTTAGGATTTCTTACTCTTGAGCATGCAACATGCAAGTGGCCATGCATAAATACTTCCTTCCGGAGTCAAATTCCAACTTATTGAAGCGTTTGGCCCTGTCATTTGTTTATAGTTCTCGAAAACGCAGGGTAAACTGGAAACTGTATTCTTGTATACATAAAAACTTAAAGAAAAGATATGCAAGAAACAATATTGCATTTTTATTAAATAAGTATTTGGTATTTTAATCATTGAATTGATTTTTAAATATAGGGAGTATTTTGTATGTTTACCCTTTCAGCCCTGCGTTCCTGAATAATTTTTAACCCTTCTGTCTGATCTCCTGAGTCAAAATTCAATTACTCGCTGCGCTGTGTAGAGTTCTTTTTTTGGCGAGTTTTATCCTCGATTGCTTCCCTGCATGCTTCATGGTAATAACAATCTTTCTCATCCAAAACATATGCACAAAACACAATGAAAGCCGCGGACATGTTGGTATAACGTTCGATGACTTCAGAATATTACAGCTTTTCTGATTGGCTCTTCAAAATAAGACAACCAATAGCAAAACACGACGCAAGTTTTTACCCACGGTTCAACCGCTGGCTGGACATTACGTCATTTATGTCTGCCAGCGGCAGAGCGGTGGTCAGGGCCCAAAGGGTTAAATAATAAAAATTACCTTTTCCCACCCAGAAATAATGAAAATTTATTGTACTTTGCTATGCACGCTAGTAAAACCAACTGTACTTTGCAAACCCTTACCTGTTTGCACTTATCTCCAAAAAGTTGGTTTTGATCAGTGCAGTGAAAACAGAAAGCCCGAATAAACTTAAAGATAAGCTTTATTCCACTTTATCAATACATGTGGAAAAAATCAACTACTCATATCTACAGTCGACTGTTCCATTCTCAAAAGGGGTGGAAGAGATCTCAATTACTTCTGAATACTACAATCAATGAAGTTATGGATATTCAGAGCGTGTGACGGACGAACTAACGGAAGTCACAGAATTTTATACATAGTTTATCATTATTATTATTATTATTATTATTATTATTATTATTATTATTAGTTCGGTTATTGTTGTAGTAATTCGGATTTATTATTATTATTATTATTATTATTATTATTATTATTATTATTATTAATCAAGAAGTTAAGGCTGTCAAGTCAAATTTGTTGTACTTTCGTCACATACATTCAATTAAATTTCGCCTAATAACTTGGTAATTCTGAACACCTTTGCCTGTTTTTTATTCCATCCATTTATAGTTGCTTTTCTCGTTATCTCAATTAGTTTTATTTTTCTTTCTTTGCCTAATATCATAGTTGCAATTAGTGAAAGACCAAATTTTGTTGATTTCTTTATTCACATTCCTTAGCGTTTCTTTTTTCATTCCTTTATAACACTCATCTCTCGTTCTTGCTTTTTTGTCTCTTTTTTTAAATCTTTCTTTCTTTTTTTTCTTTACTTTTTACAAAATTCACTTAAGATTGCCATCTCCAATTTGCCATAATGGCGACAACTCTAATTCCGGTCACGTGTTCGTTGTTCACTTGTTCCGTTACTCGATTAGGATAATTGTAGCGATTGTTATACGTTTTATCAGTCGCGATTGCAGGGTGTAACCTTGTAATGTTCACGCCAGAACTCTATTGTCTCGTGTCGAGGCAAAGGTGTGGGTTGTCATAATGGCCGACATTTATTTTTTTAAATTTATTTTTTTGTAGTGGGGGACCTTGTTAAGTGATATCGATAAGAAGTGCCAGTTATCGAATTTGTCTTATAAGCCGAGCAGATGACATAGACTTGATGTCTTCAGTAATGATTAGAAAGCAAGTATTTATTTTTTCTTTAGTTAGCCATCACTTAATTTTGATCCGTATATTTTCTGTTCATCATCAGATGATATAATAGCGAAATTCGATTTAAATTTACATTTGATGCCTGATTATTGGACAAATTGTGTCAACATTTGAAATTTGGAGTTATTTTAGAGACATATAACTCAACTAGAGTTTACTTTGAAATAAACGTTTATTTATATATAATTCTAGCCAGATCCCATGAGAGTGATTCCTTCTCAAGAAAAATTACAGACAATAAAAAAAAATATTTAGTACTATTTGCAGTTTCTGTTTGAAGTTCTGATTTTTCTTTTTTTTATGTTTCTTTGAATCATTTCACCCCCAAGCAAGACAATAAAGTTACTAAGACGGAAGTGGGGGTTACTGAGTGTTAGAGAATATGAGAAAAAAACACTATTAAGGAGAGAGAACAGTAAAAGAACAAAAATTTAGAAGACAAAAAATAACAATTGCCATTGCATTTAAATATTCGAAGATCAAAGTTGACTGGAAACAAAAAACCGGAAGAGAATTCCACAAGCAAAGAGAGCAAGAGAAGAAACTGTTAGCATGGAACTTTCGGTTCTATCTGTCTATTTTAACTGTAAGATGATAAGACCTTGCCGTAAATACTGCACTTAAATTTACAAATTCTTAGTACCATAGAGGTCGTTTCATTAAAACCGTTAAAGTGAAAGTATTTATAGAAAAGGGAAGCTACATTACAGCAGTGGCAAAGTAACTGAAGCTGAGATGCCAGGTCAGGACTAATAGCATTGCAAATTCTTCTTTGGATTTTATCAAGAATCTCTAAATATATAACAGGAGCACCAGATCTGACGTGGCAGCAATATTCAAAGCAAGGTCGAATGGTAGACTATGTAAAATAGATTCTGGCATGAAAATTTGTCTAGCACGATACAAAGTAGCAACTTTCTTAGCAGCAGTCCTAGAAATAATTATTTTACTCTTTTTTTATTCAGACTGTTGTCCTCATCTTTGTTATTGTCATCGCATCAACAAAGATAAGGACAATAGACGGAATATATATGACATAAATAGCTATGTACAATTATTTACTATCTCTTCAGGCACATTTTAGGTGCGGTGTTTTCTTTGATTATACGGCATATCAAATATTGTCGGATTATTTAATGGCGAAATCAGTTCTTTTGAAAAATACTATATTTAAATCTGTAAATATTTAATAGGTTTGAGGATATATAAATATTAGTTTATATATGTCTGTAAGTATTTATTTGGCTCGGGAATATGTAAATTCTTATTTTAATTCTTAATCTGAAGTTGAAAGATACGGATCGAGATGATAAGCATATTGGCTCCAGGTGCAGATACCCGCCTTACAGGTTCTCAGTGTCTGTCCCCGACATGTAAACAAATGGTCAACCTAGTTGCACTTAGCATGTGCACACGTAATCAAATATATATATATATATATATATATATATATATATATATATATATATATATACTGTTTCGCTCTGTCACAGCTCATCACGCTATACATCCGATTGTTTCATGTCGGGATCGAAACCCGACCGATTTGTCATCAGTCAGAGATTCTACACACAACATATCGACAGAAAGTAAGGGAAAATTTAACGTCTTTACGATACGAAAAGACGTCAAAGGCTAGGAGAACACTATTCTAGTTGAAGAGCATTGCACTAGCAGCAGCAGCCACTGTTTTATAATATCACCCCTTCCTCTCCCAGAGCTCAATCGAATTATGTCGAGAGCATAAATAGTCATCCACTGAGAGACTGTTTCGCTGTATCTCAGCTCATCAGTGTGTTTAGATATCCGACTGCTTCAAGCCTGGATCGAAACCCGACCGTTAAGCACCTCACCCGGCAGGAAAAGAAACAGTTTGTCATGTTCACGCATGAAGAAGATCCACGCCCGGAGAAAGCTCCCGCAGCTATATAACCTTACTTCGATATTAAATGACGAAGTCCAGAGTTGGACAAGCAATAATTTGATTTATGAGAGATTTAGTTTTCGGTTCGTATTAGTTTTTACGGCGTTAACTTTTACAGGAAAATGATTTATTCAGGACAGCTTCTTCCTTCGGTTTTATTGTAAAACTGTTTCCCTTGAATATCCGTCGAAACAAAAACTTTTATGATTCGCTATTAAGATTGGCGTCTGATTACCGTCATTTTTTTTTTATTGATATTTTATTTAATTTTCAGCGAATATATGTTGACGATCAGAATACCCATGCCTGTTTCATTTTAAACGAAATGACAAACTATTATTATTTTCCTACGTTTATATCCGTTTGACTTGTAATATAATTTTGTTTCGAAATCTGCATTTATTTTATAAGCTTTGGTATCAGATTCCGTTATATTGCATGTGATCTGACTATACTTACACACACTTGGAGGCTTACGGCCACATCACGTTGAAACACCAGTTCCCGTACGATCACCGGATTTAAGCAACGTTGAGTCTAGTCAGTAACTTGATGGGTGACCGCTTGGGAATACTAGATGCTGTAAGCTTGAATGTGCGGGTGGGTTAATGCATAATGACTCTGAACTGTCAATCAGGGAGCCGAGTTCAAATTCCAGTCGGGATTGTTTCATTCATTTACGTGCAAATACACTTAAGAAACGTATGAATCCACGCTTCTCCCCCATACCTGTGGATTAATTATTCATACTTGTATCACTAAATCATTATCTTCTCACTCCATCTTTTTTACAATTTAAATATATTTTCTGGCTTTAAAAGAGTTGATAAGCCGAATCTAATATATATATATATATATATATATATATATATATATATATATATATATATATATATATATATATATATATATATATATATATATATATATATGTGTGTGTGGGGGGCGAAATGAGACAAAGTGAAAATATTATTAATGTCGACGCTTTTTGCATCTGTACGCGGGGTTGACGTCTTCCGGTAGGAATGAAAGATTTTTTTTCTTTTTTCATATATTAAAACCGTTCATAAACCCCTTCCGAGTAGATCTGTAAGGCTTAATAGCCACTCAAGATAGAGTGTTACTTTTTGATGTTCGATGAGCGTAAGAAAAGGTCTATTAGGGTATGTAGGAAAGTGTTGTGGATTCCGGGATGAAATCCGATATCAAAGAATAACAAACGCCAGGAATGGATAAGGAAAATAAATGTATTAACGTAATAATACAAACTGGTAATACGGGTTAGTAGATCCAGGAATGCAGGTTAGTAGCATTAATATATATACAGTCTTGGTATTGAAGTATCGCGGTATGACTCCTTACTGAGTCTACGTGTTCGCTAACTGTGACCCTTTTCAGCCGTCTCTGTGTGTGACTTATTCTACTACTACTAAGCTCTACTACTCTTCTGTCGTTCCGTCTCGACTCCTTGACTCCTTCACTTGACTGTTCGGGTATTCACTGGTAATAGTATATGTATACCTTGGGTGAGTCCATTTGTGTGAAAAGAGGAGACCTCTTAACAGAAAGATAATGGTTACACCTAGACTTGATGATGTCAAGATAGTAGTGATTGAGAAAACAACCTCCCGGGAATGTCACTTCTTTTAAACAAAAATGTTCACCGTACACAAGACCCGAGAAACACTGGATATAGAGCGTTACAGAGTAAGATGTAAGGGACACGTTTTATGAGAATATATGTGAAAGATAACGGTTCAGTCTATACTTGAACAATTTAAGAGTGTGGCATCCTATTGGGAGTAAGTTCCACGAAGTAGCGGTTCGTGGGAAGAATCTCTTCGTGTGAATCGGAAATTACATCTCCCCAATGAAATACGAAATGAATGAGTGCGGATCGCTTCAATGTTCGCGGCATGGTGTGAAAGTTAGAACTAGTGAACCTGAGGAATCTAGTTCGCTTGAACTCTTTCCATAGAAACAACGCTAGAGTTGCGAGAGGCTTGAAATATTTCGTCTTTGGGTAAGTGGTTGTAGGGTGGAAAATAATTCATCGCCCCCGTGTCCGATTGGACGCTTTCAGACTCTATAGAGACTGGAAACTGATTACTCGATTTTCGGTCTGATCTTGATCTTGTAGTGGTAGACGAGAGCGGGAGGGGTCAGGTACTTACTAGAGCGTCATAGAAAACTGAACTCTTTTCTTTGGCGATGGTTTGTATGTATCAGTTCCACTTGAGGTCTGTGTTGAGATTAAGTCCCCAAAAACCTCAACGCCTGCAACCTCCCAGAAAGAGCACTGTTTATCCCGATAGAAAAAAATCCAGGCCCCACCCGGTGATGATCGAACGCCATTAGTTTGGTTTCGCCGCATTGAATTTGATCAGTCAGTTTTTCTCCACATTCAACTCTTAGGTGTAAGTCAGAGCTCTGTTCATCTACAATTTTGGACGTGCACTCATATACCGTTGTACATCCACACAAGATCGAAGTTAACTCTTAAGCAGGTCATTAATGTAAAGTAGAAAGAGAGTTGGACGGTTAGAAGTGAGCCTTGGGGGACGCCTGAGTTGATCATTTGGGCCTCGAAAGAGTAGCCGTTAAGGAACCTAACCGTTGGGAATGACTTGATAATTGAGAAGATTGCCAGTGATCCTATAGCTGAAGAATTTGTGCAGTTAACTTTATGCCACACCTTGTCAAAAGTCTTCGAAATATCTTATGCAACCGTCCTGGAAATGTATTTACTGTGTAGTATCTCAGAGATTCTGTGATTAATGACAACCAGGATATCAGCAGTGGACCAAGCTGATCGAAATCCATACTGCTTGTCGCTCAAGAGGTTGTCAGTATTGAAGTGAATAACAACTTTTTTGTTATCTGTCTATGTTTCTGAGATGAGGTATTGTAATTATTTATATTATTTACATTGTTCGGATTGTTGCCCTCATCTTTGTTGCCATATTCACGACGTTTCGACCGTTGTACGCTCCGGCCTTCATCAGGTGATTGGAATTTCGTACGAACCCTTTATTTCGTTCATCGGGGTAGATTGTTCTATTTCCATGTGCCATGCCTCTCCAGGACATCTCAGTATCTCCAAGTTTATTTTCACCTCTGCTCTAGCCAGGTATTGAAATCACAACAGTTTAGGTCAGTCACTGAATTCAACCAACACTTTTATCCAATTCCAAACACCGGAAGAAGGCTGGAGCGTACAACGGTCGAAACGTCGTGGATATTGCAACAGGGATGAAAGACAACGGTCTGGACAATATAAATAACTTTCTTTTTTTGTAAATCTTGTTGCAAAGAATTTGCTAATGACACTTAGGAAACTGGTGGGTCGATACTGAGACGGGGATGAGCGCTCACTCGAATTGTTGAAAACAGAGCATATTCCTTCCACCTTCCACAAACAAGCTGAGGTTATATAATTTTTGCTAATATCGGGAATAACTCAGGTTAAATATGCTTGACGACAACCACTTGGATTTTATCTGAAACGGTAGTCTTCTTAGGGTAAAGACTTTTGATAAGTCTTCAGATTTTCCGGGCTAAAAAATATTTTTGGACTTTAAATAACTTGCAAAATGTTGACAAGCAAGTAGTCAGCAAAAAGGACAACCCAACATACAAATTACAAACTGGAGATAGCAAAATCAAAGAAGTACAGCAATTTAAATATCTGGAAAGTGTTTTGAAAGAGGACGGAAAGAGACATTGTGACCCAAAAGCACATTGAGACAGTGAAAGATGTCTTAAAAAAGGTAAGCAAAGTATTAAGAATAAGGAAAATTACGTTAGAAACAAAGAAGGTAATGAACTGTTATAGATTGTCAAATCATCAATCCATCGATACTGACCTTTCTCATTTACAAAAACGTTTTTTTCTTTCACCTCCATTCCCTCTTGTTTATTTCTTAGGTTATTTGTTTTGAAGTAGAAACCATTTAAAAAAAAATATTAAAAAATCAAAACATTTTACACCTCTCAGGTACCTGCTCATTGTTTAAACAAAAGAGGAAAACACAAAACATTTTGTCTTATTTCCACTTCTTATTAATGGACCTATAATCATTATTATTGCTTTACAAGGAAAATAAATACTTTATTTCTAAAGCTTACCGCTATTGCAATATTTAAGATGATCACAGCTAAACAGCTTTTTGATTTTCTGTCATTTTCCTAATGTTTTTAAAAAAAAGTTCT
>OZ038484.1:89707384-89912384 GCA_964036315.1 Acanthosepion esculentum
AAAAAAATAATAGTGTATTTTATAGTGTTTTTCGGGTGTTGGTTTGAGTAAAACAAATTTACTGATTTGAATGAAAAAGAAATAGACCCCCGAATTATGTCAAATTCCGCGAATATTTTTCATCCTTTAACAGTAAGTTGTGCTTAGTTTAATTTGTAACGTTTTTAAATTTGGGTAGAAAAATGCAAATGTTGATAAGATAGTGAGGGACGCAAAACACTGACCGGGGCCCCCAATAAGGCTTGACTCTACTCCGGTCAGAGGTTCGGGTGTAGTACACACCTGCCATGATTCTAAACATTTTATATATACTTCCTCGGCACTAACTGGGGTAGTTTGAAATTAATAATTAGATCAAGCTGGCGGAGCAGGGTGGTGGTAATCCCGCCCAACCATGTCTCGTTGCCTTGCGCCAGAGGCATCCTAAAAAGGGAAAATGCCGTGAGGGCTTCAGTAATTTTTCCGGGGTATTGCCGCTAAGCCTACTTTAAACCTCGACCTTGAACGAAAGAAATATATATATATATATATATATATATATATATATATATATATATATATATATATATATATATATATATATATATATACTAAGTATGATAGATAGAAATATTAAAATAAACCCTCTCTAAACTCGATCATATCTATCACTGCCCTGTCTGTTAAATTACATAAACTTAATACTACCCGTCAAAAGTGTAAATGTTCATTTCATTTTTCTTTTCACCTTTTGGAAGTGTAGCCTGATGATCCAGCGTCCTTTAAAAGGGCTATGGTGAAATAAATTATTACATGGAGACTTAAAGTGGTCTGTTTTTCTTTAATATATATATATATATATATATATATATATATATATATATATATATATATATATATATAGAGAGAGAGAGAGAGAGAGAGAGAGAGAGTGAGATAGATAGATAGATAGATATCGTTTAAATTCGAGGTCGAGAATTTGAATTACTACCATACACAAAAGACAATGGTGAAAACATAAGAAAAAATTCATTCCTTTAAATAATATGTGGAAATAACCATTCTTTGCCTGATTAAGGTCACAAGTTATATATTAAAAAATCCATATTATAACCAAAAACGTTTGCGGCTTCTCTTTTCTCCTTTACGCACACACACACACACACACACACACACACACACACATATATATATATATATAATGTTTGTGCGTGTGTGTGTGAATATTCTCAGATGTACTGTATCTGTAGAAGACACAAAGTGAATAAAAAGACATGAGGAAAAATATACTTCATACTGCGACTGTTTCTTCATCCGACTGCCTTTATCAAGGCAAATACATTAAACATACGCGTCGATTAAGTATAGTTTTTCCTCGTATTTTTTTAATCGCGCGCGCTTCTCTGTGTGTGTGTGTGTGTGTGTGTGTGTGTGTGTGTGTGTGTGTGTGTGTGTGTTTGTGTGTGTGTGTGTGTGTGTGTGTGTTTGTGTGTGTGTGTGTGTTTTCTTTGTTAGCTTCAATATTAGATCTTTAATAATTTCCCCCGCTAAACTGGCGTTCCTCGGTTGGTATGAAAGAACAAAAATTGTATGACTTTCCTATAAAAGACTTTATTTTAATTTATCCTGCTTTCTATTCTTTTCAATTTTCTTGTTTTGTTGAAATTTGTTTCTACATTCACCCAGTTTTTCTGCATTGAATTTAAGGTAAATCTCGCTTTCGTTCTGATCTGCGGAAGCCAGTCTAACAATGGTAAATGCATAATTAAGTCAGTAAAACTGTTTTCAACTTTGTCAAATTTATGAAACTTTATCTTGATTCTATATACTATTTATACACTCACACATGTATTGGTATATATATATATATATATATATATATATATATATATATATATATATATAAGACGAGGTAAAACGATACTAAATCGACGAGTATTTGTGATGTATTTGCTTTGAGATAAAGTCCGTCACTTGATGAAACGCGTCGGCTAAGTATATTTTTCTCATGTCTTTTTATTCATTTTGTGCAATCTACAGATACACTCCATTTGAGAATATTCACACACACATACCCCCCCATATATATATAATTAATTTGTTTATTTATATTTATTTATGAACTGGGTCTTGTATCAATTTAAAAAGGTTGACTGCTCCGACGAATCTAGTTTTAGCTCTTAACTGAATAAGTTGGAATGAAAATGAAAACTACTTTATTCTGACTCCAGAAGGTAATAACCCAGTTAATGTGATGCTAAATGTCTTCCGGAATTCGTGATGTCACGTGAGAACATAACTCTCATTCACTAAAACTCTGTGGCTTTCGAAGAACGAAAACTACTAATAATGTTCTCATTATTGTACTTTTTTCTTTATTAAATGAAGCATCGTCAACTATTATTTATCGTAAGCTGGTATTTCTCGCGTCTTCATCTCGGTTGTTTGATATGGCAATTATTCAAAGAGTTTGTCTTGGGTCATAAGTAAATATGTTATATGATTTCAAATCTCGTCTTTTTATTCCGTCTTAGTGGCGTTATACCCTCGTTTGGGTGAATGGATTTACAAAATAGTAACTGCTAATTTACACCCAGTGCCGGGTTAATCTAGTAGCAAAAGCAGCGAATATTGCGGACGCCGTATACACAAAGTCGTTCGATGAAGTACGCCACAAAGATCTATTGAAACTGCTCAGCAATCTTAATATATTTGAGATGGATATTAGAATAATCAATAAAATATACTGGCAGCAAACCACCTGCATAATGAGTTCAGCAGATATTCAAAAATTGAAAGGGGTTTAAGACAAGCATGTGTCTTCTCACCGGAATTATTCAACCTATACTGCGAGACGATTCTGGGGGAACTAGAAGTCCTATCAAGATTCATTATTGGCGGCGACAATCTTAACGTCATAAGATATGCAGATGACACAGTTTGATAGCAGACACAGAAAGAAAATTACACGAATTCCTACAGAAGGAAAGCGAGAAGAAAGGATTAAGCATCAACTGCAAGAAGACAGAAGGCATGGTTGTTACCACAAAAGGATGAGCCCAAAGTGCGAATTGCAAATCGGGGATACCAAAATCAAACAAGAGTTGAAATTTGAATATCTGGAAAGTATTTTATCAGAGGATAGAAAGTATGACACTGAGATCCGAAGGTGCATTGGGATGGCCAAAAATGCCTTCCAAAAGCTAAGCAGAGTATTAAGAAATAGAAAAATTACGCTAGAAGTAAGGAGAAGAGTACTAAACTGATATGTGATATCTATCCTCCTGTATAGTAGTGAGTGCTGGAGAATCTCTTCAAACATGAAAAAGAGACTTTAAGCAACAGAAATATGGCTCTACAGAAGCATGATGAGAATGCCATGAACCGAACACATGAGAAACGACGAAGTTTTAGAGAAAATGGAAACAAAAAGGAAACTTATAATTAACATCAGGAAGAAACAGTTGAAGGCATGAGACAGATGAAAACAACGCATAACCTGCTTAGCGAGCTTCAGTAAATGGATGGTGAAACAGGGCTTAGAGGAAATAACAGAAAGACATAATTTATTAAGAGCTACAAGAGATAGAAAGTTGTGGAGAACTATGATCGCCAACGTCCTGAAGGCACATAATCTGGCAATGGTAATGGTTACATGTCAGATGTGCTGCATCTTTTCAGGTAACATTATATCTAAATAAAAAAAATATAATAAAATATCTCGTTAAAATCATTTGACCATATTTGTTTGGGTTTATTTATTACGTTCATATAACCTAAATATTTACCTGTTTTATATGCTTAGTTCTGGGTAAGACGATAAACACCATCCGGTAGCAAGGCCTCTGATCGGGAGGTTTTTAAGGAACGTGGAACCACCTCTTAATTGCTGTTGTTCCCAGTTCCACCCTGATACTGGGTGGTAGCACCTGTTAGGGTCCCAGCTATGGGCAAATAGTGACCACCCAAGCAAAATCAATGAAAGTATAAAAATACATTTTATAGTAAAAATATCAGCAACACATTTTTATATTAAAAAAATACCAACAATACAGATTTATCTTTAGTTGAAGCCAAAAAATTGTCTTCAAATTTAGATTCCGGCGTTAATAACTCAGAAAGCTTGATATGCCGCAAAACAAAATTAACCAACCAACCAACCAATGACAATTTTAATAAATAATTTATGGTTTATTTCTTCGAAATCTGTCTCAAGGACACATGACCCAGTGGATAATGACTAAACCTAAATAGTTGTGAGTTCAGTACCAGTTCCATTCTCTGTTTCCTCGTTCTCTTTCATTTTCACTCATTGCAGGAGGTTTTGATGGGCGTGGAGCCACCACTTAATTGCTGGTGTTCCCACGTACACACAGACTTGTGGTGGTAGCACCTGTTAGGGTCCCAGCTTTGAGCGAATAGTTAACCTCCAAACTGTGTTCAAAACACTATCAAAGTGTAAAAATAGGTTTTAGTACCAACAATACATTTTTGAAAAAAAAAATTGCCAGGAATAAAAATCTTGCCAGCATTAAATATCCCATTGAGATTGATATGCCGTAAAACAAACCAAACCAAACCAAACCAAACCAAACCAAACCAAACTCCCTGTCACCCTTTGCGTTCTAGTGTCACTATTGAGGTGAAACGATTAGAAATAAGAAAAAAGATGATGTTAATTAGTGCTTATTATTGATCCATGACTTCTAATGAAGACGACACTACTGCAAAAGAAAGCGCAACGAGTGTCCTGCTTTATATCAAATCGGACATTCAGGCCCAGAGGAATTATATCCCAGAGTATGAAAAAAAACAAAAAAAAACAAACTAGTTAGCATCCATGCCAGGTACAAGTCGTTAATGGAGACAGGAAGTGTCTTGCAGAAAACAGAAATTGAGCAATGTCTAGATGTGTTGCGTGCAACCAAGACAACAGTGGTGAACTAAAAAACAAAGTTGAGTTAAAGGGAAATAACTGAGACATCTGGAAGAGGCATGGCACGTGGAACTAGAACAATGTACATCGGTGGTCGAAATAAAGGGTTCGGTTCGAAATTCCAGTCACCTGAAGAAGGCCGGTGCGTACAGCGACCGAAAGGTTGTGAATATGTCGATGAGGATAACAGTCCGAATAATGTAAATAATTGTTTATTATTTATGTCTATTTTTTTTTTTTCAATTTACTACCCATTTATATATTTCCTGTTTTCTATTCCACTGCTAGTGAACTGAGACGACGCGGAAGACAAACAACAATGAGCATTATCTACCAAGTGTTCCAAGAAGAGTTCCAAAGCGTGGAACTTAAGATAAACCTTTCCAAAATAGAAACTATAATATGGAATTAGAATGAAAACAGTGATGGCACCTATCCTGAATACATCATAAAAATTCAGAATGTCGAATGAATAAATACTAAACACTACAAAATCCTCATTGAACACCGAATACTCTTCGGAAAAGGTAACTTTGTCCCAAATCGCATGACGCCACAAACCCAAAACGTTAACTTAGAGACTTGAGTCATGTTCTTAAATAGCTTCGTCAGATTTAGACTTTTACATGAATGTCATGCATGGCGTCCAAAATTTTCAGATATTTTTAAACTATCAATTGTTTTCTAAGATCAACGATTCAAAAATGGTTTCTGGAGAATGAAACCTCTAGTTCCTAGACCGTTTCTTTTCGAACGTCGTGGACTGGCTCAACAGCGCCACAGACAAATATCAGAAACCACATAACTTGAAAACTTTCAACAGCAGCAACAACTAAAAGAATTATGTCACATGTAACTCGAAGAGAAAATGACATAATCCAAATGCTGATGTTCCACATTACTTCAAACAAAAGGTTAGGAAGGAAATTCCCATCAATGCTAAAAGAGCGAAAACAATGAACCTGAGGAACTTATTTTCTTCAAACATTGTTTTAATTTTAAGATTTTATAAATTTCAACCGACAGTGATCCTACGTTCGGGCAGCGAATACCGGATATTTGCTTTTAAGAAAACGGCTAATCACACCATTGTCATTTGTAACATATGCTAGAATAAGGCAGGCTGATTTTTCAATTCTTTTATAAAATGAACATTGCACTCAGTGTAAAATCTAGAGTTTAAATGTGATAATAACTGACACCAAAAATAGGATCATAGTTTTTTTAACAATTTCTGAGCATTTAGTTTGAAATATCGTCTGAAAAATGTACAGGTATACTTAAATTCCGTAGGTTTTTGCTTACAAACTTATTTAAAAATTTTACTATTTCAAGAATAAATCCAAAAATGTTGATATTTTTTGCATTTGATACATTGAATGGAAAATATATTTAAACCAGAATTCTAATTATGAAGCAAAATATGCAATATTTACTGTATTCAATAAGTAAAAACTATGTAAAAAAATTGTAAAAGATTAGAAAAAAGGCTACTAAATGAATAACATTTGTTAGATTATAATTAATAAAACAAAAAAATATAAAATGTGTATATAGTACTATATTACTGTTGGGCACACATTACAAGACAAAATGTTTTAAATTTGTATTGTATATTGAAAATTGCACTAAAGCTACTACACTGTACAACATATTGCATCATAATATGGCTAAATTGTTCTGTATAATTCCCTGACTTCTAATGAAGATGGCAATCAAAAGAAAGCGCAATGTGTTTCCTGGTTTATACCAAATCGGACATTAGGCCCAGAGGAATTATATCACAGAGTATGAAAAAAAAAATTCTAGTTATCACCCATGCCAGGTACACGTTGTTAATGGAAACAGAAAGTGTCTTGCAGACGACATAACTTGAGCAATGTCTAGATGTGTTGCGCAAAGCCAATATAGCCGATGTGAGAGTATTCTGGTGTGTTTAATCAAACACTATTACCTAAGTTTTGCCAATAAACCCTGTGAAGTTATCTTTCAATTTTTAAGGATCTTTACAAAATAGCACAGATATCTGTCTATATTTCTGAGATGATCTATTATGTACATTATTTACATTATTCGGACTATTGTCCTCATCTTTCTCGCCATATTTATTACAACGTTTTGGCCGTTGTACGCTCCGGCCTTCTTAAGGTGGTTGGAATGCTAGGCCACAAAAATCTCCTGAGCCGACCAAGCATAGAAATGAATACAATATGGGACCCAGTAATAAGGAGTGCTAGAGAAAAGCGATAATCCCAACAAAGTTGCAATATGAGCTCTGGTAAAAACATAAAATGATAACAGCAAAAATTGCAATATGAGCACTGGTAAAAATGGTTGCTGAAAACATTAGGTTTATAATACCCAGAAATTCATACACAGATGAGGACACATGGCACAGTGGATAAAGGCGTTGGTTCGATCCAGTGACACGACCCAAAGACTGTGAGTTCAATACCCGGTTAAGGCAGTGGAGAACTTTCAGAGGGAAAATTATCTGATAACTGACATCCATGGAACTAGAACAGTCTACCCCAGTGAGCGAAATAAAGAGTTCACTTTGACATTCCAACCACCTGAAGAAGGCCGCAGCTTACAATGGCCGAAACGTAATAAATATGGCGACAAAGATGAGGGCAATAGTCCGACTAATGTAAATACTGTACATAATACCTCATCTCAGAAATATAGACAGAATCATTCTTAACTTTTTCAAAGCTGATAATATTAAAATCAATTAAGAATTAAATGAATCTCCAGAATTTATAGCTTTCATTTTAATGCATGCTTACTAGATGCTTACCATATGTTTTTGTGCATATGAAAATACATATTTATATACTCATTCAGACTTTTTTACAAATACACACATATATACACAAACACATGAAATTCATACATTTAAAAATAAAAAAATAATACTTTTAATAAAGAAATAAATCTAATAATTTAAATAATAGCACAGATAGTTTAGGGACAATCTATATGTTATGCTATTTAAATATTTCTTTATTTACCAGTTTCCAAACGAGAACTCGTTAAATTTTATTATATGAAGATTTTTAATCGATTGATTTTGGATGTGGATTTTGGATTTTGGATTTTGGATTTTGGATGCATGCATGTGTTTGTTTATATGAGTGGTTAAGTATGTGTTTATTTTTGTGTATGTGCGTAACGGTGTACATTCGCGCGAGTATGTGCGTCTGTGTCTGTGGGTTATCCCACTTTTTGCCAAAACGCCTGTGAGGCGGGGGTCGTTTTAAGCCTGTAAAAAAGGCAAGCATATTCCTCTCTTTCTTATTCTGACTCTTGCTTCCAGATGTCGCCGACATCGATTACTTCTAGAATCAAGAGTTAAAAGGAACCAAAAAGAGGGAGAGAGAGAATATACTTGTCTTTTTATAGGCTTAAATGACGCTTTCGCTCCGCCAAACAGGCGTTTTGGCAAAGCCAAGTGGGATAACTTAAATGTCTATGCACGCAGGTATACGTGTGAAAGTCGGTGGTACCTATTTCTCATCAAATATATTGCTTTAATCTGAAGATGGTTTTCATCTTTTTGGCATTGATTACATGTTTATTTCGTCATCTTAAAGAACTGAAGTTGGGATCATTTCTTTAATCATTTGAAACACTTAAAACAAAATCATTGTTTGGATGTGAAAAAACGAACTAAGGGAGATGACTTCCTAAAAATTAAAATAGTTACTTCCCTTGAAATTACCGGCTATTTTTTTGTTGTCCGGTTTTCGCGATTTAAAAAAAATAAAACATTAATTTCTCAATATGTTCGTATTTATACAATTTTTTATTTACATAGTTTACATGCGGACTATTGTCCTCATCTTTGTTGTTGTTATCACAACATTTCGGCTGTTATGCTTCCCCGGTCTTCTTCATGTGTATGTCGATCCGCGTAACCTACAGGGAATAGACAGGATTGTGACCTTTTGTGGCTCCTAGACTAATAGAATTATGTGTCCCCCAATCACCTCAGACGTAGACAGCCTGTAACTCGTTCACCCCTGTCTTGAATAATTTTGACTTGTAATACATTTTAGCGACATTTACATAGCTTGAAGTAAACTTAATGCAAATTCTTTACTAGAATACCTATCTTTTGTTTGTCAATAAAAATATCCTTTAAGAAATTGCACTCAAGAATAAAGACGATCAATGGTTACCTATTAACTCAAATATAAAAACGACCAATTTTACTATTTATTGCAAACTAAATTAGTACATATTTTAACCGATTTTTTATCATAGCAATAAAACAATCAAACTAAATATGATTTTGTAATATTGATTTCATTTCAGTTTATAAAACTATTTAGAAGTTATAACATCTAGAAAATAAAAATCATTGCTTTATAAAAGCTGAGGGGCTGGACATGTTCTCCCATCTAAAACGACGAGAACCATTTACTCCACTTCTGGTACAAATGTTAACTTGTCGGAGTTAGCTCCTCCTCAGTTCTTTAATCCTTCAACAGGGGTCTCTCCCCTGGCTATAAATACTGGCCGACCCTTCGCCCCCCTCTCTCTCTCTTTTTCTTAGGCCTTGGGCCGCCACCTCGTGTTGTAAAATCTCTCTTTTCAACCAACTCCAATATGTGACCTCTCACAGATACAGCGTTTCCTAAATTCTGGGAACGCGCTAAGAATAATACACGTACGTACGAACACTCACAACACACACACATAATTTCTCCATACAAACACTATGTAACTGTTCATGTCTTTGTGTAACTTGTTATTAATATATATTTGTTTACCCATATATATCGGTCTTGTTTGTTTTCTTTGTTTTCTTTGGACTTAATTAAAGTCCAACATTCTCATGTAGCTGGACCGGCTAGCAGGAAAGTTTAACCTTCTGATATCTCTTTACATCTTCACCCGCACAGTCCGCTACAAACTCATGTACCACTAAGGAACCAACCATTTTTTCTCCATCTTGAGCGATAGATCGTATATGAGTTCTACTTTATCGACCCGTGTATGGCAATATCTACAACAGGCAGAAAAGCCACTGATCGGGAGATTGGAGGTTTTGAGGAGTTTGAAACCACTGCTTAGCTGTTGTTTCAAGGTCTACCTTGACCCGGGGTGGTAGCACCTGTTAGGGGTCCAAGCTATGGGTAACTAGTAAACTCCAAACAAAAATCAAGTACATTTTTATAATAAAATAACCAACAATATATTTTATAACAAAATGACCAACAATACAATACACTTTTTAGCAGAATGAGAATAAATGCAATACTAAAAAATTAAATGTCTTTTTTATAGTAAAATTACCTGTAATAAATTTTTATAATAAAAATTACGAACGATACAGATTTGTAGTGAAATTACCAGCAATACATTTAAAAATTTACGGACAATATATATATCTATGAACTATATCTAAAAAAAAAAATGCCTTTGTTTGAAAGTATAAAATTATGTACACAATATGTGTAGTTCAAAGCATGAATTTCCGTACAAAATATTCATATATCGGCAATAAATAATCCATAGAGATGTTAGTATGCCGCTAAACAACATCGAAAAAGCCAACTTTAGGTTTTGAATGAACTTTAGTCCTAACAGATGCTCAAAGCAAGGTGTCTTATGAGAGTGTAATCTTTCATCGTGGCTAGCAACAACAACTCAAGTTCGGTGATGATAAATTACTATCTTCGTTTGGTGGGGTATTGAAAGTTAATTCAAGAAAGTAACGCTAGTTGTCATTTCGCGTGGAGATAAGTACGAGAGAAAATACCGACCTGAAAGTATTATGATGCTGAAAATAAAGCAGGACAAAATGTGGCGTTAGAGAAATTTATTTATATATTAGTAACATTAAAATTCGTAATGTGCCTTTAGTGTGACTCCTATTGGCACGAACTACAGCCTCAACTCGTGATCCATCCTCTTAGAATATATCACCATCCGCTGTATATATATATATTTGGTATTAGGTAGCGCTTTAGTAAGTATATTTTTCGATGTTTTGTGTTCTATCGAAAAAAAATTTTGTATGTAGAATAAATAAGTCTAGTGTAAGTTGAGACTGGGGAAGACACTTAACAGATTTTTCCCATAACAATTAACGGTGGACAAGCAGGAATTGGAGAGAGGCGGGAAGAAATTAAAAAAAAAAACCCAAACAAACAAAAAAAAAAAAAACAGAATAATGAAGAGTGGGGGGGACTGTCACAAAAACCATAGCAGATTACCTAACTTCCGGGGCAAAATACGCCACGGGAAAGTCTTTACAGGACATTAAATCTCCGCCGATAGCAAAGCAAGTCTCACCAAAAGCAGACTTCTATTTTTCTTCCGCCATGCTTTTATTGACATGAGACGATTGGCAAAGCTCCAGATTTGGACAAGTTGCAGGGAGGGCTGTATCTGGATATGCCAAGCTGTTCTTCTGCTCACGGGGAATCCCGGATGTAACTAACTGTATTCGTATGCGACACGGGGCCTCTTTTGCGTCTGTACTGACACAGGTTTGCAATACTGTCCTATTCGGTCAGGTAAAATTTGGAACCGTGGTATTGCCCTCAATTCGAAAGTTGTGATAAATAATGGCACAAAATATTTTTCCTAAATCTAAAGTTGTAAATTTAATTATAAAAATTAAGCTTAAAATCCAGGGTTTCGTTCCATTGTCAAGCTATGTTAAGGTTAACTTTCTAAGAAATATTACTTAATTTATAAGCGCAGGCAATCTGAATATTTTGAGTTGTTATGGTTAAGGTAAATTCAATCGATTTGGATTAGGGGTGGTTTAAGGAATATGTTTATAAGTATTATATATATATATATATATATATATATATATATATATATATACAATCAATATATATATATAATATATATATATATATATATATACAATATATATATATATATATATATATATATATATATATATATATATATATATATATATATATATACAATCAAATAAGGAAGAGAACATCTATGAAAATTACACAATCAAATAATGAAAAGAACATCTATGAAATTTCAAATTCCATCAAAATCAAACCACCTGGTAAACCCATAATATCAGGCATAGGTACCCTCACAGAACTTATATCTGGGTACATAGACAACATCCTAAAACCTTTACTGCCTGACATACCTATTAGATATACATATTAGAGATACTACTGACTTTCTCAACAAATTACAAAACATTAACTCAGTCCACCCGGATACAATCCTAGTAACGATGGATGTTTCGTCTCTTTACACGAACATTCCACATACTGAAGGAGTATCAGCTTGCCATGAGTTCCTTAGTAGAAAATTACCCAACAACCAAATTACAGATATATGTCAATTAATAAATTTCATTCTAACACATAATCATTTTAAATTCAACACCAAACACTATTTACAGATTAGTGGCACAGCAATGGGCACGAAAATGGCACCTACCTATGCTAATAACTTTATGCACATTCTAGAAAGGAAGATACTAAACAATTCAGAATTTAAACCATTACATTATTTTAGATATATTGATGACATTTTCTTATTATGGACTCATGGATCAGAAAAATTAAAAAACCTTTTTACTTTCTGCAACAACTTCCACGATACAATTAAATTTACCATGGAGCATTCATACACATCCGTCCCTTTCTTAGACGTTATGATAAAATTAAACAAACATACACTTTCTACCAGTCTATACAACAAACCCACTAACCAGCATAAATTCCTACACTTCAACAGATGTCATCCCCTTAAATTAAAAAAATCTATCGTATACAGCTCATTTCTAAGAATCAAACGCATATGTTCAGACCATCTGGAGTTTCTACACAACATTAATAACTTAACAGAACAATTCCTAAAATGTAAATACCCAATAAATATAATAAAAGAAGCACTAAATAAAACTATCCATATAAATCGTAACACACTTCTCACATACAAGAAAAGTAAAAACAACAATCGGATTCCCATGGTTTTTAACCACAATCAATATTCCCACACACTTATTCACAATTTAAAAAATGATTACAAGAACCTCCAATTAAACAAAAAGATCAAAGACATTTTCGCTAAACCACCCATCAACGCAAAAAACAAACACCTAACCTATCAGCTATCCTCACCTCTACGAAATATCTAAATAATACAAACCAATCAGGAAATTATAAATGTAATAAAACGCGTTGTCTAGTTTGCAAACACCTAATAACCGATAGTGTATTTTCTGTACCAAACTCCAATATCAAAATACCTCCACCTCGTCTCACCTGTGATAGCCATAATATAATTTACTACTTATTCTGCACAATATGTCCTAATAGTGGATATATTGGCGAATCTGGAATTAGATTTAGATTTCGTTTCAACAATCACAAACTATCCATACGTCAAAACAATCCTTATTCCGCCATAGCTGAACACTTTAATCAATCATGACACTCATTAGACAATTGAAAATGTTTATTGATAGATTCAGGTTTTACGAAGAAAAAAAGAGAAATACTGGATTTTAAAATTAGACACATATAAACTAGGGTTAAACAAAGACTTGGGTATTTTAAATCTGTATAAATATTTCAATAGTTAAAAAATTTCTTTAGATATAGTTAAAAAACCTTTTTAAACAACATCTGAAATACTATCGTTAGATTTACGTTAGAAATATTCAAACACAGTTGCATTCCACATTACTTGACGTCCGAGTCTCGCGACGGACGCTACTTGTAAACAAACTTCCGAACACAGTTATTTATTCAAATTCTGAGGAAGGATCAAGGCGATCTGAAATATCAATATATAAAAACATATAAATAAATACTTTCACAAAAAAACACCCAATTTTTTTTCTTTTAATTTGCAACTTTTCAGTTGTTTTATCCATATATATATATATATATATATATATATATATATATATATATATATATATATATATATATATATATATATATTATGCTATGGCTTAAGTCCAACAATTATTTAATATATTTTCTGTTTATATGTTATTTTTATAGATATAATTTATGTAAATATATAAATGTTCAGTTTCTTAATCAAGTAGTATTAATCACACTTACCGGCCTGAATGTTCAAGAAATTTCGTAGAAAATATGAGCTCTCCGACATTCAAAGTGATAATATTTTTATTGACTGATTGACATTTATGTCTTATCAACCAGATGCAATTTATTTAATAACGAAACATATTTCGGATTATAGGAATATTCCTTTTGTTGCGAGTAAATATAGCATTAAGAATTTTAAGAAAGGATTCTCTCAGACACATGTCGTCCTACTGAACTCTTATTTGGGGTAGGAATTAGATTCTTAAATTTCCCAATATAACAAACAGTCAACATAATAAACTCACCTGGAATTCGAACTTACAAATCCAAGGGAAATAAATCAGGCTTTTTATTTGACAGTTATTCCCCTTGAATGACTTTTTTTTTCTTTTTTTTTTTTTTAAAGTGGTTGAAGCTGTTTCTCTTAATTTTAACTGCATCCTTTTTTTCCACCAGAAAAACTATTTTTTAGCCAAAGCCAAACTTTTGCATGTTCGATTCCTGCCGAAGGCAGAATTTCTTTTTAGTAGGATTTCTTAATTAAAGCCGGTTGTTATAATTTCGCTGTTTAATAAAATAAAAAAAAACGTCAACTCAGACACGTGTACTTACTAAAAAACACGTTTATACTAATAAAAAATAGTGTCGGATTAAAAAATCATTTAAGAAATTAGTGTTTTTTTACGTTTGGGATACGAAAGTAAAGCTAGTAAATATCGATTCGCAGAAGTCCGAACGAGAAAACAAAAAAAAAAAAACATGTTTCCTTAACAGTCAATTCTAACTTCGTCCTGTCAGTTTAACTCCGTGGACGAACTGGTAGATGCACACTTTAGAATAAGATGTAGTTTCCCAGAGGTGAAAAGGAGATGTAAATTCGATTCCTTTCGGAGACACAATTTTATTTAGTAGGCTTTCAATTTAGTCCAGTTGTTATTATTTTCACTGTTTAAGAAGAAAAAGAAAAAAAGGGATAGTAACTAAAACACGTGTATCCAGTGAAAATAACGTTTGTGTGAAAAAGAGAGGCACGAGAGAAAGTAAGGAGGAAAGTGTAAATGTCACATAACTTGGTGAGATAGAGTGTAAGTGTCACGTAGCTTGGTGAAGAAGATGGATGAATGAGTAAGGGAATTTCTTTGAAGCCGCCGCCGTGAACTGATATCTCTATCGCCTTACTGGTTTTGTACGTCTAGAGTCTTTACTTAAATACTATTCAAAGGGATTACGAAGCATGTCTTTTATTGTCGGAAGCGTGTCTTTTATTGTCAAAGGGATCACGAAGCTTGTCTTTTTATTGTGCTAATGCCCTTGGGAAAAGTATGAAACCTCTTTCCCCCCTCCCAGATATAGGTAGATAATAATAAAAGATATCTCGTCCTCAATGACCCACATATACACAAAAACGTATATAATTTTTTTCTTTCCAGTCACTCTTATTCGTGCTCTGTTCCTCCAGGGTGTGGTCGATCATGACTATCTGTTGTGGTGGGATCCACCTAATCTGCATAGGTGACTACCAACTATATAAATAGTGGTTGGTACCGGCAGACGAGGAGGAGGAATCACGAGATCCAACTAGAGACTCTGATCGACTGCGACTAGTCAACACATTCTCCAGGAACGTCTTCCCAGAAATATACAGAAATACTATATGTACTTATTGTGTACACTTTCTTGTTATAATACATTCTTGTTCTAAGTACATTTTGTGTTGCATTATTATTCCATGCATTAGGCGAGATTCAACAATGAGTCAAGACTCAACACTATCCTTTGTCGATTTTAGTAAAGTTTGTTTTTTTGCTATCTCTCATATCTATTTTTTGCTGTCTCTCCTAAACACTGTTCTGTCATTCAGTTACACAAACTCATTAGGTGATATTATGTACTGTTTTCCTCTGAATGCCAAATTTTCCAAGCCCCTTTTACTCGTTATTTGCCCTGGAAATTTCAACTGTCTCTTCTTGGTGTTAAGTATATGTGTCCTTTTTTTACAAAAACTTCGTCGTTACTCATATGACCGGTTCATGGTATTCTCAGTATCCTTCTGTGGAACCACATTTCGGTTGCTTCAAGTTTCCACTTCATCTGCGAGGAGATTTTTCAGCATTCACATCCGTTCTTCTATCGCATTTGTCACAGGACATACCTGGTTGGGGGAGAAGTATCGGATTCATACTTTTCCCAAGGCGATTAGCACGTATGTAAATGTAAAATAGTTCGAATAGAATTCGAACTCGGCTCTCTCATTCATCAATGCGGGCCGCTATCCATTACTTTGCAGTGCCTCTAATAAAGTGCATAATTTAAAAAGTTTAATTCTTTTCTTGCAAATTTTCGAGGAAAAATGTGTAAAATCAAAGATTTGGCAAGAGTGTGTGCAGTAACCACGATGACAAGATAAAAAAAAAAAACAAAAAAAAAAAAACATTTTGACTCACTATTTTGTTTAACAAAACCAAGACGCTAAATATGAATTGGAGACAACAAAATGAAGTAAATCTTCTACTTAATGCGCCGTGTCCCCTAAGGATTTAGGCGGTCATGGCTCTCCACAACGTTCTGTCCCTTGTAGCTCTTACTACACATTGTCTTTCAGTCTTTTCTCCTAAGCCCCATCTATTTACTAAAGCTCACTAAAGTATGATATGCATTGTTTCCTCTGTCGGTCTCAACTTCTATCTGTCCTGTGAGTATCAGATTTTCCAAGCCCTCCTTCTTCATTATGCACCATAGAAACCTCAACCGTCTCTTCCCAATGTTATTAGTTTACTTTTTGTTTCCATTTTCTCTGAAACAGTCGTTGTCCGTTCCACGGTATGCTCAGCATCCTTCTGTAGAAAGACATTTCTGTTGCTTCAAGTCTCCTTTTCATCTCTGAGGAGATTGACGAGCACTCACTCGACAGATATTACGTAGTATTCTTTTACTTGTTTCTAACAAAGTTTTATTCACCCTAATTCTTTGTATTCTGCTTGGCTTTTGGAATGTTTTCTTAGCTATCCCAATACGCCTTCAGATTTCAGTGTCACCTCTGTTAGAAGACTTTCATAGGTATTTAAATTTCAGCACTTGTTAGATTCTGGTATCTCCGATTTGCAATTCGCACTTTTGCTAATAACCATACTTTCTGTCTTCTTGCAGTTGATGTTTAAAATCTCTAGTAAATATTTTTTAACAGAGGGACGGAAATTATTACACTGAATTCCGAAGGCGCGGTTAAATAACGGAAGGTGCTTTCCAAAGGATAAGTAAACTATTATGAAACAAGAACATTTTGTAAGAAATATAAAATTAAAAAAAGAAGAGAGTGCTGTACCGTTATGTACAGGTTGGTCCGTAAGTACTGTCACTATAATTTTCTATTTCAGATAGCTGACACGAGCTCCTACGGACATTCTCAATGTGTTACAACGTCAATGAAATGAATAAACTGAATCCAGTCCATGTGCTTTGTATTACTGTATTGTTCTATTGTTCTCGTTACTGTTTGGTGGTGGTGACAAGATTTTCGGGCCGCCCTGTACGATCAGTTCTCCTATATCCTAGTAGATGCCGAGAAGCCCATAGATGGAGTGCGTAAGTACGCAAGAGGTCTTAAGAAAAATGGAAACTAATAAGAAACCCATGCTTAGAATTAGAATTGGAAAGTGACAGTTGAAATTCGGTGCTACTATAATATTCGGTCTACCGTGTTAAGAATTATACCGTGACCTCAACTCTGGTGCCGTCCATCTGCGGTCCACCACGATGAATTCTACCATCACATCACCTTGTGTGCCCTGTCCACATAAAAGGAAAGAAGATGGAGCTCCCACATCAGAATCCCTCTAGGTCTGTAACCGTTAACATCTGCTGGATATACTCCTTCAGATTAAAATGTAGCTCAAAGATTTTTTGTAGACGTGTCGAGGAAACAGAAGTCGTATTTTTACGAGAGAACAATCTACTAGATACGTTATAGTGTTGGATAGCGACGCACAGAAGGAAAGTAGCAAAGAACGTCCTTAATGAGCTTGTGGAAATTTTTAGCAGAATAGATATTAAGAGAGATAGCAAAAGCATAAAACTTACTAAGATATACAAAGGACCAGAAATTATAGAAGTTACCCGAAAGGACACAACACATGGAAGAATATTAAACTTTGTCTAATTTCTTTATTATGTAATACTCACTTGTGTATAGAGAAGTCAGTAAACAATTGTGGGAAAAAAAACTGTTATAGTATATTAGAATTAGGTGATGAGTAATTCTTATTGACAATCCTTTTTCTTTCCTGGGTTATCAATATTTTTATAACCTTAGATATCATAATCTGAAAAGCACACGATATACAGTTGCGGCCAAAATGTTCAGAACGGCATTGTTTTCGTCAGAAAAGTAGGTATAAGTTTTTTAAAAAGTTGTTTTATATTCTATAATTTTCACAGACAATAAATACGATATTAATTGTTATTATCTGAGATTTTAATGCAATTTGAGAGGATAATACAAAAGTTATGGATGATTTAGTGATTTACTCCAAAACCCATGGCGGCCAAAATGATCAGAACGGTTGCTTCTACTCCGTGTTTTAATATATTTAACCGGCGAACTCTATTTTTTTAAAGTTTACGTGACGGTTCATTTACTAAACATTAGTAAGAATATCTGCAGTGTACTTTGTTAATATAATGCCACTTACTCCGTTACCAATTCGTCAGCAGATTCTTAAGCTTCGAAAGAAGGATAATTTAAGTATTGGGTCTATTGCAAAGATTGTTAACAAGTCAAAAAGTGTTGTTCACCGTATTCGTAAGGTCTACGATGATTGTGGTTCGTGTGAAGCAAGAAAGTCTGCAGGTAGGCCAAGAAAAAAGACCAAGAGAGAAGATCGTGCTATGGTAAAGTTGGTTAAAAAGGACAGATTTAAAACTGTTGCTGCTGTTTCTCGGGAAATGAGCATTGTACTGAAGAAAACTTTATATCGAAAAACTTTGTCTCGTCGTTTAGTTGAACATGACCTACATGGAAGAGCACCTGCAGTGAAGCCACTGATCAGCTCCAAGAATAAAAAGTGTCGTCTTACCTTTGCAACTGAACATGTGTTGTGGTCTCAAGAAAAATGGCAAATGGTGCATTTCAGTGATGAATCTAAGTTTATGTTATTTGGCTCAGATGGGAAAAGGCACGTTCGTCGAAAAGTAGGTGAAAAACTGTCGCCTAAATGCCTTAAGACTAGTGTTAAATTCGGTGGAGGATGTGTCATGGTTTGGGGGATGATATCTGGAGGTGGTCTGGGCCCTTTGGTGCGATTACATGGAAAGGTAAATGCAGGAGTTTATAAACAACTTGTAAAAGATCACGTCTTGCCTGTACTGAGAAATTCAACTATGCGACCACTCATATTCATGCAGGACAATGCCCCATGTCACAAGACTAAGGTGGTCATGAGTTTCCTCAAGGCTGAAAAGGTTATTGTTATTGATTGGCCTGCTCAAAACCCACATCTCAATCCTATTGAAAATGTGTGGAATATTCTAGGAGAACATTCGAACGCCAGAAATCCTAAAACAACCGAGCAATTATGGAATGTCCTTCAGGAAGAATTGAATAAGATCACCCAGCAAGAAATTGAAAATTTAATTTCCTCATGGGGTCGAAGATGTCAAAGTGTGATTAAAGCTAAAAGGCCTCACACTTAATATTAAATAATTCCAGTATTCTCTGTCATTTTTTATTATTTTGTTATTTTTTCAGCCGTTCTGATCATTTTGACCGCCATGGGTTTTGCAGTAAATCACTAAATCATCCATAACTTTTGTATTGTCCACTCAAATTACACCATAATCTCAGACAATAACAATTAATATCGTATTTATTGTCTGTGAACATTATAGAATATAAAACAACTTTGATAAAAACTTATACCTACTTTTCTGACGAAAACAATGCCGTTCTGAACATTTTGGCCGCAACTGTATTACTCTTATAAGTATATTATCTTGAACGTCCATTCCTCTAGATTATTTTACATTAATGCGACGGTACCACAGGGATCTATTCTTAGGCTTACTTTCTTCCTAATTTTCATCAACAACCTTTCCGAGGTCATCTATTCTTAATTCGGTATCTATCTTTGATGCCTTAATGTTAAGTCTATTAGGTTTTATATACTCAAATTGGGAGCTGATCTGAAAAATGACCTTCAACTCGTTGGAAATTTGGGCAAGAAATGACTCGTTAATCTCCAAGGCGAAACTTCTCTCTTTTAATCGTCTTTGAGAACCTTTTTTTGCTTTCCATTAGTATGGCTGATGCTAATCCCTGGGTGGGTGATTCATTGTGGCCTCTTGACTTAACGTTTTACACTGACGTATTGCTGTTTTTTTTCTGCATATTTAGAGATTCTTGATAAAACCCAAAGAAGAATCAGTAATGTTATCGGTGGTTTTGCATCGCAGCTTTAGTCAATATCACGCAACTTAACGTAGCTTCTATGTGCATTTTCTATAAATATTTTCGTGGGAATTGTTCGGATGAATATTTTTTCAAAAATGTTCTCTTTGGTGCTTCGACTTTACGAACTTAAGCGTATTACCAGTTTGGCAAATAGGTTTCATCATATTACAGTTGAAATGGCGAGATGTAACCGTAAGTTCTATGCGAACAGTTTCTTCTCTCGCACTCCTCGCTTGTGGAACTCACTTGCTTTCCAGTTAAATTTGATCTTCAAAAATTTAAATGCAATGTCTGTGTGAAATGGACCGAAGTAATTGCATTCTCAACTGACAAAATCTCTCCGTGAAAGTGTTGTTTTTTTATGCCGAGTAGATCTCGCAAAAAATTTGCATACGCCCAATCACTCTCGCCAATTCTCCTAGCTCTCTTAAATTAAGGTTTTAGGGCGGCCATATTTCTTTTTCCTTTCTTTCACCCGTTTTGCACGCCAGGCGTATACTTGGTCGTTTTGCTACACAAAGTAAGTCACCTTCTCTTCCACAATGTCAATCGCCATCCTCACATCTCTTTCATACTCGAGAGACTCTTGTGTCGTAATAGCTTTTCACTTTGTTTGGGGATGAAATGATTAAAAAACATCCCGGAAAAGTTACCAATATTGTTTGTTTAATATTAATTTCATTATGAAAACATTGGCTTAGATAAGAAAGTCCGACGTAGCGTAAGTATAGTGATGTACTGCATTACCCCCATATAGACTATATATAATATTAACATAAATATTAACATTAAGAACGCTCCTAACTATACTTGAAGCTAACTGAAAATGAAGGTAAATTATGGCGGATGCTAACTGGTATAATTTAATATGTAATAAACGAAAGTGAGTAAATGTTGAATTGCTGTTGTCTAATTTATTCTAACCGTACGTCTAGCCACACTTATGACCTGTAATATAGCGAAACAGTCTAACTGTGGATGACAATATATATATATATATATATATATATATATATATATATGTATATAAAATTATTTCGGTTGAAATCTCTGGGGAGAAAATGTGAGTTTGTAAACAGTGACTAATATGCTACTAATGCAATACTCTTTGATAAAACGAATCGAGTTCTTTCATTCACTGACGTTTTTATCTCAAAATAAATACGCTTAAATTCATCTTAATCCCTACCGTGCGCCAAAGGCTTAGGGGTAAGTTGACGCCAATTCAGCCCGGTTTCGATCCTAGCTAGAGGCACCCGGATATCTAGCCACACTGATGAGTTATGATACGATGAATCAGTCTATCTGTTGATGACAATATATACATACACACATACACACACACACACACACACACACACACACACACACACACATATATATACATATATATATATATATATATATATATATATATATATAAAATTCACCTTCATTCCTGCCGTGCGCCAATTCAGTCAGGTTTCGATCCTAGCTAGAGACAACCGGACGTCTAGCCACACTGATGAAACAGTCTGTCTGTGGATGACAAAAATATTGGCTCCTGAAAAATTAATTTCGGTTGAGCTCTTTGGTTTGACGTGTGGGTTTGTAAACTGTGACTATTTAAGCTAATATTGCACGACTCTTCGGCAGAAGTGGGTCACTGTCAGTCACTATGTGTTTATCTAAATCTAAAAATAAACACGCTAAAATTCACCTTCGTTCCTGCCGGCTTAGTGGTAGAAGTTCTGACTGACGCAAATTCAGTCGGGTCTCGACAACCGGACGTCTAGCCACACTGATGAGCTGCGAAACAGTCTGTCTGTGGATGACAAAAATACATATATATATTTAACAACAACATATATTATTCACTCGTTAAAAAAGACGTAGTACTGTAAATTATTGAAGTTTGCCGTGATTTGAGGCAAGCAGATGTAGATTGTAGCAGACGAGATTGAGGCTGAGAACTTTTCAAGAAACGTAACATTTTCAGAAGGAATAAATTTCAATAGAGAGAGAGAGAGAGAGAGAGAGAGATAAAGAAAACAAAAGAGAGAACGAGAAAGAAACCAAGAAAGATAAAGCGAGAGAGATATAGTGAGAGATGAAACAAGAGTGAAAGTGAGAAAGAGAAAGAAAGCAAGAAAAAGAAAGCGAGAAAGAGAGAGAAAGCAAGACAGAGAAAAAAAGCGAAAGAGAATAATAAAGGAAGAGAAAGAAAGAGAAATAAAGCAAGAGAAAAAAGAGAAAGAAAGCAAGAGAAAGAAAGAGAGAAATAAAGTGAGGGAAATAAAGCAAGAAAGAGGGATAAAGCAAGAGAGAGAAATCAAGCAAGAGAAAGAAAGAGAGCAAGAGAACGAAATAAAGCGAGAGACAGAAAGAGAGCAAGAGAAGGAAAGAATGCAAGCGGAAGAAAGAGAACAAGAGTATGAAATAAAGCAAGAGAAAGAAAGTAAGAGAAAGGAAGAGGGCAAGAGTAAAAGAGAGAGAAAGCAAGATAAAGAAAGTAATAGAAAAAAAAAAGAGAGAAAGGAAGAGAAAGAGATAGAAGCCGAACCACACTAGAAAGGTGATTGCATTTCCTATTCAAAATCAACACGCAGTAGAACTGGTGAGATGACCTCCAGTAGAACGGACTAAATAAGGAAGCCAAAGAAAGCTATTTCGCTTAGTGACTTTTTATTATTATTTTGCGCTACAGTTCGGTCTGTAAATTGCACTTTTTAAAAGCTGTACAGAACGTATTTCTCTTCCGATTAGTCAAAGTTAGCACCAACATCGAATTGGATGATGTTTCTGCGATAATAATCTCTTTGAATAGCGCGAGTGGACTTTCCAGGAAATTCTACCTTGAAAAACCAGAGAAAAAAAAATGTCTGAATTCGGATAAATGCCAATTTTATTTTATATATTTACTTGCTACTATTTTTTGCAGTTTCGTAGTAAGTTAAAAAGAAAATCATTTCTTAGCTTAGACTTGCGTTCTCAAGTGAATATAACCTAACTAGTAACAATCGTGCTTCTAATCGTCTTTAAAAATAATGATTATTAAATATTCCTTATCCAGTCGTCTATAACCAAAAGTATAACCACTGCGTTGATGGATAAAACAGAAGGAAAACATATAGAGCCTCCTAGACAAGATAATAAAGGAAAGCGAGAAGGATATACTAAACATCAATTAAAAGAAGACAGAATGCGGGGTTTCTAAGTGTGGCACAAGGCCGAAAATATGGAGCACATAATGAGGCTCGATCACACTACCCAGTCGTGATTTATCTAGCGAGACAAGTTTGCTTGCCATTACATAAAGTCGAAGTTCCCAAAATAATATTTTAAGCGTAGACAATTGACCAAGGTCGAAAGTATGAAGCACCCAGTGAGGACCGAACACACAGTTCAGTTGTAATTGATCCAACGAGACAAGCTCGCTAACCATTACAACACGTCGAAGTACCGCTATTTAATAGAAATATATGTTATAGCCGTTTTCTAAACGTAGCTTAGATGTGGCACAATGTCGAAAGTATTGGGCACTCGGTGAGAATTAATCTCATTATTCAGTCGAAATTGATCTAGCGAGACAAGTTTGCTAACCATTACTCCAAGTCGAAGTGTCCAAAATGATTTCCTAGGCATGATTTAGATGTGGCACAAGGTCAAAATTATAGAGCACCGAGTGAGGATCGAACTCACTATTCAGTTTTAATTGGCCTAGCGAGACAAGCTAGCTAAACATTGCATCGCGTCGAAGTTCCCAGGCAATATATTGTTGTCAACAAGAGAAAAAGCCCAAGATGCGAAACGCGAATCGGCCATTTAAACCTGAGACAAGTACAGAAATTTTAATATATGTGAAGTATCTTAAGAACAGATGGAAAAAAAGCACATTGAAATAGAAGCAAATGCATTCTAAAAACTAAGCAAAATACTAGAAAACAGGAATATTAAGTTTGAAACAGAGAAAAGAGGGCTGAACTGCTATGTAATATCAATTATCATTTATAGCAGTGAATGCTGGAAAATTTCCTAAGACCCGAAGCAACAAAAATGTAGCTCTACAGAATGGAGATGAGAACACAATATACGGAGTACACTAATACTCAGAATCTGAAAGAGCTCGTCGAAATTACAGGGCACATCATAATGAAAGACGGCTTGGAGTATTTCACACGCACAGGGCATGTCGAAGGAAAACGGGAAAAGATGAGACAGTGGGCCACCTGCCTAACGAGTTTATGTGAATGGATGACAGAAGTGGGGTTGGAGACAATCGTTACAAAGGAGGAGAAGTTGTGGAGAGCCATGATCTCCAACATCCTGACGGGACACTTCACATAGACAAAGTAAACTAAATTTAGTCTAACACAAGACCATAATTAAGAAGCAGGTAGTAAAGATCGAAGCCATACCAAAGCAACGGCCAACCTGACTAACCACGTGCCTAATTTATTTAGTCTGAGTTTAAACAACATATGAAATATAATAACTTACCATACGATGGCAAAAGTCAGTACACCGGAAGCACTCTCAGTAGGTGTAATAATCTTTTGTCAGAGTATAAATAAGATATGGGCACATCGAGGTGGTGTAATGGTTAGCAAGCTTGTTTCGCTAGAACAATTAAGATTGAATAGTGAGTTCGATCCTCACTGGGTTTCTTCTACCTTGTGACGCATCTCAGCTACGCTTAGAAAATCACTATAAATATATGAAATTGTTCGGAAAGTAATTACATTTTATATCGCTACGAGTCAAACAAATAAAGCAGTTGAATAATGAGAAAATTGAATTAATATATCAGTGTGTCGCTTATACTGAATTTCGGAGTTTAACTCGAAAAAGATTAAAAAAAAAACATTTGCAAAGAAGGAACATGGCGTCCTCTTTTCATCACCTGCAGCAATCTTTTCACCAGGAATTGCAAATTTTCATTTTTGCATCGTCTTACTACAGGTGAATAAAAACGGACTTTGCATGTCAACACAAAACGAAAAAGTCAGTGATTACCGCAAAATGAGAAATCAGTGATAATACTAAAACCCTCACTCCTTCCACGTTTTGTGCTTGGTCGAATATAAAAAGTGTTGTCTATTAAGAACATCTATGACACAGAAGGACCATCACTGAAGACTTTTATTGCTAGTCCGGCTAAAAGCATTGTCTCGAATATATCCAGCTTTGCCTTTGCATGATAAAGGGTGTTTCATTAAGACGGATCAAAGTCAGCAGTAAATAAATCAGTATTATTGGTGAAAATTTATTTATTTCTCTATTGGATCCTGTTATTTAAGTCACGGCAATTATGTGTGAAAAATAATATCACCCAAATGACCGCCAAATCTGAAAGAAAAAGAAAAAAAATCATTAGACGCTTAAACTTAATTCCCATTTAAAATCGGTCCAAGTTATTTCTCCAGCATGATATTACAGTAGCACATAATGCAAGACAAAACCTCGAAAAAAATAAAATCATTCCGACGGAAGGTTCTTCCATATCCTGCATAATAACCAGATTAAACACCGACAGATAATAACCAGATTAAACACCGACAGATTTTCACTGGATGCGATCATTAAAACTTTCCATCTGTCGGCACATTCAGAAACAAAGACAAAATGAAAAACAGTTTTTCAAACAATTTGAATAATAACCAGATTAAACACCGACAGATAATAACCAGATTAAACACCGACAGATTTTCACTGGATGCGATCATTAAAACTTTCCATCGGTCGGCACATTCAGAAACAAAGACAAAATTAAAAACAGTTTTTCAAACAATTTTTAGGGATGAAATCCAGACTTTATCAAATATAGAAAAGAAACTGCTTTCTAGTTTGGCTGTATTCGTTGAATATGAACATGATTACATTTTCGTTAAATAATATTTAAATGAATTTAAATTACGTATTTTATATCCTTTTTGGTAAAACGTAATTATTTTCCAAACACTTTTATATTTACTGGCAGAATAGTATAGTAGATGAGCCAGCAGCCGTAAAAATCATTCGCTCGTGTTGTCCAAACCTCACTGTGTAGATGACTTAATAATAAACTATGCTAAGATTTGTAAATAAGCATGGACATGCCGAGAAGCAATCGTTAGTAAACCAACCCAGCAAAGCATTACGAAGTTCGATTACCATTAGGCGCGCCACAATTGCGACCCTATTTTCCGTTTGTTTTTTTTTTTTGTATGATATGAGAAATTTTGAACGAAAGTTAAAGACAGAAAAGCGGGTCGTATTATACACAAGTACACGTTTTCAGCTTAAAAACTCTTATTTGAAATAGTAAGATTGCAAATGCACTCAGCACGACAGATATAAAACACAAAGCAGGCAGGTGTTAATAATAATAATTGTCTAGAAAAGTTATTTACTAGGTCAGCATTAATTGTTCCTAGGGAATCAGTCTTTGATTCAAACACAGGAAATTCACCGGAATTGATTTAAAAAATTAATAATGGAATACAAAAGATCTGTCATATTTTCATAACATTAAGGTTACAACAAAAACATAACTAGCGTATAAATAATGTACTTTTCTCCGCTTAAAACTTTTTTGATTACTCTCATATTGTGAAGTTGTTGTTTCTTCTTCCTCCGTTTGTTTAAACAAAGTGTCAAGTCTGAAAACTTCCAACGCTGAGAGAAAAATAAAACAATACAAAATAGATATGTAAACAATCATGACATAATTCAATCTCTATCTATAAAAGGCAGAATGTGTGTGTGTGTGTGTGTGTGTGTGTGTGTGTGTGTGTGTGTGTGTGTGTGTGTGTGTGTGTGTAACGTATGCACGGGCGCAATTTTCGACGGATTTGCATCGACATTTACATGCACATGCTCCAACTTAGTGATAACGCCAAGACAGACTTTGCATTTCCCAACTTCCATCGATAGTGGAAATAATCGATTTTTTCATGCTTCTACGGCAGTTTTCATGTAGTTTCCGGCCATTTTCTACTGGCCAGCGTGAGAGCCAACAGCTGACTGACACGAATGTTAACTAGCATGCTAGCATGCAAAAAAAATCGATAGCTGCATTCGTCACTAGTGGGAAAAATTTAATTCTGCATGGTACTTTACTCCAATTGGCTAATTAGCTTACTTAAATTCAACGTTGATTCTGATTCCGCAGAACTGTGTTGGGTGTGAAAAAGAATTTGTTGTTAACATTCTTTTTTCATTCGGTTTTTCCAGTTACGAGTCCTTTTTTAAAGCTGATCGTTTTGTGTTCATTTCGTTTAGTTCTTTTTTCGTAACAGATTTAATGTTTAGTATAGAGCTTAGAAAAAAATTCGCAGTGTGATATAGGCAAGAAGTAAGGCATGTAGCAACATCAGCACGGCAAAGGGCACTCCTTTAAAGGCAAGGAAGGGCAAAAATATTTTAAGTCAAGTGATAACGATTGCTGTATGAGTCGTACGGTTTTTGAATCAAGCACGGGCAACGCCGGGTCATGATGCTAGTCTCTATATAAATAATGTACACTGGTACTTGTAATTTTAAATCGCAAAATATTACAATGATTTATGTTTGATATGACACAGAAATTTAATGGATAATATGGTGCAGCTTAAAAAAAAAGATAAACAATTGACATAGTGATAGATGTTCTACGGTCTTGTATTATACGAAGGGATGCAATTTATTCGCTGTTTTTACCTTGGAAAAAGGGAGTTGTATTATACACAAGAACATGCGGTAGTTAAATTATCTGAGAGTAGTAGAAGTGAAGGAGTGGGGAGAAGATGATAACGTCGCTGTCGTCTTTCTTTTTTTATGTGCCATATCCTTTTAGGACTTAGGCGATCATGGCTCTCCCCTTCTTTCTATCCCTTGCAGCTCTCAACAAGTTCCTTCTCTCTGCTTCCTCTCCCAGACCACTTTCTGTCATCCAGTTACTTAAGTCCGCTAGGTATGTCACGCGTTGTTTTCCCTTGTCTCTTTTTCCCTCTATTCAACCCGTGAGTATCAGATTCTCCAGGCCCTCCTTCCTCACTATGTGCCCCAGAAACTTCAGCTACCTTTTCCTGATATTAAGTATAAGCCTCCTCCTTGTTTACAACCTCACGAAGCCCTTATCGTTGCCCTCACTTTCGGTCCATGATATCCTTAACACCCTTCTGTAGAACCACATCTCTGTCGCCTCGAGTCTCTTCTTCATCGTTGAGGAAATCGTCCAACATTCGCTGCCGTAAAGAAGGACAGATGTCACGTAACAGTTCAGTATTCTCCTCTTTGTTAATAAAGAAATCCTCCAGTCTCTCAGTGCTCTTCCCAACTTTTGGAAGGTGTCCTTGGCCATCCTCATACACTTACTGATCTCAGTGTCGCACTTACTGTCCTCTGTCAAGATGCTTCTCAGATATTTAAACTGCTCGATTTTTGTGTTCTCGACCTTCAATTATTTAAACGCGACAGCGCTTGAAACCAATTGGCCCGTCTTTTAAAAAAAAATATATATTTGATCATTTGGTGAGATTTTAGGAAGTGCATCCGTTTAAAAACTTGGGAAATTGCTATGACACAAACCATCCATCATCTTTTCGCACTTTAGTTAATCTTGACACTTACTGGACACACCGAAGACTAAGGAACAGAGGAAAACGAACTTGTGTAAATGGACAACAGAAAGAGATTGTAGCGATAGTAAGGAGACATACATAGCAGTAAATGATAGAAGATTGAGGAGAACCATAATTTCCACCCTGGGAAGGGATACAGCACAAAGAAAAATAAGAAACTAATTTCACTACGCAAGAGAGTATATTGAAAAGGTTCTCAGTCTGATCCACTCTGGTGATTATATCCACAATAATACATCAAGGTACAGCCCCTGTTTATGGTGGGTAAATGCTCGTGGGTTCAAATAAAGTGTGCCACATATTTCGAAAAAAGAGATAAAAAAAACTTGTAGGATTTAAATATATTTGATATGCACATAGAAAAAAAGTGGTTAAAGACAATATGCGTCTGCAGACTTAGTTGAACGGAGTCAATTATCTTGTCAACAGTCTTGTTGGAAGGAGAAATCCCTTTCAGTCCTCGACTAGCTTCTTAGGTCGTAGTAATCTTAAGGTTGCTCGTGTCATTTTTCCGTAACTTGATTTCAGTGATCTGGTTTATGGTGAAGGGGCAGCGTTGATTTACGCTATTTGGTTAACACGGTGGAAGAAACAAAATAGGACCAGTGTTGCGTAACCCTTATAGGGGCAGTGATCTGTCCTTTCTTTAGCCATTCGGCGTCCTTTTTAATTCTGTGCTTCATTAGATTTATTTTTCTGATTAATTGTTTTAAATTCCTATACCACTTTTAAAAATTTGACCAAATGATCAAACATGAGATTTCTTTTGAATGAGCTTCTTGGACATGCTGAGACTCAAAGAAGCCTTGTCGGATATGTGCTTGTCCTTTCCTTTGTTAGTTCGTCCCACCGTTACGCCCTGCCAATACCACATAAATATTGAACTATTCCGTTTTGATTATGTAGACAGAGGGGAAAAGATACTGCTTGGTTTCAGTGAGAAAATGAAAGACACAAAGAAAGGGAAGATAGAAGAATTTAGCATCTCCTGCCAATACCTCATCAATATCTCTACGGATATTTTGTCATAGAAATCGCCATAAGCTTATTCAATGACTAACTGAAGAATTAAGATTCATCAGAAAATTCAAATAGGGAAACCATGAAATTTTTATGCGTCTTTCTAGTAATTACGACCATTATTTCTTTTCCCCTCCCTGCTTCTAATAAAAGCGAATGATACTAATTTTTTAATTAACTTTTATATCTTCATTAATTTATCTTTTGTCTCATTATCGTTGGCTTCGTTTAGTTTTCCCGTTGCTTCTTTTTTTCCAATCAATCCGATCGCATCGTTTTTTTTTTACGTTTTTACCTTCTCTCTTCATCACTTGAATTTGCTATCTCATCGCATACTTTTCAAGATGTGATTAAGTAGCAAATTAGTCACGCCTTTCAAATCATGTTTAGCTCAAATAATACGATATTGGAATGAGGTATAATGTAGTACATTACAAATGAAAATACGAGACCGTATCTCTTATACATAGCTAGGTAGTAATACATTTTATTCAACTCCGGATTTCATCCGTTGTGTGTGCAGTCTCAGGCTTTCAGCCAAACGTGGACTTTACATTCTCGTAAGGTTGGTTTGGTTTTATGGCATATCAAAACCAATTGGTTATTTAATGCCGACAAATTTTTTTCCTGGTAATATTTTGTTTTGCCAAAAATCTATTCCTGGTAATATTTTTTTTTTAATTCATAGCTAATAATATTATTTTAATAAATGTGTTGCTGGTAATATTTAAAATAAAAAAATATATATTGCTGGTAATAGTTTTTTTTTCTTGAAAAAATTATTTCTGGTAATAATTTTTTTACAAAGTATTCCTGGTATTAAAACCTATTTCTACACTTTCATTATGCATTTTACCTCAGTTTAGGGGCTAATTATTTGCCCATTGCTGGGACCATAACAGGTGCTACCACCCCGAATCAGGGTGGATCTGGGAACACCAGCAATTAAGAGGTGGTTCCACGCTCCTCAAAACCAAGTGAGCAGAGGCCTTGCTGTTGGACGTAGTTTATCATCTTACCCAGGACGCGGATGTTGTTTATCGACATACCCAGGACGGTTTCGTAAGGTTACTCGCCTCCATTCCTTCTTAACTTGATATCAGTGACCTGGCTTATGGTGAAGTAGCAGCATTGATTCGTGCTGTTCTGCTAATACCGTGGAAGAAAAAATAGTTGGAGCCTTGAATTTGGCATTTATATAGCCAGGGTTGCGTGACGCTTACAGGGCCAGTGATCTATCCTTTCTTTAGCCATTCATTGTCCTTTTTTATTGTGTACTTCATTAGTTTTATTTTTCTGATTAATTGTTTTAAATTCCAAGAGACACTCCCATGTCGCTGCAGTGGGTGTATCTGTCATACGTTTAGTCCCATGTCGTGCATCTGGGCCAATCACATGGGTCCACTCTTGGCGGCCGAGGTTCCCCTCGTCAAAACTGTACCTAAATTATAATTATTAGCTGAAGAAAATAAGTTATCTAAAAGCTTTGTGTGCGTTTGGGAGTAGATTACAATTAGACAGTTCATTCTCTTTGACATGATCACCAGCATGTTCGGCGAGAGTGTATCTGTGTGTATCTCCTGTACGGAGAGACGAAGGAACAGACTCGACTGTTAGCTGTTACTTGTTAGCGATTATTATAGATTATATGTGCATGTTTTTGTTTGTCCATGACTTTTGTTGTGATGTGAGAGAACCGATAAAAAAGGTTTAACTGTTTTTAATAATTTTCTTTCCGTATTTACATCAATAATTAATATATTTACATTAATATATATATATATATATATATATATATATATATATATATATATATATATATATATATATATATATGAAGAAATATAATCTTAAGATGTGCTATATTTATAGGATAAAGTGCTCATATCAGAGATAGAGCGTGTGTAACTATAAAAGTGAACATAGAAGTCAACACTTAGAGGCGACAGACTGTTTCATGCTAGATGCAATCGTCAGGCCACGAGTGCTGTTATTTTTCTCGGCTATTTATATATACGGGTCAGTGGTGCATTGTGGGTAGTCTATTTTGGCAGTTATTTTACCGGAAGTCGTTTATTTGTTGATTTATTTATTTGGGTTAAATTATTTTGTTTGTTTTTATTTATTTTTATTTCTTATTTTTACTTCTTATCTTATATATTTATTGATTTTTATTTTGATCGATGTTTTTATTAACGTAATAAAAATTTGTTTATATAGCTTATTTAATAGTTTTGTTTTTGTTTGGGAAGATAATTAAAGCTATTTGTTCAATTTTAGGGTTGATTGTTGTAGTTTGTTCTAACTATTATTTTGGCGGGAACAGTTTTTAATTTGTTTATTACTTCATGTATTTATTTGGATTGATTATCTTTATTTGTTTTTTCTAACGGCTAGTTTATCGGTATCAGTTGTTAGTTTATTTATATAATTGGATGTATTTAGATCAATTTATTTTAATTGTTATTATTTATTTGTTTTACTGTATATTTTCTATTTTCGGGTTTCGATTTTTAAGTAACGTAATATATTATTTTTTATTTTTATTTTTTATTCATTTTCTTATTTTATCGTTATATAACAGTTATAGCATTTTTTGTCCGATTTTTGGTTTGATTTTTATAGTCTAACTAATATTTTGGTCATAATAGTTTGCTAATTTGTTTATTATTTACTTTATTTATTGATTTTGTTTCTTATTTTTTATTCCATTTCGTCTATTCTAACAGGTGTGATTTGGTAATTTGTTTGGATTAATTTATTTTGCTTATTTGATTGTTATTTTGTTTATTTATTTATTTATTCCGTTTTCGATATTTAAGTAACGTAGTAAAAATTTGTTTTCATGTCTGCATTTTGAGATGAGCTCGGATCTTTTATTTAATAATTTATTTTGGTCTGGGAAGGTAATGATAGCTATTTTTTCTTCCGAGCAAAATTTGCAAGTTTGCGATTGGTTGTTGTAGGCTGATGATTTTTTCCTTATTTTCCAAGATATTTTGGGTGTGGTGTGCGTTTTGTTTATTATTTCCCAGATATACTTAGAAAGCATTGTGCTGTTCGTATATTTACTATTTGTGAAAGATGTTTTGTGTACATCTGTGAAGATTGCACTCACTACTCAGATATAACTGTTTTAGCGAGAAAATGCTAACCATTAGATTGTCTAAGCTATACATTTATATAATGATATCTTATGGCGAAAAAGAACGCCTTTCATAGCCAAAATAAACGCTTCTTTATTTCTGGCGGTATTAGATGTTCCAAGCCGTCTTTCCTCATAATATATCACTGAAAGTTCAGCTATCTCTTTCTAGTAAGTATTTTCTTTAGAACTGCCTAACTGTTCATATGTTCTGTCCACTTAAACGCTACGGATACGCAACTGCGCCGATAGAAATCTCTTGAGAAAAATAATCTCCGTGAAAGAGATGTGCTTTCCTTAAATAGGGTAAAAAGAGCCTTGCTTTCCGTGAAGTACTTCGAGGCCGAACCGTAAAGCATGTCAGATAAAACGGTAGTTTCTCAGGTTCGATCCCTGCCAGAGGACACATATTCTTTACAAAGAGACTCTCGAATGCGATAAACGTAATACACATTGTTTATTAAATACCAACGTGGCTGTTATTTCAAATAAGAAGTGCCCACTAGAATAACGTGCAGAGTAATAAAGATCCTCGCCTCTACTACTTTAAGTTTCGTCTTCATCACGGTCTGTGAAAATTGCAACAAACAGGCATATTTTTACACATGGCACACGCATCAACTGTCTTTCTATCCATTTCAACACGACTTGGGTAAAGGAAAAGGAGGAAAAGTGCGAGGGGGGGAAACAAAGTGTCTCAGATAGGAAAGGGAAGGTTAAGAAAGAAAGCTAGAGTAAACGAAAAGAAAAGGGAAATAGGAAGGGATAACGACGAAAGAAAAGCATAAATGGGTTCGCTGTCTTGTAGCTTATTACCGTTTTCCTCTTTTCATCTTTGAAAGTGGTCGCCCGCAGAGGAAGAAGATATTAGACGGATCAGAAACGTGGTTCCAGAGAAGGCTGCTGGGGGATATCATGGATTGAACATGTGAGTAGCGACGAAGTTTTGCTGAAAATGGAAGCGAAAACGATACTTTTAATTAGAATACGAAAGAGACGTTTGGAATTCCAATGATACATAATGAGGAAAGAAGGCTTGAAGAATCTGACACCCACAGGAGATATTGAAGGTAAGCGGGCAGAGGAAAACAGTGAATAATCAACCTAACGAGCTTGTGTGAAGGATTAGAACAGAGATTAGAAGAAATGAGAAACAGCAAAACGGATACGAAATTGTTCAGACCCATGATCGCCCACATCCTGAAAAGACACGTCAAGAAGAAGCTTAATTTTATATTTTATTGTTGTGGTAGGATCCACCTAATTTGCATAGTGGAGTACCGACCATATAAATATGGTTGGTACCGGGAAGAGAGGGGAGGAATCAGGAGATTCAACCAGACACTCTGCCCGACTGCGACTCAGTCAACACATTCTCCAGGAACGGTTTTCCCAGGAATATACAAAAGACTATATGTAAATATGGTGTACACTTTCTTGTTTCAATACATTTTGTTCTAAGTACATTTTGTATTGCATTATTATTCCATGCATTAGTCAAGTTTCAACACTTATTAATAGAATCTTTTTGCTGGATATGTAGGTATTAATTTATAGACTAAAATGTTGTGTAATTGAATGACAAAATCGATAGATTTCAATTACCCACCATTATTCTGATTATTTTTTTAAAAAATCGATTTCACCCCAAGTAAGGCTTTAAAACTAGGAATACACAAGGCATTATTGGGCTGGAAGTATTAGGAACAGAAACATTACTAATGAGCGGAAAGAGAAAATAATAATCAGGAGGACAGTAGATAGCGGTTAAAATTTCAGTTAAATGTTTGCATTTAAGTTGGCTGGAAATCATGGAGCTGGAAGGGAATTGCACAAGCGAAGAGTGTGAGAAAAGAAACTCTGTTAACAGAGAATTTACTGCTTCGTCTAGACAACTCAACTGTAAATTGATGAGATATATGGAGCCTATATATAATATTTATCCCATAGATTATATTTCGCTATAATGAGATGACGATTGAGTTTTACTTCGAAATTAATCATTGAATTAATCTAACTGAGGAAATTGTAGTTTAATCAGACAAAACGTTGGCATTTAAATCCTTTTGATGAAATAAAAATTAATATTTTTCGTTGAGAGAATACTAAGGCACCACTCACACCACCATGCAGACAAACTCACATACGCAATTAAGGAAAATATGTTGTTCCAATCTCCAAACATAGAAACATAATTTTATGCCAATCATATTTTCTCATACTGTATAAGACCGAATAGATAAGAAGAAAAAAAATCTTGCCGCCAAACTCCAATGGCAAATATTCAAAACTGCGCAGATCTCGTAGGAGGCATATCATATGAATTCGATTGAAGATTTTAAAACCAATCCAAACACTCGAAAACTTTCCCCCAAAAAATATTCTTCCAAAGCAGACATTTTCTTTAAAAGACAGACAGAAAATCAGTCACCACACAAACCTCGACAAACAAAATGGACTCCGCACTATGTCAGTCGCAGACAAAAATCATCAAACATCAAAGACGACGTCCGCCAAGCCCGTGTCCGTCTTTTCAGTTTCAGCAACAAATATTTTGTCTCACACGTTTATGGAGAAAGAAAACATTGAGCAATCACTTTCGACTTGTTTTTGACAGACTTTATCTATAAAACGTACCAAGTTGATAAGGCACGTATTATAATTCAACTCCACCTCATTGCTTTGATATCTTTTGCTCACAGAAAATCTTATATATAAAGTTCAGTGTAGGTGTGGGTGTGTCCAAGAAATTCCACCGCTCCCACGCGTCCGATTTCAATGATTCATAGCACTAGAAAAGTTAGGCGCAGGGAACGATTTTCGTTGAACTCAGATTCAGGGTTGCCAGATTATGCAAGATTAAAATTATATATTAATAGATTATACTAGCCATTATCGTTACTTTCCTGGTTCAAGTGAGGAAACTCTTAATTTCCTTTTGTATCCAAAATTGCAGTGCACGTTTTAATATAAACTTGCTTAAAATCCGCTATATAGGGCGGCATTTAAGCTTGGTCCTGTGGAGAAATAGTGGTTTGGCCATCATCACAATAGCTAGGGAGGAGTAGATGCGATAGGCATCAATAAACTATAGAAGAACTCAAAATTGATCGTTGCATTTAAGTCGCGTTCCTTGTGTATGTATATATAACTTCTTAATGTATTTCCAAAAGTTTTATTGTAAATTATTTATTTAATGTCTTGTTTTCGTTTTTTTTTGTTTTTTTTATTAATTTGTATTTCTGTATTTTGCTTTTTGTTAACCGTCCTCCCCGCCCCCGTCTTATTTTAGAAGCAACTATTCTAACGTAAGTGGTAATTGTTTATTTTTTTTAATATAGGTCATTGGGACTTATACTAAGTTAAAACTTACTATTAGTGTTAATACTCATTATTGAACACATACAATGGTATCTCATTCCTATCGCCCAGTACTCTCTCCCGACTACATCCCCCTCTTTTGTTCTGTCTTGTCTTCGTTGAATGTTATACGTAATAGGAGTAGGTAGGCTTTCCTACCGCCCGGTCTACACTCCTCCCCCCTCTATTGGACACGTTTAGAGGCCCAAACCTTGTTTCGTGTCTAGGAAGGGGTCCCCGGATTTCTCTCTCTCTGTCTCTTTCCCTTCTTCACATCCTTTCACATCTCATTCCTATCTGCTCTCGCTCCGGATCTTTTTTGGCCCCCTTGCCTTGATCGACCCACTGTCTTTCTCTTTCTCCACATCCCCTCCCTTGCCACTCCTATCTGCTCTTCCTCCAACCCCCTCTTTAACCCCTTGCGTGATAGTGACCTCCGGCCTTGCTTGGGGTGATATGATTTAAAAAAAAAAACAAAGTATTAAATTAATGTTTAAGCGTAGCTTTTAAAAGTTAGACGTTAATTCTTCTGCTGTCACTTAATTTAAGGACGATTTGATGTACGTAGATCCTTATATTGTGTGCAAACAATTATTTTCATTTCATGGGCTACAGAAGAGGGGTAATTTATACGATAAAATTAATATAGTGTAAAGTTGGGGAAATAGAAATTCGGATTAGTTATGCATTCAACACTTGAAGAGTTAGAGAAATATAATAGCTAATTAAGTAAAACTTATATTATGAAATCTGTATGAATAAATGCGAAATTGTAGCTCAATTCTCCCACGAATTCTGAAATTAAAAAGGCCCAACTCTACTTTATAGTATTAGGTTGGTACAAAAATAATGTCGTTTTCTCACATGAAGTTGAACGTCAAAAAACGACATTATTTTTGCACTAACCTAATAATTTGGTATTTACTCGACATCCACGAAATCGCGTTGTGACACAAGGTCAGTTTAATGTGGGGAGCCCGAGCGCTTACACCCGGGCAAGTAACACAAATTCCCCGAGTCCCCGCAACCGTCTCTCTAGTGCAATGAGAAGACGCGGCTTGGGGCAGTTGTTCCTCAGGACCGGCACCTCTAAGTATAATTTTCCTCAGTTGCGACCATGTCCTTTGACAGAGTCGCCCCTGAGTGCATTCTGCCCAAAGATAGAGACGCAACTGAGAGATGATAAATAAATGTGTTAATATTTAACAGCCTCCCACCCACAATGGTGTATGTTGCACAAGGCCAGTTTAATGCGTGTACACCGAGCCCGTAGGCTCGCCCAAAAATATTCTGTTTAGAACCCGTATAAACGGGTTAAGGGACTGTTTACCTCCTCGGACGAAACAAAAGCTTCGTCCGAGTTCCTCTCTGCCGAGGCGGAGAGTTTGACAGTTGAACAGTCTGAGCCACTGTTCCCAAAATAAATAAACGTGTTACAATAAAAGCTAAGTATCTGTATTATATATTATCTTCTAGGCAATATCACTCTTCAGGTTTAACTAATTTCCATATTGATTTTCAAAACGTTTATTTACTTAGTTATCTGTCCTTCATTAATGTTCTTTTATTCGAGGATTGTTTTAATTTTCATATAAAAATTATTTCGGTTTAGGAATATCGTCTTATATGGTGCAGAAAATTAATTGAAATTTGCATTTTACTTGCCCTTCAAGTTGGCATCTATTTGTAAAACTTTCCTTAATTTTTAAATCAAGCCAATTTTCGAATCAAATGTTCATGTAAAATTAGTTTTCAAGATTTCAAGTAGGGAATATAGCGAGTGGGCGAAGCCTGCTAGTACTTTTTATCTAAATGTATATCCATATAAAAGACTAGCAAATGGTATAATGACAGAGGATGCAAAACTATCGGCTGTATATCTTGCATACAGATTTCGAGTTTAGACTTGATCTGTAATCTTGAATACTTTTGTAAGCGCTGTTTCTAGGAATTACAGAGCTTTTCTACAGGGAATGTTTAACGGGGCGCTGTTGTCACTTTATGCTTGATGCGGCTAAGATATGCCCAGGGAAAAGGTTGAATCATGGTGCGGCTAAGGTGGAAAATTGTCAAAGTAACACACGGATATATATATATATATATATATATATATATATATATATATATATATATATATATATATATATATATATATAGATATAGTGAGAGAGAGAGAGAGAGAGAGTAAGACAAACTCGTACACACACACACATACACGCACATGAGAGGGAAATGCATGAAAGTTATCTCTCTCTCTCTCTCTACACACATATATATATATATTTATATATATATATATATATATATATATATATATATATATATATATATATATATATGCAAATCTCATTAAAAATGACTGACAAGGTGCTTTTATTTAGTTTTTTTATATAAAAGCACCTTGTCAGTTGTTTTTAATGAAATGTGCATGAAAGTAGGATTTCTGCCTAAATACACACATACACACACACACACATACACACACACACACACACACACACACACACACACACACATATATATATATATATATATATATATATATATATATATATATATATATATATATATATTATTTCAATAATTCATTATCCATTGGCTGGTTTGAAAATCCTTGTAAATTATTATTTCAATTTACAAGGTGATAATGATCATCAACTAATCAAATCTTAATTCCTATTGTATGAAATATGTTCTGTTTAATTAAAACATCGAGCTCACTGTGTGAACCAGATTTATATTTAATATTTTATATTGTATTAATATGATTCTCTTGGATTATATACCAACGTATTATTACATATATATATATATATATATATATATATATATATATATATATATATATATATATATATATATAACTATATATGTATATATATATATATATATATATATATATATATAGTGTAATTCGGCAGTAATCCATCTTTTATACAAGTTTCATTAAAAACGATTGGCAAGTACTGCGGTTAATTTTTAAGAAAAATTAAATAAAAAATGCAACCGCTGTACCTTGTCAGTCGTTTTTAATAAAACTTGTACACACACACACACACACACACACACACACACACACATATATATATATATATATATTGAATAACGTAATTCATGAAGAGTAAAAATAAACATGTGTTTGACAGAGTCTCATGGAAAAGAATCTATAATATCCATGTGATTAGAGGCCGTGTTATTTTGTATGGGTGTGCACGCCACGTGGCGCGGCTGAAATTAACAAGTCGGTTTGCCTAGCGAAAGAAATCGGCGTCATAGTAGACAAATCCTGTATTTTTGTTATCATATCCTGGAGGAAATATAGAAAGTTTTTATATAAAAGCACCTTTTTTCTTATAATACTGCTGATCCCCACGCCATCTAGCGGTATTAATGGAAGTACATTAGCAGACAATGTGCAGTAATCCCATAATTCTTCAGCTATGCCAACCGTTCAAATAGTCCTAAGTTGCTGTAGAGTAGCATTCCTACCATAATAACGGATATTTTCAATCTACCTCGTAATGCGGTGCTGCAACAGAGCTAATAAAAAAAGAAAGAAATCAAAGCTAATGGGACATGGTTTAGAACTTTAAGCATTGCTTAGTACAACTTGTGTCTAGGAATATTGCATATATAATGAGGACCTTACTGGTATCAGCAGTATTTTATGCTCATTATCAATCCATATCTAAGCCTGGCATATGGGCGCGTGGCTGAGTGGTTAGAACGTTCGCTTTCTCACCATGGTCGATTTGTCAGGAAGGAGGCTTCCTGATGTTATCATGCTGGAGGCGGGGCGATCCCAGCGTGCGACATATTTGTAAAGTACCTGAAAACCATACCACAGGTTGACCTAAGCCCTGTGAATGAAATTGGGTGGGCGGAACACATGGGATCGTCGATAGCTGTGCTAGCACGAAGTCACACGTCATCGTGACCGAGTGTTTGAGTGTGCTGGTGTTGTTCAGATTGTTGATCATTCTAGATAAAACGCTCTCTTCCAGAAACTGCTCAGGATAGTTGCAGTATAAACCACAGGTTGGGTTTGTGGGTGTTGCACAAACACAAATGAAAAAAAAAATGAAAGACCCACATGATTAATGAGAGGGGAAAAGAGAAAGAAAAAAAGAAAGAAGGGGACACGTTACTGCTTTCTATATACTCCTACGAGGAAGCCTCATTTCTTATTAAGAATATCATCGTCATTTCTGATTTGGGCCACTGGAATAAGCGTAACATACAGATATTTTAATGATATACAGAAGAGAATGACGGGAAATAGATCGAGGCATCTGGAGATGTCGACAGCATGTTGCATTTGAATATTTGGAGATTATAGCTATCAGGGAAGCAAGTAAGAGGAAGAGAGTTCCACAGACGGGAAGTGCGAGACATGAAGCTATTGGAGTAGAAGAGACGGCTACATTTAACCGTTTCGACAGTGAAAGGGTGGGACTGAGATGCCATCCTAGCAGCATGTGTAAATTCATGCAGCTTGGGAACCAGCGAAAGTAGCTTGTCGGAACAGTTACCTTGAAATTATTTGTAGAAAAGACATAGAGAGGCGACGGCACATCTGTGAAATAGCGACTTTAAACGAGATGCCAGATCAAGGCCAATCACATTGCATATCTGTCTCTGGATTTTGTCGAGGACCTTATGAAGAACAGCAGGGACTCCTGACCATATATGGCACCAGTATTCGATTGCATAGAAATCACAAATGTACAGGGTGGTCCGAAAGTCTTGTCACGCTTATCTTCTCTTCCAAACTTTAAGAGCTCGTGTCAGCCATCTGAAATAGAAAACATTTATTTCTCGGTTCATAAGTTGTTTTTTTTCTGCTCCATACACCAAAGAATCGATTGTTACTATTGACTGGCTGTATCTAGACTTGCATGACTTATCGCTCGGTTTCTTTCTCTTTTATCTTTCTTCTCAATTCCGTTTTCAATTTTAGAGTGAGGAAAATCCGGTAAGATCGGTAGTGAAATTCAGGGAGACTGACCACGCGGTTATAACTCGAAGTATTTTAGGGAATTACATTTAAAACTTCCAACTGTATTTTATAAAAAGTTATTTAGGATAATTCCCGCAACAAGAAAAACTGGGCAGAAGATTACATTTACGTAGAAGGTAGTGGCAATTTAAATTTACTAGAAAGAGGCATTTTCACCGATTGACTTATCTGATAATATAAAGCGTTTCAAAAGCGGTTTTGGTGTTTCTATTTTTTACACTCTGCCTATTACTCCCCAATTTGATTGAAATCCGATTGTCAAATCCCTAGACAACAAAGCAAATATTCCTAAAGATGGCTGATGAAATGGAAAAATGTTCTATCAACTCATTTAGTTTTTTATCTAAAATCTTTGCCAGTCTTTGTCTTAGTGAGATAAGCAAAACTTGTCTAAGAACTTTAGGAAAAATGATAATTGGCTTGTTGACGTTCCAAAATTTTCCATTGTTCGTAATGTAATTTGAAAAGCGAAAGTGAGGCGAGAGTTAGAGGGGGAGGTACATAGAAAGAGAGCGGGAAGGAAAGAACTTAGTTTTTTGTAGTCTAAGAAGTTTACGATGGCAGATAATTTCGTGATTTTTTAAAAATATGCTCGAGTAAAAGAAAAATAAAGAAAAAATGAAAAAGTCAAAAAGTTTGGAGGCTGCAAGACGAGTCGACTGCATTATCTAAGGAAACTTACCTGAAGAGATTACCTGAAGAAGAAAAAAAAGGAATACATATGTGTGCGTGTGCGTCTCTGCATTTTTTTTAAAGATTACGATTACGTAGAAAAGAGGATAAAGAAAAGCGGAAAAGCGAACAAAAAGCATATTGGATATAAAACTGACAGAAATAATGAGGCAAAAAAAGTGGGAACGAATAATAAATCAGAAGTTAAAAAAATGTAATAAAAACAAGAATCACTAAGAAGAAGACAAGTGAAAAGAAGGAAAAGAGTTTAAAAGCAAACTTTTTTAAAAGTGCCAGAGTTAAATGAAATAATCTTTAAAAGCTTTAAAGAATAGAGTTAAATAATTTAAAAACAAAATACTCAGAAAAAAATTAAGAAAAGGAAAAGAAAAGAGTAATGTTAAAAATAAACGAGACCGGAAGAGAGAAAGGAACAAAGAAAGGAAAGACCAACATTTCGATCAGTAGAAAGCATGTTATGCAGAAAAGTAGGAATGGGAAATAAAGAAGAAAGGGGGAAAAAAAGGAACGCAGAAACGAAATGTAGAAAGAAAAGAAAGAAAAAGAAACTGTAAAAGTAAGAAGAAAAGATTGGAAAAGAAGTGGTAAAAGATAGAAGAAAGTGAAAAAGATATGACAGAAGGAAGAAAAAAAGGGAAAATAAACGCTAAAAGAAAAAAGAAAGTAAAATGAAAGGTAAAAGGAAGAAGGAAAAAAGAAATGGTAAAAGAAAGAAGAGAAATGAATGATAAAAAGAAAGAAGGAAAAAAGAAAGGAAATGGTAAGTGAAAGAAGAATGGACAATGAATGGTAAAAGAAAGAAAGAAAAGGAAAAGGAAATGGGAAAAGAAAGAAGAAATGAAAATGAATGGTAAAAGAAAAGAAAAAAAACAAATAGTAAAAGAAAGGGAAATGAATGGTAAAAGAAAGGAGAAAAAGATATAGTAAAAAAAAGAAGAAAGGAAAATGAATGGTAAAAGAAAAGAAAAAAAACAAATAGTAAAAGAAAGGGAAATGAATGGTAAAAGAAAGGAGAAAAAGATATAGTAAAAAAAAGAAGAATGGACAATGAATGGTAAAAGAAAAGAAAAAAAACAAATAGTAAAAGAAAGGGAAATGAATGGTAAAAGAAAGGAGAAAAAGATATAGTAAAAAAAAGAAGAATGGACAATGAATGGTAAAAGAAAAGAAAAAAAACAAATAGTAAAAGAAAGGGAAATGAATGGTAAAAGAAAGGAGAAAAAGATATAGTAAAAAAAAGAAGAATGGACAATGAATGGTAAAAGAAAAGAAAAAAAACAAATAGTAAAAGAAAGGGAAATGAATGGTAAAAGAAAGGAGAAAAAGATATAGTAAAAAAAAGAAGAAAGGAAAATGAATGGTAAAAGAAAAGAAAAAAAACAAATAGTAAAAGAAAGGGAAATGAATGGTAAAAGAAAGGAGAAAAAGATATAGTAAAAAAAAGAAGAATGGACAATGAATGGTAAAAGAAAAGAAAAAAAACAAATAGTAAAAGAAAGGGAAATGAATGGTAAAAGAAAGGAGAAAAAGATATAGTAAAAAAAAGAAGAAAGGAAAATGAATGGTAAAAGAAAGAAGGGAAAAGCAAATCAGTGGTATAAGAAAATAGGAAAAAATGAAAAGAAATGCTAAAAGAAAGAAGAAATGAAAATCACTGGTAAAAGAAAAGGAAAAAAAATGAAATCTAAATGGCTAAAAAAAGAAAAAAAGGAAAATAAATGATAAAAGAAAGAAGGAACAAAGGTAAAAGAAAGTAAAATATGAATGGTTAAAGAAAAGAAAAAGAAATTGTAAAAGAAAGAAAAAAGAAAATAAATGTTTAAGGAAAGAAAAGAAGGAAAAAGATGGCAATAGGAAAAAAGAAAAGGGCAAAAGAAAGGGTAAAGAAAGAAAAATAGTAAAAAAAGAAGAAAAAAGAAATAAAGGGAAAAGAACTGTTAAAAGAAAGGAGAAAGAAGAAAAAAGGGAAAATAAATGGTAAAAAAAGAGGAAAGAAAGATGACAGTAGGAATAAAACAAATGATAAATGTTAAAGGAAGAAGAAAGAAAAGAAGAAAAAAGGTGACAAAATGAGGAAAACTAAGATTGGTAAAGAAATGGTAAAAGAAAGAAAAAATGGAACATAAAGTAAGAAAAAGAAAGAAGAAAAATCAAGAGAAAATATTTAGCCGAATAAAATAAATAAATGAAAAAAGAAAAAGTATAAGGAAATAATATTTGTCTAAATCTGAAAGCCGTAATTTAGGAAGAAGTTAATGAATGAAAGATAGTAACAATAATTGCGATGAAAGAAAGAGGCTCCAAAGAGAAGAAGGGCAAATTGTGGAAGGAAGTTACACTGGAAAAGAAAAGCAGTAAACACCAAATGATGGTAAGGAGAAGTAAACGAAACAGGAAAAAGAATTAAGAAAACATTGTGACAGCAAAGAAGAAAAAAGATAGGAGGCAAAAGAATGAAGGAAATAAATGAATAAGTAAAAGAAAGTGAGACGAACACTGAGAAGAAAATATGAACATAGAAGATGTCATAGAAAAAGCAAATTATAGATGTAAAATTGAAGAATGAAGTAAGAAACGTAATAGTGAAAAAAGATAAATTATTTCATAGCCGGAACTAAAAGAAATGAAGGAAGAATAGAAGTCGAAAGAGAGAAAAAGCGATAAAAGTGATACCATAAAAAAGGGTAAGTGGAGGAAAAAATTATCGATGAGAAAAAGGGGGAACGTAAACGGAGGAATGAAACAGAGTAGATGATAAAAAGAAACAGGAAAATTAAAAGAAAAAAAAACAGCAAAATAAAACAAAAAAAAAACAGAATATATATATACATACATATATATATATATATATATATATATATATATATATATATATATATATATATATATATATATATATATATATTATACATATATATATATATATATATATATATATATATATATATATATATATATATATATATATATATATATTAGCCTGTAGGGACCAGCTTTAAATACAAACAAACATTGGCATGCCGGTTTTAAAATTCGTCTAAAGTTAGTTGTATTCTATAGATTTTTTTCATTGCAAAATATGAATTATGTAAGAGCTTTAAAAGTAACCAAAAATGTTCGGATTTTCTTCCTTGTTTACTTACATATATGGATTTTCAAGAAGCAAAAATACAGGAACAGTCTTACTAAGAGCCAACTTCTGCTTGCAACGTCAAACGATTGTAAACAGTGTAAAAAAGTTACTTACCTTAATGATAAAAAAGCGGTACCCACACAAAATAAGTTACAAGACAAAACGCTAAGTTTAGAATAATATAAAAAACAAAACTCTTTCAATATGCTGCTATGATATCTCCCCCTCTCTTTATAGAATGAAACAACTGTATGACCCCCCCCTCTCTCTCTCTGAGGAATTTTTTTTTTCTTTCAGGACATAAGCGATCAGGAATCTTCACAGCTTCCTGTCCCTTTTAGCTCTCTTGTGTGGTGTTTATGTTATTCTTGACAGAATTTAAAGAAAAAATCTGCAATATCAACAGTCCTGACCTGGCATCTCAGCTTCAGTCACTTCCCCACCGATGTAACATAGCTTCACTGTGAATTTTATATAAACAATTTCTTAGCAATTGTTCTACTGAGCTTTCCACTTTGGCACCTTGACTTCACGAAGCCAAGTGCAGTACTAGATTGGCAGTTAGGTTTCATCATTTTATTGTTGAAATTGCGAAGCTTAAGTTCTATGATAATGTTTTTTTCTCTCTCGTATCTCTCGCTTGTAGAACTATTTATTGGAGTCTTGCTTTCCGGCCAACGACAATCTTCAAAAACGTAAATGCAACGCCAATCGCCATCTTCTGTCTCCTTGAATCCTGGTCTTTTAATATTCTTTCTTTAGTCAGATTTTTCTCGTTTTTTTTTCACTCTTAAAATAAAAACTCTTGCGTCTTAGTGGCTTTATATCCTTCCTTGTGTTAAAATTATTTAAAAATAAGACAAAGTATAATTATTTACCTTCACTTTTTTCTTACCTTTAAAAACATAGGTAGGTCATACGATGTTCCTCTCTAACCTTCCTACCGACAAAATGTCCTGACAGTATTAGATTTTGCAAGCATGCCTTCCTCATTATGTGTATAGAGACATTCTAACATTCGCTTTTTGATTATAATTATAAGTGCTTTTTTTAGTTTTTATTTTCCTTAAAATTTATCGTTACTAACGTTCAGTTTATGATATTCTCAGCAATTGTCTGTAGAATCATATCTTCGAGTCTTTTGTCCATCTGTCCAGCATTCACTGCCATATAGAAAGATAGCTACGACATAGTAGTTCAGTTGCTATAACATATTTCTCTGCCTCTTTATAATGAAATGCGTCTGTGTGTCTTTATCCCACTGGGGAAACAATTCTATTCTTTTCTTTGTTTAAGTCTTTTCGGTAACTTTTACTCTCTCCGTTTGACAGCTTTCTATCACACAAAATGGTTACATAGATTAACTGCTGTTTCTCTCTCTCCTACTTGGCTTCATTATATCTTGTGGGTTTTAAAATCTTTATGTCGTCTTTTCTCATTCTGTGTCTCAGTAATCCCAGCTATCTCTTTCTTCCATTTCTTTTATATCTTCCTCGTCGGTCAAATGCTCAGTCCATGGTATTCTCATCAGAAGAACAACATTTCCGACGCTTCGAGAATCTTCTTCAATTAGTAAACATTCAATCTCATATGAGAAAAGAGAAAATTTGTATCTTACTAAGAAGAAAAAGCAATATAATCGGTCGTAATGTAGTTACTTTGTGTCTTTATTACAAATATTTTAATGGTAATTGTTGTGTTGAGGTTTCCTCTTTGTTACCTCGACTTCGAGCGTAGTACTAGATTGGCAGTTAGGTCTCATTATTTTACTGTTGAAATTTTAAAATGTAACCGTAAGTTTTATTCTAATAATTTCCAGTATATGGAACCATCTCTCAGCTTTTTGGCTTCCTGTTAACTACAAACCATTAACGTTCAAATAACTTCAGTCTTCATTTTCGGTCTCCTTGAATATATACTTTTCATTATCCTTTCTCCTCATTAACGTTTCTTTAGTTTAATTCACACTCAGTAACCCCTTCGGTTTTAGTGGCTTTATTGCCTTGCAATGATGAAATGATTAAAAAAAAATGACAGTTCAGCATTTTCTAGCGAAATTTTTCTATCTCTTAATATCTTGTCTAGTTCCTGGAAGGCATCTTCTAGTTTCTGTTTGATATTTTCAGTCATCTGTTACTACACTTCTTCTTCTGTGTTCCGTGTCCCTTCAGAAAATGGCTCTTGAGAATTTCCTGTCCTTTTAGCTATTGTTAATTTTGTCTTTTTGTCATCTCTCCGAAATCCTGCACCGCCATCCTTTCACTGAAGCTCGATAAGTTGGATATGCGTCCTTTACTCTGTCTCTCTTACCTGTCCTTGTGACTATCAATTTTTTCAAGCCTTCTTTCCTCAGAAATTTCAGCTGTTAGGTTATCCTGAGTGGTCACTCTTCCAGAACCTTTCTTACTAATGCAGGTGTACCCCCAGGACCCTATCTTTGATCATACTTTGTTTTTAATTTTCATTAATGACCTCCCCAAAGACATCCACTTTCAACTTGGTATCTATGACACAACAAATTTACTCCTGTCTCGATAGTAAATCTGACGATTGATAACTTGATGTCAAAAAGGTCTGTTGTTAACTGGGGCAAATGATGGCTTGTTAATTTTAACTCCTCTAAATCTAAATTGCTCTCTGTTAATCATCTGAGAGTCTTCTTTCTAACTTCTATCAGCATGGCTGATGCTAACTGCCACGGGAGAGATTCGTTGCACCTTCTCATGCTAACGTTCTTGGCTGACATGAAGTGGAAATACTATATTGAATCCATTGCTAGGTCACCTGCTAAGAAAGTTGGCTTACTGTGTGGTGTTCGATAACTTTTCTCCCCAGAATCTTTCTTACATATCATAGCTAAGTCTACCATTCGTTCATGCCAAGAACATTGATGCCACATATGGTCCGGTGCTCCTGTTATATATCTAGAGATCCTTGATAAAATCCAAAGAAGAATCAGCAATATTATTGATCCTGATATGGCCTTTCGGGTTCAATCAATTTCCTACCACTGTAGAGTTGACTCCCTGTGCCTTTTCTACAAATACTTTTAACTTAAATGTTCGGATGAGCTCTTCGCTATGGTACCTAGACTTTATAAATTTAAGCGTAGTACTAGACTGTCAATGAGGTATAATCGTTATACACTTCAGTTAGATGTATTCGCAGGTTCTATGATAACATTTTTGTTTTCTCGTACTTCTCGATTGTGGAACTCTCTGCCGGCTTCATGCTTTCCAGTTAATTTTAACCTTCAAAAATTTAAATGCAACTGCTTTCTACTGTCCTCCTGATTACTCTTCTTTTGTTCTTACTCATTAGTAATATTTGCTTTTTAATTCTCCTACACCGAGTAATCCCTTGTGTTTTAGTGGCTTTATTGACTTGCTTGTGGTGAACTTGATTTTAAAAAAAGTGTCCATTTTGTTGCCATTGTCTCTAGTACTTCGTCGTTGCTCACATCTTCCGTCCATGATTTTCTCATCATCCTTCTGTAGAACCAACTTTCTGTTGCTTCAAGTCTATTTTCCATCTGTGAGGAGATTGCCCAGCATTCACTGCCATATAGGAGGACTGATATTAGGTAACGGTTCAGTGTTCTTTTCTTTGTTTCCATTAATATTTTTTCTGTTGCTTAATACTTTGCTCATGTTTTCAAAGGCGTCTTTCGCTATCCCAATGCGCCTTTGGATTTCCCTGTCGCACTTTCCGTCCTCTGTTAATATGCTTCCCAGATATCTAGATTATTGAACCTATTTGATTTCGGTATCTTCGGCTTGTCATTTGCATCTAGATTTCAGTACCTGCTTGATTCTTTCGTCTCTGATTAGCTGCCCGCTTTACCGAGGATTAAACATTTGGTTTTCTTAAAATTAATAGTTTGTTCTTTCTTCTCGCTTAATAACTTGTCTAATAGAGCTTGCAATTAGATTGGATGTACAGCTCTTTAAAAACTGTTCAACGCTTTTAATACAATGCTTAAAATGTGTATCATCATTTGTTAAAGCATTTGACGTAAGATCAAAAAGGAAATTTGTTATTTCGAGGTGAAAAGGATCTCCAGCCAATAAATAAATAGATAAATAAAAATAATTATAATACAAAAAAGCAAATTTCATATGAAATGTTTCCATAGTGATTATCTTGATCAATTTTTCCCAAGAAAACGTTAGTAGGCTTTTATAGAACAACCGATCTTTTATTCGAGTAAATAATAATAATAATAATAATAATAATAATAATAATAATAATAATAATAATAATAATAATAAAAATGATCGTCTGTCAGATTTGTAGCAGACGACACGCCGAAAAATGAAAGAGAATAATGACAGACAGTAACTACAAACCTGACAAAAGAACAAAGGAAAACTGAGAACTTATGAACCAAAAATAGTTTCAACATAACGAATAGTCAGACATTAGACAAGCTTCGAGGTTCTGGATGAGAACTGGGCCAAGTTGTTAATGTAACGGTAGTTGACCAACCAACAAATCACAGAGTAGTTTAAGTGCACTCATCCCACCATCTTGAATTATTTGGTTGCAATGAACAAATTCTCCAAACATGACAATTACATTCCGTATTATCCGATGAACGAGAACAGTAATTGCGTGTCGAGACAGTTCTGTGATTTTTAAAAGTTGATGTGTGGCTGGCTGCAAAACAACATTATGACAGGTCATGATATTGAAATATGAGTCGGGATAGTGAAAAGTCCTCGACCTGTCCCCCATCCCAAAAGCTAACCAAATATAAGTTTTTTTTTTGTGGGGGTGGTGAGATTTTTGGCAAACTTTGGCTTTTTGTGCCTGGAAAAAACGGAATGTGAAAAGGACAGTTTTCCCTTGACACCGCTGTTATTTTAACTACCGTTGCTCCCTCGGCAATGTTTATCGTTTTAAAGAGAAGAATAGAATCTTAATAAAGCCGAAACATATGAAAGTGAATTTATACACAATTTATTTATAAGATTGTTTGTTTATACTATTTATTATATTGCTTATTGGAATGCCGATCAATTCGAAATTTATAAAATGGTGAATAATAAGGATTTTTTATAGTTGGTTAACATATTTTAATAATTTTGTAAGTCTCTATAAATTTATGAATAAAAATATTGCTTCACATTTATTCATAAATGAATTGGTTAATGATAAATAATGCGGTGCCTTATTTTTAATTCTATTAGTTTTTAGTATGTTGCAAATACAAAATTATTCTGCTAAATGAAAAATCTAATAAATAAATAGTGTTCAATAATTTTATTTTAAATTCCTAAGAACAACAAAAAAGTATAAATTCACTTTCATCATAAGTTTAAACTTTATTACAATTCTAATCATCGCTTTTTAAAACAATGAACATTTCGAGGAGTGAAAATAGTTTCAATTACGAACAATCCTTCTTATATAAGGAGGAAATTTCGTCAGAAAGTTCATTTTGGAAGAAATACGATGCAAGATTTCTTCTTACTTTAGTCATCATCAGGGTACGTAGAAACCAGTGAAATGGTGAGCGTTTAACGTGGGCGGGTTGTGATGTGTGTATGCATTTTATTTATTTATTTATTTAATTATTTTTTATATACATTTAAAAATGCGGGTTCTTTAATTATAATTGTTTATATCATATATATATATATATATATATATATATATATATATATATATATATATATATATATGAAGAAATATAGTCTTAAGGTGTGCTATATTTATGGGATAATGTGCTCAATATCAGAGATAGAGCGTGTGTAAATATAAAAGTGAACATTGAAATCAACACTCAGAGGCGACAGGCTGTTTCATGCTAGACGCAATCGTCAAGCCACGAGTGTTTTATTTATTTATTTATTTATTTTTGCAGAATAGGATGTTGTAAAATACAATAACGATGTGTTGAGGTTGGGGAAAAACTTAACCGATTGCTCTCCCATGAACTACGATGTAGCAAGTAGATTAGGTAAAGAGACGGATGGAAACAAAATAACACTGACTTAGAAAACCACAGCACGATAACTTTAGGAACAAAATGCGTAAAGGGAACGTCTGCACATGACACCGAACCTCGCATAACTGCTGACTGCTTGCTTTTGCGTCGGATTTTTTGGCATGAGATGAGGTGATAAAGACTCGGAAGTTGCAGAGAGGCTCGTATCTAGACATGTCAAGCTGTCCCGCTGCTAACGGGGAAAACCCGGACGTAACTAGTTTTGACACATATGTCCACACGCGACTCGGGGTCTCTTTTGCGTCTGTTCTGACGTGCGTTTGCCACACCGAGACTGAGAAAGACTGAGTAAAGAAAAAAACGGTAGGAAATTATGGAGAGCTATATCCCGAGAATAGAAATGACATCCAATAACAGTGATTTTATACAGCAACAATTTAAAACAGTTTTGGTATTTGATGAGTAAATAAATTTCCTTATGTTAAAAAAAGTCTGTACGAATGTTACTAAGAAATATTAGATTAATTTATGTGTCGTGTTTTGTAGGAGGCACGGTGGAGTAATGGATAGGATTGATGGCGGCCCGGATTGAGGAATCGTAGAGCCGAGTTCGAATTTCAGTCAAATCCATTACATTCACTTACGAGCTACTACACTTGGGAAAGATATGAATCCTTTTCTCCTTCCAGCTATGGGTAAATAGCAGGACAGACAGGGTTCTATAGCATTGGATGGCAACTGGTCTATCGCAGAAAGAAATGGCAACCAACTGCGGGGAAAAATCTGCCTCGTCAGTCATGTATCGAAAGATACATGATCGCCTAAGCGTGTATCACGCATGGCACTTAACTGACTGACTGTGTTTTGTATTTAATGTTTATGTGAAAGAAAATCAGGTTATAATATTTCTGTAGTTGTGTGTATGAGAGAAAAGAATGTTTCTATCATTTGAGAAAAATTAAGTCGTACGTACCGACGCGGATTTCAGTAGCAGTAGAAAAAGTCCCGAAGCTAGTTCTGCTTTTCTTTATATACAATTTCTTGAAAACAGGTGTTGGATCAAATGGCTAGCATTTCTTTTAGGAGAGCAGTTCTGATTGGCTGAAATATGTGTAGTGGTCCGAGGGGGGTGATATGTGAAGAGATATCTCTGGGCTAAGATTTCCTGCTAGTCGGTCCAGCTACATAGGAATGTTGGACTTTAATGGAGTCCAAAGAAGGCAAAAGAAAACAAACAAGACCGATATACATGTATGCAAACAAATATATATTAATAACAAATTACAATGATATGAAGACATGGAAAGTTACAGAGTGTTTGTATGGAGAAGTTATGTGTGTGTGTTGAGTGTCCGTACGAACGCGTATATTGTTTTTAGCGTGTTCCCAGAATATGGGAAACGCTGTTTGTGTGAGAGGTCACATATTTGGTGTAAATGAGAAAGAGAAAGTTTTATACCTCGCCTCCGTACCAGGTAGCGGCTCAAGGCCTGAGTTGAAAAAGAGATTTTTTTACCTCATCTCCCTGCGAGATGACCGCCCGAGGTGTAAGCCAGAAAAAGAGAAAGAGGCGAAAGGTCAGCCAGTATTTATACTCGTGGGAGAGAGACCCCTGTTGAAGGATTAAGGAAATGAGGAGGAGCTAACTCCGACAATGCAATCCGAATTTCTTCTTTTTTTTTTTTAAACGGAAGTTCTGCGTCGAGCATACCTGCGTGCGAACGTGTATTCGTCATACGCGTTAATTTCCTGTTTGATTAAGTTTCTGTCTCCACAGGCTTGCATCTCTTCGGAAGGCTCTCGTAGAAATATTGGAGAAAATTAGAGATCGAGAAAGAAATCAATTCCAAGAATGCTATGCGTGAGATCGGCACTAATATTGACGTTTTAAATGTGCTAATGTAGTGAGGCAACTTACTGTTACTAGATACTGATTGAAAGCTAACTGTTTTTAACCGGTGTGAAAATCCTTTAAAATGTTATTAACAACAACGAAGTAAAAGCCAAGAGTTTTTTACTCTCAAGGGAGATAACCGCTGAATAAAGAAAGTTGATTCCGTCCCTTCAAATAGGCTGACATTAATTTGTCGACAGTTTTGTTTTTCTTTCAGAATAGCAATAACGTTTAATTTCAACAAAAGATATTTTTTTTTTGCATTTACTTTTAAGTATCTTCGTTACATAATTTTAAGTGGCAATAATCTTAAGAATGTTAAAAAAAAATATTACGATCATCAAAGCCATAGAGAATCTTTTGGACACAGTCGCAGTCACACAAATGGTGTGTAATTGCATAAAGACTAACGTAGCACTCCGGTGTGGGATAATAATTAGCTTGTCTCGCTAGATCAATTACGACTGAATAGTGAGTTCGATCCTCACTGGGTGCTCCATACTTTCGGCCTTGCGCCACATCTAAGCTAAGCTTGGAAAATTAACATAAAGATTAAAGTAAATATTCCCCAAAAAGTTGTTAACCCTTCTTATCTATAGGTATGTATGAGTTTGTAGGATGTAAATAGCATCCAAACCAGAAGTGAAACAGATGATGAGAAAATTTTATTAACGACGTGTGTGTGTGTGTGTGTTTGTGTGTGTGTGTGTGTGTGTGTGTGTGTGTGTGTGTGTGTGTGTGTACGCGTACGCGTGAGTGTGTCTCTATAAATATGTCGGCAAATAGAGTTATTGGTCAAATTTTAATCTTAAATGATCATTGTATAGTGATCAGGGTATGTGATTAATTTAGAACTGTGTGCATTTTGAAGGAAGTTATGTTGAAATCATAATATTTGTTATGTAAAAACATTTATTTATCATTAGGCTCCGAATTTATTGACTTAACGATCTATCTATTCTACACACACACACACACACACACACACACACACACACACACACACACACACACAAACAAACACACGCACACACATATATATAATATATAAGGAAGAGGTTATAGTTGTTCCAACGAGAGAAAAGTGTATATTTATATTTTAAAAAGAAGAGAGAAACCGCAAACGCTTTTGCTTATAATGTGGATTTTTGAAAAAAAATATATGGTACTGTACTATGGAAAATAACGTATAATATATATATTTTGTTTAAATCCACACACACACATGCACACACACGCACACACAAACACTCTCTCTCTCTCTCACACACACACACACACACACACACACATATATATATATATATATATAATGAAATAATAGCTGGCTACTCGTATTGGAGGATACCCCCTCTACTAGGGTGGCTAGTCAATCCCTATTGCAGACGCTCACTTAGGCACATTTGTGTTTGCTCAACAGCCACAGATTACACACACACACACACACACACACACACACACACACACACATACATATATATATATGCGCATGCGCATGTGTATTAGGAAATTTATTTATTTAAACGTTATGTTTCATGGATACTCACACTTGAGTAGATGCTCTGTTTTTTATTGTTAAACAGAATATTTATTCATTTACATCTACCCACCTGAATATTCGAGTATGCGCCCTCCGACAGGAATCACACCTACACCCCTTAGGGAAAACCATATATATATATATATACGCAATGTATTATTGCAACCCTGGGAATATGTTAATACCTACGCCCGTGGGTCAAATATCATCATAGCTTGGTGTAGCGCAGGAATTCTTCTACCAAGTCAATTAGTAATCGAAAAGCAAAAAGATATAAAAACGTTTTCTGGTTGCTTTTTTGTAGACAAGAATTTTATTTAGTAAATAAGAAATCCAATTATGTCCCGCCTTTCTTACCATCTCTTGTCGATATCTTTGTTTCATTTTCCTGCATCAATTTGTATATTGGCTTTCAGTTTCATTTCTAAAACAAACATTACTCATTGGATTTTTATTTTTATTTGATACAGTACCTCATAATTTGCAAATAATACATGAATGGTGTTGGTGGTGATTCTGAAATTATCCGTCTCCATACAGGAAACATTGAACTTTCATTGATCGGATAGTCAATGTAGTTGTCGATTGAAATTAATAAATCTTTCTCTGAGGAATGTTGTTCGCTGTGTTGGGCTGGACAATTTTTCTCACCAGAATCTATGTTCCATATTCACACGTTCACCATTCGTCACATTGCTGCCACATATGGCCCGGTGATCCTGCTATATATGTCAGTCAGTTATGTGCCATGAGGGATACAAGCTTAGGCGAACATCTAACTTTCGATACATGACTGACGAGTCAGATTTTTTTTCCCGCAGTAGGTTGCCATTTCTTTCTGCAGTAGACCAGTTGCCATCCAAGGCTATAGAAACCCAGTCTGTTCTGCTATAGTTGGGAAGAGAAGAAGACGATTCATACCTTTCCCAAGGGTATTAGCACGTAAGTTAATGTAATGGATTTGACTGGAATTCGAACTCGGCTTTCCGATTCCTAAAATCCAAAGATGATTTTTGTTCCTGACCTGTCATCTCGGCTTCCGTCACTTTCTCACCGCCGTAATGTAGCTTCCGTGTACGTTTTCTATAATTACTTTAATAGTAATTTTCTAGTTAATTTTCCTCTATGGTACCTAAATGTGGTCCGAAAGTCTTGTCATCCCACACAACATAATTTTCTATTTCAGATGGCTGACACGATTTCCTACAGTTTGGACGAGAGGATTAGGATGAGAAGACTTTCGGACCACCCTGTAGACTATGAATTTAAACGCAGTGTCATATTGGCGGTGAGGTCTCATCATTTTACAAACGAAATGGCTAGATGTAACCGTAAGTTCTATTCTAACCGTTTATTTTCTCTTTGCATTCCAGTCATGGTTAATCTTCACAATTTAAATGCAGTCGTTATCTTCTGTCATTTTATTGTATTTGCTCCTTAATATTTTTTTAAAACATTCTTTCACACTCAGTAACCCCCTGCAACTTAGTGGCTCTGTTGCCTTGCTTGGGGTGAAATAATGAACAAAACCGTTTTTTTTTAGCAAATTAGATATCTCAAGTACACTTTTATCGCTCTTTCTATCATTGATAGGCATTTGCTTTCAAAACCTTTGTTTTTGACACTGTAGTAAGTAAACATCTTTGTCATATATAGGGAAGGGGGCACTCGATTAGGAGTTTTGTCCCATCCTTCTTAGAACCAAATTTGTGTTACCTCATGTCTCTTCTTCATCTGAGAAGAGATTGTCTCGCATTCTCTGCCATATTGGAGGACTGATACTACTTAACAGTCCAGTACTCTTTTCTTTATTTCAAACGACATTTTCCTGTTTCTTAATACTTTGCTTTTAAGCAACGTTAAACCTGGTCAATGCCAAGTTGGATACCACTGTAAAATTTGGTGTATGGTTGGTGTAATGGATGAATTCTCGGAATGGGAAATCAGAGAGGAGTGTTCAAATTCCAGTCGGGTTCGTTTATATTCATTTACGTGCAAATAGCCTTGGGAAAGGTATGGATGCACCCCTTTCTCCGCACAGATATGGGTTAAATTGTAAGACTCATATTAGAGAATCATTATTATCTCCAATAAATTCTCACAATCCAAAAATATATTTCGGCTTTAAATAACCTCATAAAGGTTGATAAACCGAAAATAAAACAAATCAGTTAATTAACACTTTGCTTAACTTTTGGAAGGTATTTTTCTTCTGTAGCTGTCTATATTTATGAGATGGTGTATTATGTATACTATTTACATTATTCGGACTATTTTCCTCATCTTTGTCGCCATATTTATTACAATGTTTCGGCCGTTGTACGCTCTGGCCTTCTTCAGGTGGTTGGAATGTCGAACTGAACCCATTATTTCGCTCACTGGGGTAGACTATTCTAGTTCCACGTGTCATGTTTTAATGGATGTCAGTTAACAAGAGATAACTGATAACTGGCAGCCATTAAAACATGGCACATGGAACTAGAACAGTCTACTCCAGTGAGCGAAATAAAGGGTTCCGTTCGACATTCCGACCACCTGAGGAAGGCCGGAGCATACAACGACCGAAACGTTGTAATAAATATGGCGACAAAGATGAGGACAATAGTCCGAATAATTTAAATAGGGTGTTTTTCTTGTATGAGTTGAAAGATGGAGCGGTATTCATTTATATTTTATGGCGTGACTTGGGCAAGTGAATTATTCGGACAAATATGATCAGTACGTATCTACATATAGAGAGGGTGGTGTGACGGCATTAGTGAAAGCGTCTATGAGTTGACATTTAAAGCACATTAAATAAACTGCAAGAAAACAGAATACATAGTCATCAATAAAAGGATGAGCCCGAAATGCAATTTTCAGGCCGGGATCACTAGAATCAAGCAAACGCAGAAGTTTAAATATCTGGGAAGCGTTCTGACAGAGGATGGTAAATGCGACATTGAAATCCGTAGACGTATTCGGATGGCCAAGGACGCATTTCAAAAGCTGGGCAGGGTATTGCGAGACAGGAGGATTTCTTTGCTAACGAAGAAAAGAATACTGAGCTGTTACGTGACGTCCGTCCTCCTTTACGGCAGCGATATTTGGACGATTTCCTCAAAGATGAAGAGACTCGAGGCGACGGAGATGTGGTTCTACAGAAGGATGATAAGCATATCATGGACCGAGCGTTTGAAAAACGATGTGGTATGAGATGGGAAGCAAACGTAACATCAGGAAAGAGGCAGCTGAAGTTCCTGGGACACATAACGAGGAAGGAGGGCCTGGAAAATCTGATACTCATAAGCAAGTGGATGATAGAACGTGACCTGGGGGAGTTGGCAGAGGGAAGGAACTTGTTGAGAGCTGCAAGGGATAGAGGGAGGCGGAGAGCCATGATCGCCTACGTTTTGAAAGGACACGTCACATAGAAAGAAAAAATGTCATGTTAGTCCTTTTAAGATAGAATGGATGGTTGTCAATAACAGGGAGAGCCCACCATACAAACTACGACTTTGGTTAGTCAAAATCAAACAAGTAGGATAACTTAAAAAATCCCGAGAACTGTTTTTAACAGAGGATGAAAAATGTGACTCCGAATTTCGAATCGTATATTTAAATCCATTAAATATTTTTAGATTGTAAGAATTTTTGGAGATAATAATGTTTTACTGATACAAGTCCTACTGATACAAGTCCTATTAACCCATAGCTGGGGGAGATTATGTGGATTCATGTTTTTCTCAAGATTTACTTAGAATCAGAAAGAGAGAGTTGATATTTCCGAGATGCACAATAAGGAAAGACGGTTGGAAACATTGACACTCACAGGATATTTAAGGCAAGAGGATAAGAGGGAAACAGGAAATGACCTACCTAACGAATTGTGTAAATGGCTCTCAGAAAAGGAAGTCATATTTGGATATTAATATGGGAAAAATTATGGAAAGTCATGATCGCCCACGTCCTGATGAGACATGGTAGATAGAAGAAAATTACGTTAGGCAAGATAGCCGTTGATTTTACTGTTAGTCACGATCAATATGATACAAAAGACTTATCTTTTTTTACTTATATTACAATAAATAGAACTAAAAGCAGTACATTTAATTGATGGTAAAACTTTTTGGTAGATAATGTTGCATTGATACAAGTCCTCCTAATTAACCTCTAGCTGGGGGTGAAGAGGTGGATTCATGCTTTTCTCAAGGGGATTTGAGCGTAAGTGAATATAACGGAACTGACTGGAATTGAATCGCGACTCTCCGATTTCCAATTCTGAGCCTCTATCCATTACCCTATCCGTATATCCAAGTATACAGCACCTGGTAGTCCACAGCGGTCATACATCTATGTACTGATCAGGTTCAACGTCGTTTAAAAGAAAAGTATTAAGAAACAGAAAAATGTACTGGGCTGTTAAGTAGTTTGTTTAGCGGCATAACAACTTCTTATAGGTCATTCAGTACTGAATTTTTATTTTCTTGGGAGCATTAGTAATTTCTTTTTCAAAATATTTTTTTTCACTGGGAAAATGTACTGCTGGTATTTTTACTATAATCTTTCATACTTTCATAGTGTTTGATCTCAGTTTAGGTGGGGAGACATATATGCTCATTGCTGTGATCCTAGCAGGTGCTACTACCTCAGGTCATGGTGGACCTGGGAACAACAGCAATTAAGATGTGGTTCCACGCTCCTCAGAACCTCCCGATCAGAAGCTTTGCTGCCGGATGTAGTTTATCGTCATACCCAGGACGGCTGTTAAGTAGTATCATTCTTCCTATGTGTCAGAGAATCTCCTCACAGGTGAAAAAGAGACTTGTGGTAAAAGAAATGTTGTTCTACAGAAGGATGCTGAGAATATCATATAGCTTTAAAGAAACTGGAAACAAAAAGGATACTTATACTAAGAAACATAAAGATACAATTGAAATTACTAGGACACCTAATGAGGAAAGAGCCCCTGGTATTTCCAACCGGTTTCCCAAATACGTACTGACTAGGCCTGACGTTGCTTAACTTGGTTTATCGTACGAGAACCGGTTAAAGACAATAAAGCTAGTATCTTAATTTGATTTGTTACCCCCAAAATTAGTTTGAGCACAAGAAACCTTTCCTTGGCGTCATCACGTTGTGTTTTTTTTACAGATTTGGCACTAACGTATACTGACTTTATTTCGCTCAATGTTATGTCCGACAATAAAGATTTTTTAAAAAGAAAGTTACGTGTACAAAAAGGTCTAGCTGTAAATAAATACGCTTAAAAGATAGTATTTTGGTCGTCTGATTCTTCTAAAGAAATGTTTATAACTAGATAAAATTTTATGGCGCCATCAAATCTAAGGTTAAAGCAACACTTACAAATCAATAGAATATATTTTCCTTTGAAAAATCTCGTCTTTGGCAAGACTTCAAGAGAAGAGACAACATGAAATGTTCTTACGTGCACAGCAGACAGTTTGAAGTATCAGCAGACGCGTTCAAGTTAATAAAAAGGGATAACAATCTGGGAGAAAGATAAAGTGACAAATTTTGAATTATGTTTGAAAAATGATTACGTATTTCACCGCTATAAATTCGGAGTCAGCCAACCAAGACAGTAGCAAGGTTTTCAGGTAGATTTACATTTCCATCATCATCACCATTCTTCTACTATGTGCCGTGTCATTCAAGACGTGGGAAATAATGGCGCTTCAATAAATCTTCTCCAATGTAGCTCTTACTAACATATGTCCCTTTTCCCGAGCCTCCCACCCCCCTTCCGCCATCCACTCAAAAAAGCTAATCAGGTTGTTAGCCAGCTGTCTTTTCCCGTCGATGTTCTGTGAGTGTCATATTCGCCAAGTTTTCCTTCCTTATTATGAAATTTCAACCATCCCTTTTTGATTCTGTTATTAAGTGTCCTTACTTCAATTTTCCTTAAAACTTTTTTGTTGCTTACCCGCTACTTCTATCGTATTCTTTTTGTACAATATTTTACTCTTTGTACTTTTTCTTTTATTTCAAAATTTCCCTTCATCTGAGAGAAGATTGTTCAGCATTCAGTGTCGGCTGAGAGGATTGATATTATATAACAGTTCAGCATTATTTTCGTTATTTCTAACGAAAATTGCCTGTTTCTCAGTGGCTTATTTGGCATTTGCATCTGTTTGCGTTCGGATTTTCATTCAATGTTAAAAACAATTCCTTGTGTTGTTTATGGCGCATTTCAGGGTCTTCGTGAGCTTTTGTTTGAGAAACAAGGTTAAATCTTCTGCAGTAGTCTTTTAACCAGAGATGACAGCTTTTCATTTTTGCATTGAATTGATAAAAGTGATAAAATTGACTTTTTTATGTCAACAGGAAAAAAAAACTAAACAGAAAGACGTTGGTGATCACAAAATGAGAGAGCAAAGCTAATATCAAAAGTAGGCCTCCTTCTAGTCTTTGCTTTGTCTATTTTAGAATACTAGAAAGTTTTTCTCAACGCGCTGACTAGTATTGAAATCCTCAAAATTTTTAGTATTGTTGAAGTTACGGTTAAAATTTTTTGTTGAGAGTTATGAACTCTACGTTTTGTTCAATTTTGCAAACCAATCGAATAAATTTGAATAAGTTGATTTCTTTGTGAAAATATTTTGAGAAAAATCCTATTTCGCGGTTAAACTATTTAATTTAATTTAATTTAATAGGGCTTCATGGTAAACAATATTTTTAGGAACATTTCTTTTCCTTTTGAACAGCAAATAATAAATTCTTAGGATTTCTTACTCTTGAGCATGCAACATAAAACTGGTCATATGGAGATATTTCTTTGTGGAGCCAAATTCGAACTTTTTGAAGCGTTTGGCCTTATGATTCATTTATAGTTCTCTCAAACGCAGGGCGAACTGGAAACTGATTTCCTGTATATAGAAACTTAAAAAAGATATGTAAAAAAAAAAAACAATATTGCATTTTTATTAAATAAGCATTAGTTATTTTAATAATTAAACTTTTATTAAAATAGTGAGAGAATTTTGCATATTAATTTTCCGAAAACTTTAATGAAAATTTATTGTACTAAGTTACGCACCCTTGGACAATCAACTGTATTTTTACACCCTTACTTGTTTGTACTTCTTCCCAAAATTTGGTTTCGAATGTTCAATGTATGGCAATATTAGAGGGTGTGATGGACGGAATAACAGAAGTCACATAATTTTAAATAGAGAGATTGATCAAAAATGTTATCCATTAAGAAATTAAGAAGAATAGAAGAACCATCACCGCGTTTATTGCCAGTAAATTAATTGTGTAAACAAAGTATTATATCGATAGTATTCGTATTTAGTTAACAGTAAACGTGTTAGTCACCAGATCTGGAAATTGTTGCTTAACGTGAACTCAAGACATTCAATACATTTCGCATTGGAAAAATTGTCATTATTGGATATAAGCCATTCAAATATTTCAAACCAACATTCATTAGACAATACCTAAACTTCAATTCTCAGCGTAAACAAAGGGGTCATGTACTGTCTACTAGATGGAGTAGAACTCGTAAGTGGTGACTAAGCTGCATGCCAAGATGAAATAATCTTCATTAGAAATAGGAGATAAAGAAATCGAAGACGGAATAGGCTACGAGAGGGATAGTTTCACACAATACCGCAAATTGCTACAAAATGAAAACATTAACATAAAACCTAGTTCGAAGCTTTTATATGAATAACATACATGGTGCCGGACACGTTCAGAAATACCTAAACTGTCAGATGTATATAACCGAGTTCTCAAATACATGTTTAATAATAGTTTCGAGCGAGTGAAATATGTAGGACTTAGCTAGCATAATATTTCTTTGAGTCCCTTGGTTTGGCGTTACGCAATAACAAAGACAGAACTTTGCAAAAAAAGCAGACACCTCATCACTTGAGGATTAGCAACAACTAAAATGGATGAAAATGATGACATCATCAATATGTTGACGCTCCACACTATTTCGAACAAAAGGTTAGGAAGGAAGCTCCCATCAATACTGAAAAAGGGAGATAACAATTATTGGTCTTAAGAAATCTATCTCCTGAAATTCGTTTTAATAGACAGTAGCACTGGCTGCTCAATAACTTAAATGTTACCTCCTAAATGAATAGCTAATATTGTCATTAGAGATGAGAGGAACAGATACTACACTTTGATCTCTGCCTGATAGCCCGTGAGCAAATAAAAGCGTAACTCGAGTAGCACCTCTGCTTGGTCAATGAATGCCGAATGTTTCCTTTTCAAGAAACAGATAATATTGGCATTAAAGATGAGAGGAACAGATACTACACTTTGATCTCTGCCTGATAGCCAGTGAGCAAATAAAAGCGTAACTCGAATAGCACCTCTGATTGGTCAATGAATGCCGAATGTTTCCTTAGGAAACACTTAATATTAATATTACTATTACGATCAGCCACTAATTTGCAATAACAGAATCAGTTTTCACGAGCACAATAACAGAATGTCTACTACGAAATTTCTACCCTGTATCAGAAGAATGGTAGAATGGTAGTCCTCTGCTCACCCTCCCGTCAAAATAAATAAATAAATAAATAAAAAACAGCAGCACAGTATACAAAAAAATTCTTCACATTGGTGGACACATGACTCGCGAAACAAGCCTATCCTAGAAGAGAATATAACAAACGTATATATCCTATTGCATGCAAAGACAAGAAAGGCATGAGTAACCGTTCCCTAAAATGAATCATCAAAAGACCGTGAACCGTAGGAGACGACGACATCATGTATAGTTAAACATGTGGAATGTAGTCATAACAATGGGTAGAGAACAGCATTGGAAAATATGATGGAAACAAACTGTGCACGTGCTTAACTTTAATAACCCCCACAATAGGACTAGTATAGTAATTAATACTATTTGGGAGGCGTTAATTAAGAAAGCTAGAATATTAGACTCAAGAATAAAAGTATTCTGTCATCTAATTACACGACAAATAGACTAAAAGTCAGAAAATTGATCGGTTGAAGAGGCAGACAAAAAATTCGGTTTAAGGATTCAAGTTTCTAATTGTCCTAATGGTCACATCGGCTTTGGATCACAATCGATTCGAGTTCCTTGGCATGGATGTGATAAATCGGAGAGTCCATGGTTCAGATATTGTAAAAAAACTGGTTCTATTGTTCAAGATAAATTAGATGGGATTAACTGACAGGAGATGGTCTCTAGTACATAGTGAGAAATAAGAAGAACTTATCCTCGTGATTAAATAAAATGTACAGTAGGGTAGGTTTGCCAATTATGACTGACAACTGAAGTGGTTCAGAAAGTAAAATGGCTGAAACGTTTGGGATGAAAACAACAATATTAGGGAAAGGTGATCGGAAAAAAAATCAATATATAATAATTATAAATGATCTGTTATTGAAGAGAAAAACTTAAAAAGATAATCCTGGGCTTTGAAAATTTATACGCTTTTATGCTTAAGATTATTTTTTTAAATATCATTTCACCCCAGGCAAGATGGGAATGTCATTAGTACGCAGGGAGCTACAGGGATTGAACGTGAAAAGGACTGAGAAGAAGAAGGGTTGAGGAAAAGACAAAAGATGAACAGGATTCAAGAAGACAGAATATGGCGATTGCCATTAAATTTAAGTTTATGAAGATTGTAGTTCTCAGGGGAGCAATTAAACGAAAGGGAGTTCCACTAGTAGGAAGTGCAGGAAAAAAATCTGTTGAAGTAGAAGTTGCATTTGGCTATTTCAACAGTAAGTGGATGGGACCTAGATGTCAATCTATTAGGTCATCCCATAAGTTCTGTCCGGATTTTAACTTTTTGTTAAAATGAACGAAATTTAAAGAGTTTTTTATAATGTCTAACGGAGCTGAACATTATTTTTATGTTTAGATGCATTTAAACTGATCAAATTTTATTTCAGAGAACAATAAAATTAAATTTTGTTTGATTAAAACCCTGCTAACATGGAAGTACCCAAGAATCATTTGAGGCACATAATGCTTTATGAGTTCAAGAAAGGAAACTCAGCAGCCGAAGCGGCTAGAAACATTCACTCAGTTTATGGAGAGGAATGTGTGAATGAAAGAACTTGCAGAAGATGGTTTGCAAAATTCAGAGGTGGAGATTTCACCCTTGAAGATGAAGATCGAACCGGACGTCCAGTTGAGTTTGATGAAAAGCTTCTTGAAGCAGCCCTTGAAGAAAATCCTGCTTTATCAGTTGAGGAATTGGCAGTGGTTCTCAGTTCAAACCATACAACTGTTCATCATCATTTTCAACAACTTTGAAAAGTTCCTAAACTTGGAAAATGGGTGCCTCATGAATTGTCTGAAAACAACCTCAAATCCCGAGTTGACATCTGCTCTTCTCTCCATTCTCGCCAACTTGTTTCACCTTTTTTGATAGACTTGTGACTGACGACGAAAAATGGATCTTTTATCGAAATGTTAAGCATCGTAGACAGTGGCTTGGTAAAAGGGAAGGACCCCTGCCACAGCCGAGAATGGGCAAAAGTTTCTTCTTTCAATCTGGTGGGATTTCCAAGGAATAATCCTCTTTGAATTCTTACCACCTAATGCAACAATTAATGCTCAAATATACTGTCAGCAATTAGAGCGTTTGAACCAAACTTTGAGTGAAAAAAGACCTGCTCTAGTGAATCAAAAACGGGTGATGTTTCATCAGGACAATGCGCGACCACACGCAGCAAAAGTCACGTCACAAAAGGTCGGTGGGGAGAAAATTCCTCATCCACCTTATTCTCCCGACCTTGCTCCTTCAGACTACCATTTGTTTCGAAGCTTACAGAATCATTTGGAAGAAACAGCTTTTGTAACACAGTAAGAGGTTAAAACTGACATTTGTGAGTTCTTCGAATCAAAGCCAAATGAATTCTACAGTAATAGAATTAGTAAGCTTGTTAATAGATGGAAGGTATCATAGATAATCAGGGAAAATACATTGTTGATTGAATCTGTAATTAAATGTAACATTTGGTCACTTGTTTCAAAATTCAAAATTCGGACAGAACTTATGGGATGATCTGATAGTAGCACGCTTAAATTCCTGTGTTCGGAGCACCATGGACCAAAAGGTTGTTAGAACAGCTGCCATAAAAAATATTTATAGAAAATACAATAGCCATTTCACGTCGGTGAGAAAGTGACTGAAGTCGAGATACTAAGTGAGGATCGATTACATTAATGATACTTCTTTGGATTTTGTCAAGAATCTCACGACATACAGAACGAACATCAGATCAGACTTGACAACAGTATTCAGTGCCCAGACGAATGGTAGATTTGTAAATGTGCAAGATAGATACAGACGGGAAAAATTTTCTAGCACGATACAATGGCCCGACTTTCCGTGCAGGAGATGCAGCTATTGATTCGATGTTGTCTCTCTGTTTCAAGTCAGTGAAAAATGTGATGCCAAAGAAGATGCAGTGTGTTGCTACCCTGGAGAGTCTAGTGTCAGCCATGCTGATGGCAAGACTGAAAAACATTATTATTCATAAAAGTCGTCTTTACTTTTGTTGTTTTGAGGTTAATCGAGGTTTATGCATTTTTATACTTCTATTTTATTTTTTGTATTTTTGTTTACTTTTTTTCTGTTGCAGTTTTTGGTTACTGTAATTTTTCTTTCATTTTATTCTTATTTTCTACATTATCGACATCATGACATTAGTGATGATCTGTGATACTCGCTCGTTAACCACTATGACATGCGCGTTTCCGACGTTTATTTAAACTTCTTTTTGTACTGTCTATCTATACTAAATCGTTACTTGTTCAATAAATTTTCTCCATTACCAAGTTTTTTCTTCTTCATTTTTGTCATTACTTCTTTCCTCTTTTCCTACTTTATTACTTCTTTTAAAATTATCTCTAAAAGACTAATTTAACTTCTTCCATCTTACGTTTCCCGTTAGTAAGTCATTAGAATCTATTGTTTCTAATCTATAATTCGATTCTCTCTACTTCAGATTTTTCGATATATTCTCTTCATATTTTCCTTCTTTTCTTGGCTTTTCCAAAATGTTTTTCTACTTAAATTTCTATCAGTTTTCTTCATCTTGCTTCACGTCTGATAATTATTTTATATTCATTCTTTTATCTTCTTCTTTTATCGTCTCTCATTTCTTTCAAAGCTACAATATTTTCGACTTTCTTTATTGACTTACTAGACTATCAGTTATTTGTTTTCTTCTGTTTTCTGTCTATTGGGAAACTATTCATTATTATTATCATTATTCCAACAGCAGTCAATAACAATAATTTACAAGTCTCCTATTGACATTGGCTAAGATTTATAGATGCCTAAACATATATGCTTCAACTTTACTCTCAAACATCTGTCACGATGAAATTTATTTGTATATTTTGTTAAAAAAACAAGAAGCAAAAAAAAAAAACCAAAAGAAAAGAATGTTAGCAAATCGTAAAAATCTTTAACTTTCGTAAGCAAAAGTTTTTGTATTTCCCGATTACACTGTCTCAAAATATTAGCAATTTCATATTTTATTGGCATGTAAATAAATACTTATTGAGAGCTAAAATTTATTTACTGAATGATGGCAGGACCTACCAGCGCAGACAAGTTGGAAACTGGCTGGTTTTGCGCATATGTAAAGAAATGGTAGTCATTTGCATGAAATATTTTGCATTTCAGTCTCAAATGTATCACTACATTGCTAGACTTTGAGACTTTAAATTCTCTCGATGATTTGTCCCTCGTATCAAAAGATACGCAATTAAAAATCCATCTTTGTAATGAAAACCTTTGTATTTGTGCCAGCAAGTAAGTGTAGAAAAAATACAGGAAGTTTGCAGAATATGCGATGCCGGTCACTAGGCTTCCTTTTCGAATGAAATAAATAACGAAATACAACTGATTTTACAACAATATATTTCTCTGACGAATAACATGTTACCCTCGATACGCCAACTGATGGAGTCAAAGCTGGCTGGTGACCGCCGGATTAAAAATTGTGATTCCAACAAGTCGAAAGTGGTGTGTTTTAATGAGGTGGGGTTATAGTTGGTGAAATAATGGCCTCATGGAATGTTAAAGATGGTGTTAGTATGCAGTTCAAAAACAGATTGATGTTTTTGAAGTCACCCATGAATTCACATTTCACGGGGCGCAATAATTTCATAAAAACAATATTTATGCACGATATTCTCTCATCATTTTACCGAACAAAATAAGGAATAACATGTGTTTTAAACATTTTCGCCCAGTCATTACATGACTGAAAAATTGAAGTGAAGGTTGCTTGAGGTTTGGGCCTGACAATTAACATACAGAGGTCATTTTTAGGTTAACTCACTCACTGACTACCTTAAGACGAATTGAATTCTTCAGTCACTGGCGTGTTAATCTAAAAATAAATACGTCTAAATTCACCATCATTCCTGCCGTGTTTAGGGGTAGAGTCTCCGACTGATACCAAATCAGTCGGGTTTCGATCCCGGCTTGAGGCAGTCTGATGTCTAGCTTCACTGATGAGCTGTGAAACAGCGAAACAGTCTGTCTGTGGATGACAATATATATATATATATATATATATATATATATATATATATATATATATATATGATGGACTCTCCAGTCGAACTCGACGTATGAGGGTCAGACAGATCAGTTCCCAGAAACTGAAAGCCCGACACACACACAGGATTTGATTATAGTGGTGAATACAGGGGCCTGATGCAACGAATGCCACAAGGTTTCCAAACGAGCCTCCGCAGGTTTTGAATTCAGGGTTGTCCTTCTCCTAGACCAGTTGCCATCCAAGGCTATAGAACCTAGTCTGTCCTGCTATTTACCCATAGCTGGAGGGAGAAGAATAGGATTAATACCTTTACCAAGGGTATTAGCACGTAAGTGAATGTAATGGATTCGACTGGAATTCGAACTCGGCTCACCGATTCCTCAATCCAAGCCGTTATCCATTACTACACAGTGCCTCCTTATATATATATATATATATATATATATATATATATATATATATATATATATATATATATATATATATATATATATATATATATATATATATATATATATATATATATATATATATATATATATATATATATATATATATATATATATATATATATATATATATATATATATATATATATATATATGCGTGTCTGTGTGTAAGTTCATTTAGAGTATATCTGTAAAAGTAAAATATGAAAAAAAAGGAAAACTTCTCTTCGCCAACACTTTTCGTTCACTGAGTTAAATTGCTTACGTGCAAATACCGTTGCTGTTGGTAAGTAGCAGGAAAGAGTGGGCCCTATATCCTTCGTTATCCTTCTAGCCCAGTACAAGGAAACCTTAAATACAATAAAAAAGCTTTCCTTTGAGTTTTATGTGATCTGAGGAACCAGGAAAAATCCCATTCCTGGGGAAATGAAATATAATCTTATGGTTGTCTGTTTTCTTAATTTAAGTAATTTTTGCTCTGTTTTTACATTGAGCTCTCTGGATTACATACTCCTCTCTGCATTACATCAATACAGGGAAGGTTATTCGTGAGTATGAAGGGATTTTGTTATAAATTAGCAGACATAATGTTTGTAATTTACTCAGTCATATATATATATATATATATATATATATATATATATATATATATGTGTGTTGGTATGGAGATCTTCCTGTGTTCATAAAATTGGCAATAATCAAATATCTCCGCAAGTGATACCATGTGTTTCAGTTGATAGATAACTTGTGTAAACACTTATATTCTAAATCTGTTACTCGCTACTTATCAACTAATAATTTTTATTGCATCTTTTGTTAAGACTTATCACTGACAAAAAACAAAACAAAAAAAAACAAGTATTACTTCTATTTATTAAAATTCAACAATGGGGAATAAATATCACTAAAGTAGCGACATATCAAAGGGGACATAACTCGTGAATAACTCTCCCCGACTGACATATTCAATAACCTATGTAATGAGATTCGAACGTAAGTGGTCATGTGACGTGTCAGTTTAATAGCAATTCCGGTGCTGAGGGCCGATTGACTTTGTAATTGGCTTTGGACTGAGAACTGAAGTCCAACCATGCCAACGGCGACCGCAGAGAGAGAAAGGCGTCGTAGTGGTGTAGGGCGATCAAAGAATAGACTCGTGATTCACTTAAAGAAGGAATAAATCTTCAATTCGTTCGCTGAATGCCTTTTAAGTAACGGTTCTCCGTGTGTGAGAGTGTTTGAATAGGAAGCAATTGCGGCTGGATATGAGCGGTTAAAGAAGGCATTGGGGACACAGTCGCTGCAGATACTGGAGTAGGGAAGCCGGGGAGAAGAAGAAGAGATAGTCAAGAAAAAATGAAACTGAAAACAACATTGAGAAAAACAAAAAGAGAAAAAAGAGAAGAAAACAAGGAAAAAGACAGAAAAAAGACAGAAGATGAAAAGAGAGAAGAAAAGGAAAGAGAGAAGAAAAAAGAAAAGACAAGAAGAAAAGACAAGCGAAGAAGAAGAAAAGAGTGGTAGAAAAGAAGAAGAAAAGAGAAGAGAAGAAAAGAAAAGAGAAGAAGAAAAGAAGGAAAGAGAAGAAAAGAAAGGTGAAGAAAAAGAAAGAGGAGAAAAAGAACAATAGTAAGTAATAGAAAAGAAGGAAAATACTTGTGGTGGCAATAAACAAAGGAGAAAAAAACTAAATGAAGAAAATCAAAAAACTATTACTATTACTACTACTACTACTGCTACTACTACTACTACTACTACTACTACTAATAATAATAATAATAATAACTGATACAGAAATTAAGGACGAGAGCCATGATATTGTAGTAAATACAAATAACTTGTCTGCTGATCGATATGTCTGATTCCACAGAAAGAAACACCTTCCTGAAGACTATAGTGACTTACTAAACGAAGCTTAGATGTGGCATAAGGCCGAAAGTATGGAGCACTTGGTGACGATCGAAATCACTACTCTGTAATAATTTCTTCAAGCTAATCATTGCACCACGTCGTAGTGCCCAAATTCCTGAAAACTATATGAAGATTTCGAAACAGAAGTTTAGAGAATATATTACACGAAGACTACAACAGCACCAGACGTAATAGGTTCCCTCGGCCTGGTCGGGAAAGATAGGAAAATACAACAAAATCCTCGCCAAGTTCATGACAAAGAACTACAGTAAGTCGTCCACGCCGGCACTTCATATGTATTAAGTAGAGACCCATTCATTAGATGAATCCAACACACCGTCATGTTAACCTCATGTCCAAAGGATGGACTCTGTTTCATCTGTGAATAAAGAAGGACATTAAGAAGGAGGAATAATAATATGCTACTGAAGCACGTAGATGGCTTTACAGGTATACCTCACCTTACGTCGGTAATTGGGTCCAGGAGAGGCGACTTAATTCGAATTTAATGGTCTCCGAATTTGCTTGTCATGAGGCTAAAACACAAATAACCATTCCCCGTTGTGTATTTTAATTATAAATGCATTTTTAATAATATATGGTCAATAAGAATCTATTTTAAGCTTACAAATAAACAAATTTTAGTTTTTAATGTACTGCAGAAAAAAAGTAATCTAAATGTACGAATATATGTACGTACATACTTGTAAATGTAGATGTTTACAATTTAGCGATCTTTACAGTACATTGCCGACACTTTATTTGTAAATGTGATTTTATTTAAGACATTATAAAATAACGCTTTTCTAGTGATATTACGACTTCACTATTTTTGGCGGACATACGTAAAGTCGAATAAAATGACTTACACTTGATTTTTATTTTACCATATATTTTTTTTTTTGATAAACGATGTATAATCGAGAACGACTTAATTCGAAACGGCATAACCCAAGGTATAACTGTATTGTGAGAGCAAATGTCAAATTATCGATTTAGCTGTTCTACATGAAAGTGAACTAAAAATACACGAAAAGGCTGAAAACTACGGGGATCTGGCTCGCGAGTTGAAGAAGCTATGATACATGACCGCTGATGTAATTCCTGTAGTAATGTGTGCTCTTGGAACACCACGAAGCAGTTTGAATTGTCGCTTTGGGAAAATTGGATTTGAAACCAAGACTGCAGACTGCCAGAAAACTGACATGCTTTATTCTGTGAGGATTCACCGGAATGTTGTTGAGTTGCGAATAATTGTGTTGATGCCAGGGCTCAAGAGCAGACTTTCCATAGATTAGGTCAATGTGCGGCATCAAAATAATAATAATAATAATAACAATAATAATAATAATAATAATAATAATAATAATAATAATAATAATAATAATAATAATAATAATAATAATAATAAACCCTGACCCGGTTACGGAGATAGGACCTGTTACAATTCTATGGGACTACACAATACACACTGATAGAACAATCGCGGTCAACCGCCCAGACATTGTTATTAAAGACCACAAACAAAAGAAGTGTCTCCTTATTGATATGGCAGTCCCTACAGACTGCAATGTGTCTTTGAAGATATTCGAAAAACTGTCAAAATACAAGGACCTTGAAATAGAAATCTCAAAAATGTGGCACATGGGAACATCAACAATTCCTGTTGTAGTTGGAGCCCTTGGACTGGTTGGAAAAGATTCCAGTAGGCTGATTGAAGGGATCCCTGGAAGTACATGACTCAAAGAGATACAAAAAATTGTTCTGACAAGTACAGCCCACACTTTACGAAGGGCTTTATCTATGTAATTATTTTTTTATTTTTTTATTGCAGTGGAAAGTGTCATGATGCCATTTCTAACCTTAGGTCCCTGGGCGGGACCCGGAAAGAAATGTGTAAACGCCAGATATCAAAGGAAATAAAAATAATAATAATAATAATAATAATGAAATTAAAATAAAACAAATAATCGAATAAAGTGGAAACATGGCTCGTAATAACTGAGTAGCACTAAAAAGAAAATATAACGAGAAATCTCTTGACATAGAAAGCAGATTGATTGATTCTATTTTACTGCTTATCAACCCATTGCAGGTTGCAAGCCAGAATATAATTTTTAATTTGTAAGACTTTATTTTTTTTTAGATAATAATGATTTAGTGATCCAAGTCTTATTATTTAACCCATAACTGGAGGGAGAAAATAACAAGGGTATTTGCGCGTCATTGAAGATAACGAACCCAACAAGAATTGGAATGCTGCTCTTCGATTAACGATTCCAAGCCATTATCATTACACCACTTGCCTATCCAAGCTTACAACACCTGGTATTCCCAAGTTGTCACCTATCTAGGTAATGACCAGGTTCAACGTTGCTTTACTTCAGTGATCGTGCGGGAACTGGTATTTCAAATTGATATGGCCATAAGCCTATAGACAGCAGAACGAGAAAAATCTACCCTTGTAAATTAAATAAAGGTTTTTATTCGAAAATTCCTGATGGTTACACGGATCAACAGAAATCTGAAAGAGAACGGGAAGCAGAAAGACCGAAACGTAATAATAAAGATTAAGTTGATGACATTAGTTCGAATGTAAGTAATCATACTCCTTGTCTTAGAAATTCAGGAGAAACAAGCAGTTTCAGACAGAAATCGAACTTATTCCGTCGATTTTATTTTTGGAGTTGAAACCCGTAAGACAATGACATTCGCCTCACAGTTACGCAGGTGAAAAGACAGAATTCAATTTTAGTTGTTTTACGTCGTATTTTAATTAAACGTGACGTGCATATGAAAACATTTCTCAATTATTCATGCCGATCAAATTAAAGCACGCGCAAGGTCACATTCGTGAAAATAAGACCCTGCAGCGAAAGAACTTATCAACACCAACTTGCATTACAAAGACGCTTTTCAGCTGCAACGCGATATATTATCACGAATTTTATAAGCATTTGCTTTAATTTAACTGACGAAGTATTCTTGAACGCATCTTTTATGTGGAAAGCAGAGTGGAACAAACTCTATTGCGGAGAAGACCGACTTTCTGAAAGATGAGATTGCCAAAGGCAAGTAAGAATTAATGCTTATTAAATACGTTTCATATGTGCTTTTGGCGTCGTATTCTTCATTCTTCCCTTGTCTCTCACACACGCCAGAGTCAGTTCGTTCCTATTCTGCATACATTCTTTAGAAAAAGGACTTATTTATACTGGAAGCAGTTTCTCTAATTACAATACTTTCCTATTTATTGCATTTAATATTTTTTCATCAGTCAGACAGTTGATCATGTCACGCCTCCCTGTTGCTTAATATTTACTGAGCTTAGATTTATAGGACTGAAAGCAAAAGGAAGAGGAGAAGTAAGATTGTTTTGCATCGAATCTTCTAACTGGTGAGGAGAGACACTTCGGAAAATCCGTATTCGAAATGCTGGCTTCCGGATATGCCCACACATTATTTACTTAGCCCATCGTAAAGCGTGCAGCATGTAGATAGATCATTCTTTTAAACCTCGTGGACTGGCGCTACAGAATCACCAAAAAAAAAAACTAATAGCAGAAGCCACATCACAAGAGGAATTTCAACAGTATCAAAAACAACAACGAAAACGACTAATGTATTTCGAAGAGAAATTAGTAACAGTCATGATATTTATCTTCCCCACTAATTCGAAGAAAGAAAAATCCCCTATTAATACTCGAAAGAGCGATAACAGTTACTGGATTTGAGAAAACACTTTTCCTGAAAACAGTTTACAAATAAAAATCTTTTACAAATTTCAATCGGGAGGGTAGCAGTGGCATTTAGATCAATGAATACCGACAGTCTCCTAATAAGGAAACAGCTAATATTATCATTGTGGATCAAACGGTAGACATTTATTATACAGGGTGCTATTGGTAAATTATCGCCATTTTATATTTTGAATTACGCGCATGCGCGGTGTTTGTTTTTGTTGACTGCACATTATAGTAGGGTCAGTTGGGCACCGTCTGTGAGAAAAATAGCACCGTGATGCAATTCACTCAGCTAGAAATTTGGAAACGACATGCTGTACTGTATGACATTCGCACCGGAAGCTCCGATACGAAAATTCAAGGACAGCGAGGAGGATTCGGAAAGAAGAAGATTCTAATAGTAATTACGATGGTGTTTGAAGTGATCACTAGCGATGGCAACATTATGCCTCCTGTCATCTTCCCACAGGGCCTCAGACCAAACGCAGAGGTCTACATTAAGTACCTTGAGGAGGTAGCGATGCTCTGGGACAAGAGGTTGGCCGCTGAAAGACCCTGTGTCTGGCAACAGGACTTTGCACCATGCCACACAAGAAGGAGTACCCAGTAATGGCTGTCAAATAATTTCCGAAACCGCATCAACCCTTACACCTGGTTACCTAACTCTCCAGACCCCCCCCCCACTTGATTATTATGTGTGTGGCGCAGTTGAGCGAGAAACCAACAAAATAACTTGTAACGAAGGCCGTAGTTGAAGGCAGTGGCGATTTTATTGAATAAATTTACTCTTTAATAATTAAAAATATTTTTGTGTAATTTTGTTAAATATATCTGTTAAAATGAGATGCCAGTGTTATTTTCTTTCTTTTTTTTTTATAATTTAGACGATAATTTATCCATCGCACCCTTTCTATATGCTTTTATATATATACGAGAATAAGTAAAAAATTAATCGCACATTCGCCATAATATATATATATATATATATATATGTATATTACTTCAAACGTTATTAATGTGGATACTTGTGTTTGAAATTACTCTTAATTTAACCAGTGTCTCTAACGTGCTCTTTCAAGAATTCTTAAAGAAGAAAATGTGCTTTCCAGCAGGGATCGAACCTGTGTCCTCCTTTATGGGAGGAAACACTGTTTGAGCCGGCGAGCTTTACCGCTCGGATACAGCGAGCATCACAGTCCGACAATGCTCTATTTTCGCTTTTTATGGAAAGCACACTTCCTCACTTAGATATTTTTCGCGAAAGCCCAGATCTGCTCAGAACCGTAAAAAAAGAATTAACGAATTTATTTTTTACTCTGACACTTTTATTATTTCAAACATTATTATACTGCTCACTCGTATTTAAAAAAAGACGCCCCATAGTATTCTAAATATGTGTATCCGCTAAAAAAACGTTTGACGCAATATATATATATATATACATATATATATATATATATATATATATATACATATATATATATATATATACATATATATATATATACATATATATATGTATATATATATATGTATATATATATATATATATGTATATATATACATATACACACATATATATATATATATATATATATATATATATATATATATATATATATATATATATATATATATATATATATATATATATATATATATATATATATATATACACTGATAAATTTAGTAGAAATGTGGTAATTCACTGATGACCTCACAGGGGTTTGTGGGTTAGCTTTCTTCTCATCGCGCCGAGAATTTCGATAAGCAATTGTTATTATGCTCACTTATTCTGTGTTATTAGGCTGTTACGTATATTCGTTCATGTTTTTCTAATATTCTGTGAATGATCTTAAAGAATACACTTTTCGTCCCATTTTTTTCTTATTAACTCTGGTCATCCTGTGACGTTATTGAAATTTTATTCCAGACTAGTTTGAGATGGAATGCCAAGTAGACGAGAAGGGGCCTGTTTGACATATTCTCTTTGGATTTAATCAAGGCCAGGAAGCTGTTCGAGACATCTGTGCTGTGCGCGGAGATGACTTCATTACAGACAGACTGATGAGAATTTCTTCAAAATAACCAAACATTCAATGCTAACTTGTATGGTGAAGAAATGTACTCAAAGAGCCAATTTCCGATACGATGTGATTATTCAGCATGAAAATGCTAGTCCCAACATCGCTCACCTGAACTAACATGCAATCAAAGAGCTCAGTTGGTATGTTCTGCCAAAAGAATCATTCTTCAGACTACCAAATTTTTCGGTCGATTTGTAACAATCCGAGGGGTATTTCTCTCAACAATATTGTGGAGTATCAAACGTTGCTTGATGAAATTTACGATTCAAAACTTTGTAATTTCTATCGTCGAGGAATTGACCAGTTGGCAGGAGGTCGCAAACATTGGAGAGGAATACAGTGTTGAATGATTCATCAGAAGTGTTAATAAATATTAAAATAATTTTTAAAAAATGAACACATACAATAAGTATTTAAACCATTCAGGATTTAATGATGACTCTTGGCTCAAAAGTTAACTGCCCTAAACAAAGCAAGTCCATTTGTAATTAAAAAAAACACAACAAAAAATCAATATAAACCGTGATCGATGAGAGCAATAAAAATGCAGAAAATGACGTATGCTATACTTTACATAGACTATATAAAAGCATTTGATAAGGAACAGCACTGAGATCTTTTTTGAACTGCTAGGAAAACTTTATTTGGGAAAGATATCAAAATAATCCCGAACACATACTGGGAGCGAATCCCCTGCATACAGAGTAAAATAGAAAGAAGGCTAACACAAAGATGTCTCTTCTCGGCAGATTTGTTTAAATTTTATAGTGACTTAATCCTAAAAGAAATAGAAGTCCCAACCGGATTTATTATCAGTGGACATAATCTTAACGAGACTAAGAAAACGAAACTGCAAGAACTTCTAGACAAGGTAGTAAAGGATAAACGAGAAGAACAAATTGCAAGAATTGAGAAATGTATAGTTGTCGGCAAGGGAAATAGCTCAAGATGCGTACTATGAACTGGAAATATCAAAATCCAACAAGTGTAGAAGTTTAAACATCTGAAAAGGGCTTGAATGTTGTGACACCGAAAGTTGGTGAATGCTGTCATAATCCTTGCTTTCTGTTAATCTTTGGTTTTAAAAGGAGTTTTGTTGGTATCTCAAGAGGATTTCAGTTTGGGGTGTTAAGTGGCCAGATGTAAGGCGAACTGGAAGAGCAAAAGATGACTTTAAAAAGTAAACAAAGTATTAAGAGGAAAATGACGTTCTTCAAGGAAACCGGGCAACGTAGGTTGCTCAGTTGTAACGTTCAAAAAACGATAATTCATCTATCAGATTGTAAATGTTCGTGCCCAATTTTCATTGCTATTATAAAATGACTGCAACTTGGCAATGGTGTTTATTTTGGCGGAAGTTTCTCGTGCTTTCTAGATTGAAACCTTACAACGCTCAGTTGGAAGTCAGACTTTGTTGATGTTTTGTCAACAAATCAATGTCTTAAAGATGGAGGAATAAAAGTTAGGCTTTTGCTATATCATACTCTGAAATTCGGAAAGGAGGCAGAGTCGGAACTGTGACAACCCCCCCCAAAAAAAACCAACAACAACAATAAAAAACAAAACCCCAAAACTTTCAGAAGGTTTATTTGTATCATTATCCAGATTTTCAGGCGGTCCCAATATGGTTTCAGCAGAGTGATTTTAATCTAAACTATCAACCACGGTCCGGGTGACCTTCTTACATCGATGAAGGCGCTATGCTTGGTTTCGTGGAGAAGGAACCGAAGGTTTCGAAGAAAGAGTTTGTTAAGTGTTTGAAAATCGATATCTCAACTGCCTTTCGCTATTTGAAGAGACTTTGGTTGAAGAAAAACAAAAGAAATGTCCATTTTGGCAAATCGAAATGGTTTCATTTTTCCCCACGAGAGCCTAAGTCTGCGTGCAAAACTGACCTAGTAGGGGCCTAAAGTGTCGAAATGGGGAAACGTCCACCACCCAAAGTAGTCTCCGGACCTGGCTCCTAAGTATTTTCATTTGTTTCCGATGTCTATAGAACAATTTAAAGGAGAAAGATTCGACTTTGTACAGTCAGTCGACACACTATATCACAACGTTCTGACCTGAAAATAAACAAAACAAAGAAAAACATGAAATTTCTATGAAAATGTCATGAAAAAGCATGTAGAATGATGGGAAACCGGATTAATAAGCGATTTTTGCGAGAATGTAAATGTTTTTAAAAATGTTCTATTTGGGCAAAAACTTTTGCAATGATCTAAAAAAAATACAAACTTCTATGGCGATTTTCCAAGCGTAGCTTGGATGTGGCACAAGGCTGAAAGTATGGGGCACCCAGTAAAGATCGAACTCACTACTCAGTCGTAATTGTTCTAGCGAGACCAACTTGCTAACCATTACACCACCTCGAGGTGCCCAAATTATTTTCTAAGCGTATCGTAGATGAGTTACAAGGCCGGAAGTAGGAGGCACCCAGTGAGGATCGAACTCACTACTCAGTCGTAATTGTTCTAGCGAGACAAGCTTGTTAACCATTACACCGCCTCGGGGTGCCCAAACAGGAACTTCTATATACAGTATCTACTTACGACATGTGATCCCATTAACGAAAGACTACGGAAATCCAGACGACTTTGGACTCTCCAGCATCTCTTCTGTATGGTCTCCTTGTTTAAGTCGTTCAATGCTGTCATAATCCTTGTCTTCAGTTCATCTTTGGTGTTACTAGGAGTTTTGTTAGTCACTCGCTCAACTGCGCCCCACACATAATAATCAAGGGGTTGCAGTCTGGGGAGTTAAGTGGCCAGATGTAAGGTGACTAGGTTCTCCTGCTTGTGTGGCATGGTTTAGAATCCTGTTGACACACATAGGCTCTTCCAGCTGCTATCGCCCCAGGCTAGCACTACCTCCTCAAAGCACTTGATGTAGGCCTCGGTGATTAGTCAGAGGCCGTCACCATCAAATTCCTTCCTTTCTTATCAGAACGATCAGAGTGATTTTTCTTCGTAATTATCATTAGATTCATCCGGTTCTTTACGAATCGTCTGAACTGTCCTGAGATGGACGCTCAAACACTTTGAAATCAAATGATATCTGAAATCAAATCTGAAAGACTGAAATCAAATCTGAAAGACTGAAATCAAATAAAACGCTGTATAACGTTTTATTTGAAAGAAATAGTAATGTAAGATTATTTATTTTGTAAAAATACAAAATTGTGGCACAAGGCCGACGGGAAAATGGGGAGAGGTGGTCTTCATTAGCTATCCTAGTTCTATATAGTAATGTAAGGAACGATGTTGAGTTCTTATGTATGCGCTAATATAGAAAAATTAATACGCTAATTACTAAACTGAGAAACGTCATCAAAATATTATTTTGAAACTTATCTCTTTTATTGCCTTATTCTCAGAAAGTTTTTTTCTTTTCGTATTAGTTTTGAATCGGATCCATTTTCTTCCGAGAATTTTCTATGTTTTTACTCACGTAAAAAGAATCTCTTTCCTTGCACATTGAATGTATCAAATTACCAACCTGAACGTAAAGTTCAAACTACTAATTTTATTTTCTTCTATGTTTCGTATACCTTCAGGACGTTGGCGAACATGGCTCTTCACAATTTCCTATCCTCTGTAGCTCTTAATCAATTTTGCCTATTTGTTATCTCTCTTAAACCTTACTCAGGCTTTCATTTACTCGACCTCGCTATGTGTTGTTTTCTTTCATGCCTCTGGCTTCAATTTGTCCTGCGATTATTAAGTTTTCCAAGCCCTCTTTCCTCATCATATGTCCTACAAAAATCAACAGTCTCTTCATCATATTAAGTATATATGTTTCTATTTTTCTTCGTCGTTGCTCATATTCAGTTCATGATATGCTCAGCATCCTCGTTTAGAATCACATTTCTGTTACTGCAAGTCTCTTCATCTGTGATTAGATTGTCCAGCATTCACTAACATAGAGGTGGATTGATATTACGTAACAGTTCAGCAATCTTTTTTTGCGAGATAATTTAAATCTTCAAAACAAAGAGGGCGAGAAGAGAATAATCTCAAAATAGTTTACAGTATTCGTATCTCCTTCTAGTTTTTTTTAACTATAAATTCAATTCACATGAAACGTACGCGTTGCCTGTAAAACGTGTCCACTTAATGGCGTCCTTTTATTCAAGATCGCTTTTTTACTATAATATTCTCCAAGTCTTCATTGATTCTATCTTGGTATGTAAAGTTTATCAGGAATATTTAATGCATTTAATGCCACACGAGTGCGATACGTTCAACTCGTTTTTTTAAATCAGTTTTCTCTGTGCATTTTCTATAAATACTTTCATAGTAATTGTGCAATTGTGTACTTTCCTTTATAGAATATTTTTGTATTCATATTGTAAATACGCATTGGGGTTAGTTTTTAGAATTGTTATTTATTCCTCTTCCCCCACAGACACTGAATTGTAAATATGGGGACTAGTTAGTAATTTCATAGAGACTGTGAGGTATTATGGTGGTTGTAGTAAGAAAGGTACGTATGAATGTGTTGTTTTGGTGTAAGGAATATTGTTCGTACGATTGGGTCAGTGTTTGCGGCTAGATAAGTTATAGTTAAGACAGAAGAAGACCGTCCTTTCCCCAATCCCCCACTTCGGCCTTGTGCCACATTTCTGTGTATTTTAACAGAATAAATATCACTTTCCTTTATAGAACTTCGAGTTCCTGTATTTAAGCACAGTACTAGATTCGCAGCAAGGTCACAATGTTTTATATTTAAAATTGTTAGATGTAACCGTAAGTTCTATGCTAACAGTTTCTTCTTTCGCGCTTGTAGAAATCTCTTACGACTTTTGTATTGTGATCAACATTGATCTTCAAAAATTTAAATTCAATGCAAATGTCTTAATTCCTGTTCTTTTAGTGTTCACTCTGATTATTTTTTTAATACACTCTCACACTGAGTAACTGCATAGTGATGTTGTTATGGGATCTTACCTGTAACGACAATGAACTCTTCCTGATACTATAAAGACTGCGCCTCTCAAGAGAGACGATAGAACGGAAGTGGAACGAGTCAAGACGGATCGAGTCGAGACAATAGTAGTTCACTCTAAACCAGACTTACAGTCATTCTAACACCTTCAATTTCTTGTATTATTATTCCGTTTAATATATCTTTGTTATTCCTACTCTTGTGTTCGTGTTGTTCTTCCTTGCTTCTAACCTTGGACCATAACAGTGGTTACGAGGATATTGGACCATAACAGATGTTATTGCTTTTCTTGGAATGAAATGATTAAAAAAGAAAAAAAATACACTAAGCAAGGCGATAAAGCCACTAAGACGTAAGGCTTCACTGAGTTTGAAATAAAATGATAAAACTTTAATGGGGATAAAATACAATAAAACAACAGGTTAATCTAAAAACAGAATATAGCGATTGATGTTGCATTTAAATTTTTGAAGTTCGTAGTCTGCATGGATGTACGTTGTGGTGTAATGGATATCAAGAGTTCAATGGATATCCGAGTTCGATTTCCAGTCGAGTTCTTTAGATACAGTTACCCACAAATGAACTTTGGGAAAGTTATGAATCCATCTATTCTCCCCAGCTATGGATAGCAGGATGGACTGTGTTCTTTAGACTTCCTTGACAACCAGTCTGCCACAGAAAGAAATGACAACCTAAAGCGGAAAAAAATCTGCCTCGTCAGTCATGTATCGAAAGATATATGATCGCCCAAGCGTGTATCACGTATGACATTCAACTGACTGACGGACTGTGCATGAAAGCAAGAAGCTGGAAGAGAGTACTGCAGGTAAGGAGTGCGAGAGAAGAAACTATTAGAATAGAACTTACGGTTGCAACTAGATCTTTCAACAATAAAATGATGAAGTCATGTTTTGGAAGCATAATAGAAAATCTGCAGATATAAATAGAAAAATATAATGCACGAGATGATTATGTAAGCGAGAATGAAATTAAAGTAGATCAAAAGACAAACCAAGATCTTTTGAGGGCATAGCCATAGAGGAGGACATGTATCACGTAACAGTTTAGTACACTTTTCGCCTTGTTTCTAGGGAATATCGAATCAATAGCTGCATCTACTGCAAGGAAAGTTGGCTCACTGCGTCGTTCCACAAAATTTTTTCTCGTCTGAATCCATCATGCACGTTTACAAATCTATCATTCGTCCGTGAATACTGTTGCCATATCTGGTCTGGTACTCCTGCTATTCATCTGGATGTTCTTGAAGAAATGCAAAGAAGGATCTGTAATGTGATCGATCCTGACTTAGCATCTGAAATCCGATCACATTCTCAGAGACTTGTCGTGGCTTCCCTCTGTCTTTTCTACAAATATTTTCATGGCAACGGCTCTGACGAGCTTTTTTTCCTGGCACCCAAGTACATGGATTTAAGCGTGTTACTGGATTACTGTCGAAGTAGCGAAATGCAATCTCCTCTTCTACTCCAACAGTATCTTTTCTCGCACTTCCGGCCTGTGAAACTTCCTTCCATTTACTTGTTTCCCTGGTAACTTAAATCTTAAAAAATGTAAATGCAACATCAGTCGCCATCTTCTGGTTTCTTGTTCCCCATTCATCTTTTGTTCTTTCTTAAATCCACCCTATTCTCCGTCTTCTCTTTTAAATGAACTTTGGACAATTTCTAACGGAAGCATTATTCGATTAGTAAAATTAATTCACATAAAATGTATATTTAATTATATATATATATATATATATATATATATATATATATATATATATATATAATAATAATAATAATAATAATAATAATGATAATAATGATAATAATAATAATAATGGACTCTCCCGTCGGTTTCGACGTATGACGATCTGACAGCTTAATTAATTCAGTTATGAAATTTTGTGAGATAATCGTAAGTGGCACTTAAGACCCGCTAGTGATTTACAAAAGAGGCCACATATGGAGCAAGAGTGAGGATTGTGAGATATACATTTTTGAATTGGACAAAGTCCGACAATTTATTTAAAATCATTTCTCGGACATTCAGGCCGGTAAATGTTATTTAATACTGTTTATTATAAATCAGAGCATTTGCTTAAATACTTGTATCTATAAAAAGAACATTAAACATATCATAAATATCTTTAAATATATATATATATATATATATATATATATATATATATATATATATATATGTGTGTGTGTGTGTGTGTGTGTGTGTGTGTGTGTGTGTGTGTGTGTATAAACGGAAGGGATATATAATCTTCAAAGATTTAAATTCAACGTCAATCGCCATCTTCTATCTTCTCGAATCCCGTTCATCTTTTGTCCTTTCCGCAATCCTTCCTATACCCAGTCTTTTCTCTCGCGTTTACTCCCTGTATCCCACCTCCTGCTTACTAGTGGCAAATCCACCTTGCCTGGAGTGACATGTTTAAAAGAAAAAAAAAGAACATTTTTTCTCCATTTCTTTGTACTATTTCTAGGGACATTCTCACATCTCTTAATACATTGCTTAGTTTCTGGGTGACATATCTCCGTATTTCTATGCACCTTCAAGTCCTGGGTATTACGGTAAACTATATCCGGCAGCAAGACCTCTGATTGAGAGGTTTTGAGGAGCGTGGGACCACCACTTAATTGATGTTGTTCCCAGGTCCACTCTGACACGAGGTGGTAGCACCTTTTAGGGTCCCATCTATGGGCAAATATTTAACCCTCAAATTGAGGGCGAAACTCTATGAAAGCAATACATATGTAATATACTTTTGAAGAAAAAGAAAACAAATATTCCGAACAATACATTTGACTCTCGACAAAATCCTCTTTGCAAAAATACGTCAATGGAAACTGATGTAGTTTCTTACAAAGAATACATATACTTTTTCATACGAACCTATCCTAAAATCTTGTCGGCATTTAATAACTCATTGAGGTTAATATACTATGAAACAAAATAAACCAAACCTATGCACGTTCGGATTTCTTGTCAGGAGATAAATTTGATTTTAACATATTTATAAATTAAGCTGCATTCGCCACATCATTTAAAAACCGACAACGAATACACGTCAGATAATGTTTTTATGTTTGATATTTCTTCAGAACTTTTAATGCTTTGTGTATAAAAATCAAAACTAATAATATTAAAACATAAAAAAAGATGAAAAAATCTACTAAATAAAAAAAAAAGTAAATTTAATGAATGTTTTAAAATTAAAGGTTTGAAATGTCAGTTTAAGTTTGTCGTGACTGTGTAGATTTAGTGGTTTTTACGCCGATTGTCAAAATTAGAATTTCTCTAAAATCGATCACCATTAGTTTATGAGAAGTTTGATTACAATAGCAAAAAACTTTAACCAAAAATATTTTCATTAAATCTAATGAAATTCCGAGCTCTTTCTTTTAGATGATATAATTTTGTTCATACAGGCATGCATCACACTAGTATCTAATGAATTAGTTCCAAACTAAATATCGAATCATTGCTGGTTGGATTGAAAAAAAGGTGGGGGTTGGATGAATGAGAAAGTTTTCTACATCATTCTGAGACGAGTGATCGGTATTCAGGTCGGCTCAATAACTAGATTTTAAAAATAATACACCCTCGGTTCCCGCGCTGTCTTTCATAGATTAAGGCCATTTATAACTACCGTTCGTTCATGCATCGAATATTGTCGTCACATTTGGTTTGGTACTTCCATGCATATCAGTCAGTTATGTGCCATACGTGATACACGCTTAGGCGATCATGTATCTTTCGATACATGACTGACGAGACAGATTTTTTTCCCGCAGTCGGTTGCCATCGCTTTCTGCAGCAGACCAGTTGCCATCCAAGGCGACAGAACCCGGTCTGTTCTGCTATTTACCAATAGTCAGTCTGTTATGGGCCATGCGTTACACACGCTTAGGCAATCATGTATCTTTCGATACATGACTGACGAGGCAGATTTTTCCCGCAGTAGGTTGCCATCCTTTTCTTCAGTAGACCAGCTGCCATCCAAGTCTATAGAACCCGGTCTGTCCTGCTATTTACCCATAGCTGGAGGGAGAAGATGAGGATTCATACCTTTCCCAGAGACATTAGCACGTAAGTGAATGTATTGGATTCGGCTGGAATTCGAACTCGGCTCTCCGATTCTTCAATCGGATCCTCTATCCATTACTTAGATTCTTAATGAAATGATCTACAATGGTATCGGCCCTGACCTGCCATGTCGGCTTCCGTCATTTTCACACCACAGTAACGAACGAAGTTCCCTGCAAATTATTCTATAACTATTTTCATAGTAATTGTTCTGATGAGATTTCCACTTTGGTAACTCGATTTTACCAAACGCAGTACTAGATTGGTACATAGGTCTGAAATCGATGTAACTGTAAGTTCTATTCTAGCAGTTACTTCTCTCGCATTTCATGTTTGTGACAAACTCTTGATTTCCAGTTAAATTTGGTCTTCAAAGATTTAAATGCAATAATCAATCGTTATCTTTTGTCGTCTTAATTCCTGTTCTTTTATTGTTCCCTCTTAATGTTTTTCTTTTTCTCATATTCTCTAACACTTACGTCTGAGTGGCTTTATTGCCTTGCTTGGGGTGAAATGATTTAAAAAAATGTTGGCAGATTATATTTATCAACTGTTTGTTATAAAATACGCCTGGGACCTTTAAAATCAATTCCTTAAATTACATTGAGACAAGTCTGCGTGGTCAGTCTGGCTTAAGGTGAAAACTGGACTTTCCGTATTTATTTATTGACTTAATTTCTTTTGGTTACCGACTTGTAGACAGCGGGTGGTTGCTTTTGAAGAATTTACTATTTGTCATAACAGGAGTCGCTTCAGGCTCAGATAGAAGGAGGACATTTTTGTAAATTGCTAAAATACAAACCAGATTTTCTTCGTCTTTGCTCTTCATCATTCCTACTTGCCGTTCTGGCATACTAAACTAATCTTATTAAATATAATGAATAATAATAGTACCTCAGTACCCAGATTAAAATTGTCTATGAATTTAAAATAAGCTCGGCGACCGGTAATACAAGTATGATTAAAATATTAGTCGAAATAGTTTTTATGGATGTTAATTAAGTTGACATCTAGGAATATGACAACACAGGAAGAAGAAATTTTGGGGAGAGATTTGAGCTCTTCACTACAAACAAAATAAATAAAAGAAAGAATAAAGAGAAAAACAGAAAATAGAAAGTCGACGAATAATATAAATGAAGAAATGGCGAATTAAAAATTAACGTAAGCTTATAAAAACGAAGGGGGCAGAAAACTAATGAAAGGATGCAAAGAAGAAGGAAGGTTAAATAAAAAGAAAGAAAGGAAGCCGATTTTCGTGCAAATAGATTACAGTTTCATCAACAGTAAAAGAGCATCTTTTATTAAAAAAATATAAAAGCATGGCTCATAAAAATGGCGTCACAGATTATAATTTAATAAAAGTCAGCTCAAAACAATTTTAAAAAAAATGAAATATAGCCATATAATGAAAAAATGTCCGCGCCAAAGTTTAAAGTTTTAGTTTTCAAATTGAAAAAACGATGTTCTGAAGTTGGTGGGCGTGAATGATAAATGGAATTTGATTTTAATTTCAAAATCTCTGATTTAAATCAAGATTATTCGAAAATGAATACAAAATCAGCCCAAATTTATTCTGAATCAATTTTCTTAACTTTAAAATTGAAAAGAATAAATTTATTTAAATGAAGCATTTCTATTTTTAACTCTACGAGGAAACAATTTTGATTATAAAAAATTTTTAAAAATATTCTACTCAAAAAAGTGGCGAAAAGCAGTGCAACGTGAGAATTGTGGATTTTATTGTCTTTGGTGTTTTGTAGTATTTAAGTTCGAAATAAAAGCAGAGGGAGAGATAGAAAAGGATATTATAGACACGTTTTATAGATTATGGTAAAGAGTTCAATAAAATACGTCACAAAAACTGCTTGAACTGCTAGTTAAGCTTGATTTATTTAGGAGAAAACCGCCTGCATCGGGATAAAATCTGCATTTAGTAAATACACAGAAATAGAAAAGACCAAGGATGTGTTGTTTTCTCACCAAACTTATTGAACCTTTACAGCGGGGCGATTCTGAGAGACTACCAAGTTCTCTCAGGATTCATTATTGTCAACCACAACGTTAACAACATTAAATATACAGATGGCACTGCTGATGTAAGGACACGGACAGGAAACTACAAGAACTCCAGCAGAAGGCAGTTAAGGAAAGCGAGAAGAATGAACTAAGTGTCAACTGTAAGAAGAGAGAATATAGAGCCGTCAGTAGAAAGAACATTCCAAGATGCGAACTACGAACCGGAAACATCAAAAACAAGCAGGTACAAAAAATATCTAGTTAGGGTTTTAACAGAGGACGAGAGAAATGATGCAACAGAAATATGGTTTGACAGAAGAATGATGAAAATACCATGGACTGAACATGTGAGCAACGGCGAAGTTTTAGGGAAAAGAGACTTAGACTCAGAAAGATCCAGTTAACATTTCTCGTGCTTTGAGAACTTGACACTCACAGGACATACTGAAGGCAAGATGGGGAGAAAAACAAAACAAAAACCTCCGAATAACCGTGTATGTGGTTGTAAGAATACGGATTGGGAGAGATAGCATAAAGACAAAACTCAGAGTTACAAAGATTAGGAAATTGTCTGTTGACTGCCTGAAGGGACACGGCACGTACAGGAGGAAGAGATGATGGTAGTGCGTTTTAAATTTCTGCTTCAATATATTTGAGTATGAGCGCTTTCACCCGAAATACAGAAAATATTTAATAGTGCTAGGCTAAAATCTTCGATCTATATAAATACAAATGTCAGTGTGTCACACATTTTCAACTTTTTTCCTAGAGGCCGTAACCCAACATATTATACCATTTTGAAATCAGGCCGACTCCGTGAGCAAATTAAAAACATTCCGGGTCGGATCCTGACCCGCAATCCTGAAATTTTAGATTTCCAAGTTTTCGTTGCTGCGATTGTTTTCGGTAATTTTTTTTGTACGATAACAGTTTATATAACTTTGAAATAATTTTGGGAATAATCGAAATTAATTGCGAAATCCAGCGTAAGTCACCCATGAAATAAAAATAATTGTTTGTACGGAAAGTAAGGACCTACGTACATAAAATTGTCTTTAAATTAAGTAGCGGCAGAAGAATTATCGTTGAACTTTTGAAAGGTAAGCTTAAATGTTAATATAATACTTACATGCAGTAATCAATTTTGAGTTCTGTAGTTGATTGTTACGTATCGCATCTACTCCTTCCCACCTATTGTGATGAAGGCCCAAGTGCAGGAGCTAGCTTAAATACCGCGCAATAGGGCGTCTTTTAAGCTAGTTATAGTATGAATTGAAAACTTTAATTTTGAAGTGAGACTGTCTATATATAAAATAGGATTTCGTATTTACCTGGTCCATTTATTCGGGTTTTGTTGGTTGTAAATGAGAAGGAAGAAAAAAGTAAGATTGTTATAAGAAAAATGTAGGATAGATATCGGTTTACCCCAGACTTAGAGAGGCCTAAATTTTAGTTGTCAGGGAATCATTCCCGCGGAAGTTTGTTCCACAAAGAAACTGTATTGGGGAAAAAAAGTTGTCTGAGTGAAACTTGGTTTTTATGAAAGGATCACAGAATAAAATCCGATGGAATCTTAACATTCGAAAAAAAAAAAAAAAAAAAAAGGAAAAAAGCGGAATTTCTGTAGGGCCATAATAGCCTAAGTCCTGAAAGGAATTATCAAATAAAACACGGGAACGTGAGTTAGAGACGCGGGAAAAAGAGATTACATGTTATCAGGATTTTACTCTTTTTTTGTTCTACTAAGATAATTCGTACTAACGAACATCGTTAACCCAGCCTAGGAAAAATAAATATATATATGAAGATCTTCAGAACCTTTACTGTCATTGGAGTTCATCAGCTCCTGCGTCATTATCTTCGAAAATTTAAATTTGACCTGATATTCACCATTCGACATCTTACAACTTGATATTTTGTCAGTAATAATGAATCTATCACAAGTCCACACGCGTGAGTATCGACCTCTCTACAGAAGTAAGACTCTGCGAGTTTAACTTGCTAACAACTACTACTGGATTTTCATACAATACACAGTGTAGTTTGGCACAAGGCTACAAATCTGGAGCAGCGGATCGGAATCTTATCATAATAAAACACATGAATTGCTAGACTTGGTTAATGGCACAACACTTTAATAAAATGCTCACCATCCAAGTGTTTTCCTAGCGTTCACTCATGTAATTACTAACCACATTTGACTTTCTTAATTTCGATGATATTTTTTACAGTTATTTACCTAATAAAAGGCCCAAGAGCCACTACAGGTATAGTTTCACTGAACGAGGTTGTTGGGTGTATGTAAGGGGGAGAGATAGAAACTTCAGATTATGAAGATATGTAGGAAAGATAGTGTTTGATCCTAAACTTGAAAAGCTTTGAAGATTATAGCGAAAGAAGAAGTACCCTCTCTTCATATGCAATGTTCTCTTCCTGAACGAGCAGGGATTCTTTCAAATTCACAGCATTTTAATTCTAAATTCTGTGGCTTGTTTAGCAGGATACAAGAGAAAAGCAATGTAATGGTTGATTAGTTTATTTACTGCTTTCCTTTGGGGGATATTTAAAGCCGAAATATATTTTGAATTGTAAGAATAATGCTTTTTCTTGCGAGTGAATATTTCTTTTAGAGATAATGATTTATCCAAATAAGTCCTAATATTTAACCCATAGCAGCAGGAGGAGACTGATTCATACCTTTACAATGGGTATTTGCGAGTAAGTGAAAAGAACGAACGCGGAATTCGACTCTCCCGATTTTTCAGCCGCTTGGGATAGAGAAAGATGTCTCTCAGAAGCTAAGCAAATTATTAACAAACAGAAAAATATAATTAGAAACAAAGAAAAGTGTATTCAACTTCAGACCTGCTATATGGCAGTGAATGCTGGACAGTCTCTTCAAGCAACAGAAATGTTGTTCTACAGAAGGATGCTGAGAATACCATGGATATGTTAGTAACGAAATTTTACAGAAAAGAGTGACAAAAAGGATACTTTAACTTAATATCAAGAAGAGAGTTAAAATTTATTGTGCACATAAGGAAAGGGGGCTAGGAAAATTGGATACTTACAGAAGATTGATGACAAAAGCGACAGAGGAAAACAACATATAAATTAACTAGAGTGTTTGTGTAGATGGGGGTGGAACATGGTTTGGGAGAGAAAGCAAAAATACAACATTTATCAAGAAATACAAAGAAGAAATCGTGGACAGCCATGACCGCCATTGCCCGAAGAGACACCCGCGTATCCAATGTAATGGTGATTTTTTATTTTAGAAGCATAACAGAGTGCATCGGCTTCTCAATATTATTATGATTATTGTTTATATGATCTAAAGTCACTGATGGAAATTCACATAAAAATGCGACAATTGTTTTGAAATCTATTGTCACAATTCTATTCGACTGGGTAAAATAATATTTGTTCGTTAGATGAAATTCTAAATAGGATGTTAAATCGATCAACAATGTGTCGACAGACAATATTACAAACAGGATATCTGTTAAAAAATATTTGGCGGTTTTAGATAATGGGAATAATGAAAGTTGAATGAAATATTTCGTCAGTCAAAAGCAATATGGACTAATTAGCTGATTAAGCGACGGGTGGTGATAGAAGGTGTTTCCATATATTCAGGTGACGATAATGACACGAAGTCAGTCTGAGTGTCTATTGAGGCCTACTTTCTTTCTTTCTTTCTTTCTTTCTTTCTTTCTTTCTTTCTTTCTTTCTTTCTTTCTTTCCTTCTTTCTTTCTTTCTTTTGCTCGTGGTTCGGAAGGTGATGAAGAGTGAATGACGTGTACGGTCTAAAAATAAACGAAGAACAAGTGTGTCCGGAAATTGCCGAACTTTAAAATCCGTGCTACGAAGGTAATTAAGTTTAGAGAATGTGTCGTTTCTACCGATATATTTGTTATTGTGATGGGGGGCGAATTGATTTGTGTGTAGACTTTGGGTGGGGGGTGGGGGGCAAGGCAAAGGTTTCTGTAGTTTTAATTGGTTTATTGAATTTAGATTTATTAAAACTGAAATTTACGTGATAAAATGGTTTATCGAAGTCGTCAGGATTTTTATAAGAACAGGACTTGTATATAAGTGGGTGAAAGCTGAATTTCATCCCGGAGCAGGCAGCCCATGATAACTTTTAATGGTTGCGAGATACATCCGAGAAAATGATAAAATCAACAAATAATGGCATACTAACAAAAAGCAGCTAACACAACTGATTTCTTTTCTATTTTTCACTTACTCAGTTAGTTATGTGCCATGCGTGACACACGCTTAGGCAACCATATATCTTTCGATAAATGACTGACGAGGCAGATATTTTCTCGCAGTAGGTTGCCATTTCTTTCTGCGGTAGATCAGTTGTCATCCCCGGCTATAGAACCATGTCTGTCCTGCTATTTACCCATAGCTGGAGGGGGGAAGAGGATTCATACCTCTTCCAAGGATATTAGCACGTAAGAGAATGAAATAAATTCGACTGGAATTCGAACTCTGCTCTCCGATTCATCAATCCAAGCCGCTATCCACCGTGTCTCCTTACTCAACCGTAACCATTTTTTACGTTCTCTGCAACTGTGCATTTCATCGGAAACATATAAGAGAGTACAGAATTGTTACGTGACATCTGTCCTCCTGAAAGTTAGCGAATGCTGGACAACCTCCTCAAAGAGGAAGAAGAGACATGAGGCAACAGAAATATGGCTCTACAGAAAGATGCTGAGGATACCATGGATCGAACATGTGAGCAACAACAAAGTTTTGAAGAGAATAGAAACAAAAAGGAAACTTATAGTTAACATCAGGAAAAGACAGTAGAAATTTCTGGGGCACGTAATGAGGAAGGAGGGCTTGGAAAATTTGATACTCACAGGGCAGATTGAAGGAAAGAGGGACAGCGGAAAACATCGCATAACATAAGAGATGGGCTTGAGCAAATTGATGGCACAACAGGGATTGTTAGAAATAAAATAAAAAACTTATTAAGAGCTAGGCGGAGGAAGATGTCGAAGGCTATGATCTCCTACGCCCTGAAGGTACACGAAACACACAAAAAAATATCGTGCATAGAAATGGAGAGAGGTTGATATACTGAAACGGGAACCTTCTCTGCTTACTCTTCTCAAAAAATATCATTAATTAATCTGTTACTATATAAAACTTTTATCCTGAAAAAAAAAGAAAAGAAAAAGACAGCTAACACGGAACGTTCTAGCAACGTGACAAATAGGTTATATTTTCATTTGGTTTGTTTTACGGCATATCAATCTCAGTGGGTTATTTAATGCCGACAAGATTTTTAGGATAGGTTCGTATGAATAGAATATGTATTAATATTTCCGGGTTTTTTTTCTTTCAAAACTGTATTTTAGTAATATTTTTGTTTCAAAAATTTATTGTTTTTTTTTTTACTATAAAAAATCTATTTTTATACTTCATAGTGTTTTGATCCCAGTTTGGGGTTAACTCTTGTAGGCCCGCGAATGACAACAATTAAGAGGTTGTTCCACACTCCTCAACACCTCAAGATCAGAAGCCTTGCTGCCGGATGAAGTTTATTCTCATACCCGAAACGCCTTATTGGGGAACTTTTACCCATCTGCAGAGGTGCAGTCGGCGTATTTGGAAGTCCCAGCCGATGTTGTATTTTGGTTGTGGTATATCTGACGTTGTGGCAAAGTAGGAGGGACAATAAAAAGTACATCACTCGGAGATACAGAAGATGACGATTGACATTGCATTTACATTTTTGAAAATCGCAGTTGACAGGAACGTAAGTAATTAGAAGAGAGTTCCACGTGTGAGAAGTGCAAGAGAAGAAACCCTTATGATAGAACTGACGGTGTGTCTAGCATTTTCAAAATTAAAATGTAGAGGCATAACTGAGCATCAAAAATAGTGCTTAAATTCGTAAAGTGGAGACACCAAAGCTAACTAGAACAATTACCATAAATATATTTATAGAAAATGTCCAGGGAAGCTACGTTACGGCGGTTGGAAAGTGACTGAATCCAAGATGCCAGGTTAGGTCCGATAACGTTATAAATTATTACTAACGGACTATTACTGACGAAATTTCCTCCTTATCGGAGAAGGATTATTTGTAATTTGGAAAAGACGATCAATACAATACGTCTGTTGTCTTTAATAACAATCGATAGATAGATAGATAGCTAATGAGCAGTCTTAGACAGATGTGTGTATGTAACGGTAACAACGAAGACAATTTCTAAGTCAACACTCTGGTGCATCCTGTCTCCGCTGAGACTCCGGTGTGACAGGAATTGTTCAATTTAGTTTGGGATCTATTAGGGTGCGTCCAGTATATATTTGGGTAGGATAAACTTCTTTTAGAACACAACGTTTCCTTTTTAAATTATATTTCGATTCAGAGTTCTAGTTTATCTGGCGTGAATCACTATGTACGTATATAAGGTAAAAAAAACAATTGAAAACGTTTTTTCAATCTAACATGTTTAACTTTTATTTAAGCTTCATCAGAGATTGGGAGAGAGCAGACAAAACGACAGAACTTTGGTATTTTCAATTTTGTTTGGATCGATTCTCATTGATCTGTCATATATCAGGTGCATTAAACCGTAGATAATTCTCTATGTATGTAAGTTTGTAAAAGTTCTATGTCTAAGGGTGCGTCGGATTGCCATGTGCATTCGTAATTGTTTATGTGTTTCTGGAAGAAGAGTTCTACTGTTTTCACTTCTGTGTTATCAGTCGGCGTAGTGGTATTCTATTAATCTGGGACTGTTTTACGTACTGTCTGTATTAGATTCATATAAGTTAGATTCTTTAAGAATGGGTTAAAAATTATGGTGATGTAAAGTTTTAGTTGGTAATGTTTTCAAGATTTCAAAGTATTTTCTTAAAGAAATTTGTTCGTTTTTAATTAGAATGGCATTAGGAAAATCAAATTTATGGCCAGCTTTGTTTCTGTGTAATACGAAAGAGTTTGACAGTTTATCTAAACGTAAATCTCTCTTGTGCTCGGAGATGCGGGTTTTTAGATCACGTTACGTCTCCAAATTATCTTTAAGTGGCAGAAGAAGAATTATCGTTGAACTTTGGGAAAGTAAGCTTACGTATTACTGCAATACTTAAATGCAGCGATCAATTTTTATTTCTTCTGTAGTTTATTGTTGCATACGGCATCAGTATGCCTCACCAAAAGAAATCTCCGCCAACGGCGTACGAGATTGCAAATAAAAGTGACAAGGCTGCAGCGAGGAAGGGAGAGTCCTGTGCAAATGAAAACCCAGATCTAATGGCAACCAGGAGAGCTTCCAATGATGAGAATATGCAAAACTTAGGGTCTCTCAAACTCCTGAACGCAGGAGCTAACTTAATTGCCGTCCGTTAGGGCGACTTTTAATCTACTAAAGTAATATTTAAGTTTTATTTCCTTTAAGCTTGGTATCCGTGGATTTTTTGACATTTTGAATGGACACGTTGTCTCCTTGAAATCGGAATGCCACAAAATTATACTAACATTGGTTCAACAAGTCGAATGCACGTGAAACATGATTAAGCAATGAAAAACAAACAATGCAAAAGAAATCTTTGATAAAGCTTTATTAAAAGTGAAACACGTTAGATTGATAAGCCTTCTCTCTTTGTTCTTTATCTTCCTATTTATATGAATGATAACGTACTTCTGTTATTTCTTTTTATCTGTCTATATTTCTGAGATGAGGTATTATGTACGTTATTTACATTATTTGGACTATTGTCCTTATCTTTGTCGCCATGTTTATTACAAGGTTTCGGCCGTTGTACGCTCCGGCCTTCTTCAAGTGGTTGGAATGTCGAACTGAACCCTTTATTTCGCTCACTGGGGTAGACTGTTCTAGTTCCACGTGCCATGGATGTCAGTTATCAGTTAACTCCTGTTAATTTCCCTCTGAAAGTTCTCCACTGCCTTAACCAGGTATTGAAATCACACTCTTTGGGTCCGGTCACTGGATCTAACCAACGCCTTTATCCACTGTGCCATGTGTCCTTGAGAACACATGGCACAGGAAATAAAGGTTTCAGTTCGACATTCCAACCACCTGAAGAAGGCCGGAGCGTACAACGGCCGAAACCTTGTAATAAACATGGCGACAAAGATGAGCACAATAGTCCGAATAATGTAAATAACGTGTATTTTTAAAATTTCTCTTTGGGACTTAGTATAAAATTGCCTCCAAAATTGCTCGTTCCGAGTCCTTCCGACTATTTTATTATGCATTTTCATGGATTTTGGGTACTATTGTAAGTGCTATTGTAAAAGGTGTATACATAACTGGAAGGTAGACAGACATATACTTAATTCACAAATATGGCCAGAGCATTGTGGCTGTGTTCGTAGTTGATGTTGTTAAGGGTATCTCTTTTCTTTGTTTGTTTTTTTCGTGATGAGAGTTTCCTTTATTTTTAGACGATCTTTTGGTGTTGGAGAGGTGCCTCCCATTTGTGTTCACGACAAGTATAACACGCATCGAAGTTAGTACATTTCTATGCTAGATTAAATGAACACGTCAGGAGCTCCGGTTCGAGATATGTCGCGTCAGACGTCTTGATGAGCAATGGTGGCATGTACAATAAAATTATTTATGAATTTGTTTTCGTTAGGAACAAATTCAGTATAGAAGATAAAGAAATTGGACATAGGCTACGCTTAGAGTAATTTTGGCAAACACCACAAAATGCTACAAAGCCATAATCTTAACTTAAGGACACGAGCTACATTCTTAAATAACGTCGTCAGATCTAGAGTCTCATATGGATATCATGCATTGCATCTTTTTTTAAAAAATGGCTAAACTCTCTGCTATATACAACTGTTCAAGGATTACAAATGGGGTAAACTATCCTTTATCAAATCTTATAGGCTGATGCTACAGTATCGCAAGCATGGAATTTTACATAATGATACAAAATCACTTAATGACTTTCAAAAGTGGCAACATCTAAAATGGATAGCACATGTAAATAGAAGAGTCAGGCTGTTAACCTTCGCATCTACCTTAAAGACTTAGGAAGGAAACTCATTAGTACTAGAAAGAACAATAATAGTGGACTTCAGGAGCATAAATTTCTGAAAAATCGGAAGAGGACTGTAGAAACGCGAACCGAAAGTTACGTTAAGAGTTCGAGATACGAAAAGCGAACAAATACAAGATTTTAAAGTGTTTTAACAGGAGACGGGAACGCGACACCGTATCCGAAGGCGCAGCGGGATAGCCAACAATACTTTCCAAAAGCTAAGCAAAGTATTAGGGACCCATTCCACCCCCCACAAAAAACAAATGAATATTCCGTCAGAAACAAAGTAAATATTACTGGACTGTTACGTAATATTGGTCCTCCTATGTGGCAGTGGATGCTAGACAATCTCATCAGAGATTAATAGACATGACACAATAGAAATGTGGTTCTACAGAAGGATGATGAGGATAACATGGGCTGAACATGTGAGTAACAACGAAATTTTGGAGAAAATGAAAAGAAAAAGGGCACTTATATTTAAAATGATGAAGAGATTGTTGAAATTTCTAAAGCACATAATGAAGAAAGAATGCTTGGAGAATTTGATACTCACAGGATATGTTGAAGGCAAGAGAGACAGAGGAAGATAGTGAATAACCTACCTAACAATCTTGTGTAAATTGTTGGCATGAAAATGAATTAGGCGAGATAGCAATAAGAGAAAATTACCTCAGCGCCCCAAAGGAGAGGAAATTGTGAAGAGCCATGATCGTCTACTTGCTGCATGAACGAGCCACGTAGAAGAAGATGAAATGGCTAATCACACTATTAAAAGTATCATATAGTATATCTTGTTACACACTGCGAAAGCTGGGGTTAGGGTGGCATGGCGATTAGTCAGAATATCTTGTGAGCGTGGTATTCTGACAGTAATCAATTGCGTGACAGTAATCATATAATTTTTTAAACTTATACAAAATTTTAGAAATATTACCTAAACGCTGTGAAGGCGGAAGAGGGCCGCAGGAATTTTGAAGCGTCTATAATCTTTCAGCACACAGATTGGATAGACAGTCTAAAGCCGCACGTGGTGAGCTGCAATGCCAATGAATGGACATGCATTCCCTTGAAGTCTTTCCTCCTGCTGACTCCTAGAATCTATGTTACCACGTCTATCGCTTTTGTATATATATAAAAAACGAATAAGAAAATAAGTCTCGTTGATACAGCCTATGAAGTGACGGTTGGATCTGAGGGGCTGCAAACAGTGACGACATAGAACTCAACCGTCTTTATATTTCACTATAGAGTACTGAAATGATATATCTCCTACTTTACGGCAGCGAATGCTTGACGGTCTCCTCAAAGAAGAAGAAGAGACTTGAGGCAACAGAGATATGGTTCTACAGAAGGATGCTAAGGATACCATGGACTGAAAATGTGAGCAACAATGAGGTTTTGGAGTGGATTCACAAAGAGGAAACTTATAATTAACATCAGGAAGGGGCAACTGAAATTTTAGGACATATAATGAGAAAGGAGGGCTTGGAAAATCTAATACTCAGATGGCAGATAGATGGAAAGATGGACAACGGGTAGCAACGCGTGACATTCTTAATGGACTTAAGCAAGTGAATGGCAGAACAGGGTCTGGGAGAAATAACAAAATGACAAAATTTATTGAGTCCTACAAGGTACAGGAAGAATTGGAGAGCCATGATCGCCTACATCCAGAAGGAACACGGTACATAAAAGAAGAAGATATATGTGGTGAATATGAGTCGGTACAGACGCAAAAGAGGCCCGGATTGCGTCCGGACATATCTGTCAACACCTGTTACATCGGGATTTCCCCGTTAGCAGCGGGACAGCTTGGCATGTCTAGATACTAGCCATTCTGCAAATAGTCAAGATCCGGGTCTTTGCAAAATGCCTCATGCCAATAAAAGCAACGTGGAAACCAAGCATTCAGCAGTTGCAAAGACACACTGTCTTGTGAATTCGACAACTTACCGTGGTTTCAGTGACATTGTTTTTTTTGTTTTTGTTACCGCTTGTCTCTTTCCCCTCTATGCTTATTGCCCCATTAATTGCTGGGAGATCAATCGGTTAAGTGTTTCCTCTAACTTCAACAAACGCTTTCAGTATATTACAATATCTTTATATCTCGCCATCTCAGTAGAAACTATTCTCAAATTCAAGATCTTACTCCACGTCATCAAAAATAGCAACGGGCTATCTCTATTTTCATTTGGACAGAGGGTCCAATGTATAATCGATGGGCTGGCAACTTGAAGATTGAGAAGCTTACAAGTTTTTCATTCAAGGACATTATTCAGCAGTCTTGACAAATCGTGCTGACAAGTGGAGAAATGTACAAAAGAAGGTTTCACTTTTTGAAAATTTGAAGTGTTTTATCTTATATCCGCGGGTATGCTACTTTGTGTCCAGGTTGCTGACAGGGCTTCATTTACGCTCTTAATGTTTTTCTGAAGAGGCGCCATTGGCAGCGGAAGACGTTTAAAACACGACAAATAATCTCCCACGCTATTTTTGCTTGATTGAAAAATCAAACGTGTCGCAGTAAATAATAAATAAATATATGAATAATATTTGTCATGTGATGTTTATCATCTCTCTTTCTCTCCCTCACACATTATATATATATATATATATATATATATATATATATATATATATATATATATATATACGAATGAGAGAAAGAACAGATGACGTAAAATTCCACTGTTCGTAGCATTTACTTTTTTAAAAAGTGCTCAATACAAAATAGAACAATATATTATTATTATTATTATTATTATTATTATTATTATTATTATTATTATTTTAGATATTAGAACAAAAATATGTTGAGATCGCAACACAATAGCTTTCATGTTTGGTACTACATTATACCACTTCAGGCGAATGGTAAGTGACTGGTGATTAAATAATTAAAAAAAATCAAAAGCAAAATGTTACCTCTTTTACAAAAGATAAGAGGGGAGGATAAGAAAACCTATGGTCAGAATTAAAAATAGACTTGTGGGTTTGTCTTGATCAACCAATTAAATGTCAGATCTACGCTAAATAAAAAATTAAGCTCAGAGGGCAGATGTGGGGAAGTTATTTTTTTCATGGCATGATAAACCGGAACTTAGACAGACCATAACTGACCATTAAGGAAAACATGTAATCAACAAATGTATTGTGATTGTAGACAAATATGACATGTTCAATTTTTCAAAGGACGTTGAGAGGAGGGGAAGAAGGGTAATCAGATGTAAAATTAATTTCAACAAAAAAAAAAAAAATCATATTCAGGAAGCTTCTTGAATGGACTTGTAGATAAAATTAAAAATGTGAGATATTTATATAAGATATAAATAATACTAACCGGGCGGCAATACATAGCAATACTAAATCTGAATAAGCAAAATAAGATAATTACTTGTAGAGCATGGACCATTATTTACTTATAAATTATGGCCATAACAAATGGAATTACCTAATTTAAAAAAATAACTATATTGTAAGGTAAAAGATAAACAGTGTCGGTAATTTACAGTTAATTCACCGCTTTGGTTTAGCAGGGTTTAGTTTTTGTCAGCAAATTGGATCATTTTTAATTTTTCATGTAAGCATAAGAAACAAGGTTCATTTAAAGATTTACAGGTTCTAGCTTTTATTTAGTATTTTCCATTTTACCGTACGGGGTTGTTAACTTTTTTTAAGTTCCACGACTATTTAGAAAGGGACACCATATTTTTGTAAGCATTATATATATATATATATATATATTTGGACTGACAATTAGCATAGGGAAGACTGAGGTAGTACATCAACCACGCCCTACGCCGAAACAAGTTGAAGGTGTAAAGCAAAATCCACCTGAGTATAGATTTCCTGAGCGTAAATTGAAAGTCGATGGCGGCACAGGTGTTTACGTTGAAATATGAAGATTTTCTATCATTTTCCCATGTAATAAAGAACATGTATTCATTTGTTTCAATGTTTTAATGCCTACTTAATTTTTACCCACCCTGTATATATATGTGTGTTCGTGTGTAACTTTACAAAACAAGACTGCTCTATATAAAACAACTGAGCTTGCCACATCTATCATAGACATGGGAGGTCACTTATTAGATTCAAGAGCCATATGGTTGTTATCACGAGTTCCAAGGACATTGATCAAACTCGTCGACGATGTTCATTTTTCTTTTTAATACTTTTCATCGTTCAAGATGCATCTTGAATAAGGAAAACCCTCACATTCTGTCTATATTTCCGAGGTGAGGTATTGTAATTATTTACACTGTTCAGACAGTTGCCATATTCATGTCGTTTCGAACGTTGTATGCTCTAGGCTTCTTCGGGTGATTGGAATTTTGAAACGAACTCTTAATTTCGTCCGCTTGGGTAGAGTGTTCTAGTTCCACGTGCTATGCAACTTTCGGCTATCTTGATGCCAAGTCTATTTGTCGGCTTATCGTGACATGAAAAAATACTTCACCCACCTCCACCCTATGTCCTTATTTTTCTATTTATTGTAGATCTGACATTTAATTGATTAATCGAGACATACCCACAAGTCTATTTTTAAATTATGACCTTATGCCTCCACCTTTAACTTTTGGAAAAAGGTAACGTTTTGTTTTTAAATTTCACTAAAAATCACTTCGTAATCAGTTACCTACCATTGCCCGAGGAAGTACAATCATAGTATTGAAACATGAAAGCTTTTGTGTAGCGATTTAAAAATGGTTGTATTATAATCTCTTATAATAAAAATATAATGATAATATTTTGCTCTACATTGTATTGAGCACTGAGCACTGAGCACTTTTTTTTTTAAAACGTAAATGCTATGGACTGTGGGTTTTTATTCCATTTGTTCTTTCTCTCATTTGGACATAGATATTATTTAAAAATATTTTTTCATTGCGACACGATTTTTCTTTATTTAGATATATATTTCAATAAATATCACGAGAAAGCGTTCATTACTGAAAGCGCACTCAGTATTGACTGGTTGATGGAATACAAATAAGATAAAAATCCAGACTTGCAGCTAAAAGATCTAAATCTAATTCACGTGAAAGAGCGAGGAAACGAAGGTTGTTGATTATCTATAAATAGGTATATGTACATCAAACAGTGATTTGTTTTAAATGGCAGAAGAGCTATTTATTTTCGTGTTTGTATTTGGGAAATCCTTTCATTCTTTTATTCAGTATTCGGCTGTGATCTTTTGAGCACATATTGCATCTCTTTTGATACAAATATGCAAGCAACTCACCTCAGTAATTTGTTTACAATTATTCTTCCGATTCTATGTATACCACAACAGTGTTGTAGGGATTTCGTATCGCTTCTTCCTCAAAGAACTCTTATCAGCTTTAGACCTTCCATTTCATGTTGTCTCGGTAATTCCGATATATACATTATCTGTCCAGTCATCCGCTTTTACCGTGGCCTGATACACAAGTTTTTCTGTAAACAATCATGTTTCAAAATGCAGTTTCATTTAGTTTACGATGGTTAGAATTAACAACAGCTTGCAAGAACTTGTACTTAACGTATTTCCATATTTGCAATTCGAGAACACTTACTTTATTTTATATAATAAATAGATTTGATCAAGACGCCCGACGACGTTTAACACATCTTCCGAACACAAGTTGCATTTTATTTTTTATATTATTTTATACAACTGTAAAAACAAATATATTTTGCTAACTCATCTTGGGCATCCCTTTCCTTCATATGCTTCCATGTATATATATATATATATATATATATATATATATATATATATATATATATATATATATATAATAATAATAATAATAATAATAATAATAATAATGATGGACTCTCCCGTCGGTTTCGACGTATGACGATCTGACAGCTTAATTAATTCGGTTATGAAATTTTGTGCGATAATCTTAAGTGGCATTAAGACCCGCTAGTGATTTACGAAAGAGGACACATATGGAGTAAGAGTGAGGATTTTGAGATGAGATCACTGTTAGATGGGCTGACCTTTTATATCTTACTCTCGCTTCTTGAAGATAATTCAGACAAGCAGATTGAAAACTGCTGAGTCCACTAAAACTCCTTGATCTCCAATTCTACCTGCTCCAAGGTAAGCGCTCAAGGGTGTTATGTGGTATATATATATATATATATATATATATATATATATATATATATATATATATATATATATATATACTGGGACAGTGTTCCATTTGTTTAGCATCTCTTCTACTTCAAGGGTATATGGTTTAAAAAATCGAAAAACGTATTTTAAATTGGATGTCGAAGTAAACATTTAGTCATGAAATGTACCACTTTAAGAATTATCACTATATAAGAAGGCCAGAGTATGACGTCATCTCCGCTTCAAGGACCACTGCAAAAATGACAACAGGAAGATGGAAATGGGCATCAAGAGATGGAAAGACGTTGCCAACGCTCGCTCACGCTCGAGAAGCAATTTACACCGAGAGCTGGAGCGACAAGTGAAGAAACGATGGCTTCCCGCTGGGTTGAAGTGTGCTCAAATGAAAGAAAACAACACAGATATCGGGGGAGAGTGTATTCACATGCATAGGTTGCAGGACTGCACAGCCATAACTGTAAAAAATAATAAAATTATACAGTAGCTGCTGATAGCGGCGCAGCATGCGCCGCTATCAGCAGCTACTGTATAATTTTTGGGGGCCCAGGTCCATGGTCTCACGAGACGGACGGATGCCACGTACAATGAACTTTGAAAATTGTTTTGTTTACGTTTCAGTTATGTAACTGAGCAGGTATGGGATTTCAAGAACAGTCGAAAGAATATGCATTCCTTATAATAGAAAACAGAACCTTGCTGGGCTGTGACACTCTTTATGGCCGAGGTGTTTAAAGTACACCTCTTTGACCGTTATAACAGGCGGTGGTTAAAATTGTCACCGGCAGAAATTGTGCTTTTAAACTAACCCTAGCATCTCCATGCATCAACAACCGATTTTAAGGGTGTTCTTTTTAAATACTTTATGCAGTCTACAGTGTTAAAATCGATAACCGTATTCCTACAGCTTTCTTAAATGGGGTGTTAAACTAGATTATATTGCATCTTCTGTTGGTCCTTCCATCTTGTCTTGTTATTTAATATTGGTCGGTAACTATTCTTTTTCAGTGCTGCTGTGTATTCAACTTCCGCTTCTTAAAACTTTGGAATTGTATAAGCTCACCAGGAGCCAATCACCCAGTGATTTGAGGTTTTATTTAACACGTTGGCTGACGAAATATGACGTCAAACGTCAGCTTTATAATAGACCATTTCGCCAATAAACATTTTGTAAATGTTTCGTTTATACGTTATAGTTTCAATAAATTTTTCCCATAAAAATTTTTATTTTTGTTAAAAAACAACGAAAAGTCTCGTGTTTGTGGCCTTCCTGGAAAGATCACAAAAAACCCCTCACTGAACCATGAATTATCTCGTCGTTGGCATTCGTTCGAACACGCACACACAAGCGCAAATATACAACTACTTTGTGGGAGATAAATATGGTACAGGTGAAAAAGTGAAAAATGGTGGTTTGTAAGACCCGACATAATTTAATGGATGCAAAGATTTTAAAGAAAGGAAATGCATTTGTCACCGCGAAGGGCTCTCATTCCAGACGCTACAGATCTATGAACCAAATTTGATGCAACGATCGAACAATTTTCGTTTTTCACAGTTTATACAACTTTTACCAGCAGGATTTGGATGTTACATGAAAATCGAAGAGAGAGTAAACAGACATTATCAAGAGGTTCACATTCCACAATACTTCAAACAAAATGCTAGAAAGGAAACCGCCAACTGTAATGACAAGAGAAAAATAACAGCTACTAAACTAGAGAATCTTCTTTTTCTGAAACATTGTTTTAAGAGAAATATTTTATAAATTTCAATTGACAGTAGCACTGGCTACTCGGACAAAGAAATACCGAATGTTTCGTAATACGGAAACAGCTATTATTAGCATTATTCTGAAGAAAATTAACCGAATTAACTATAATGAGTGATGCACCGAAGCGACAAAAATGGTCAGAATTCTACTGATATACGGGCCTACACGCGTTTTGGCGCACGACAACTAATTCTTTTTCTTTGGTACACTGAATGCAAAATCACATCCATTTTTAAGTTGTTAGTTCCACATTTCGCATTAAAGAACGTGAATATTTTTTCAAAGAAATTACCATTTATATCTTAATTTCACATGACCTTCAAATTAATTCTGAATATATCCTTTAAAGAGAACTCATGAATGATATTGACTACCTATGGTGGAGAAACGGATAGCAGGACGGATTGAGGAATCGGAGAACCGAGTTCGAATTCCAGTCACATCCATTGTCTTCACTTACGTGCTATAACCCTTGGGAAAGGTGTGAATCCTCTTCTTCTCCCCCTAGATATGGGTAAATAGCATGACAGACCGGGTTCTATAGCCTTGGAACGCAACTAGTCTACCGCAGAAAGAAATGGTAAACTACTGCGGGAAAAAGCCTACCTCGTTAGTCATGTATCGAAAGATACACGATCGTCTAAGCGTGTATCACACATGGCACATAACTGACTGGATGTCTCAAACACTTGGTTTTTATAATAATTGATAATTTAATTTTTTATTTCTACAAAGCTCGAGGGCCACTCGAGGTAGAGTGTTATAGAATTATAGTCACAGTTGATGTTGATATGTGAGGAAGATAACGGTTAACCCCAGGTCTGAACAGGTTAAGATTGTAGTGATCAGGAAAGCATCCTCTTGGGAATCAGTTCCACTCAGCTCTGGTTCGTGGGAAGAAGCGACTCGAGTAGAACATCTTACCAGCGACAAACGAATGGAATGAGGGTGTTGCGCCACAATATGCGTGACATGGCGAGTCTTACCGGCGAAGGTGAGAACTGGTGGAACTAAGGCATGTAGTTCTTCTGAACACTTTCCATGAAAACACCGACAGAGCAGCGAGAGGCTTGCGACGTCTTATCTGTGAGAAAGGGGTAGTAGAACGGAAAATAATCTGTCACCCATAAAGACGCAGACACGCTTTTGAATTCCACTGAGACTGGAAAGTGAAGACTGGTCATCACCTGCCCATATCTAGCAACAGTACTCCATTTATGGTCTGGTCTGTCTCTGGTAGGGGATAGCACGAAGAATCAAGTACTGACTGGAGCAGTACAAGTAACCGACTATAGTTCCAGCATTTTTAGCAATGAGTCACATGTACGAGTTCCACGAGGTTTGGTTTGAGTTTAAGCATCAATAAGCGCGCAAGGTATGGGGGTCTCCCTAAGAGAACATCTATTTATCGTAATTGTTCTGAGTCCGATCGGAGATGGCATAATGTCACTCGTTTGCTTTTCGGGACACTGAATGTAACCAGCTAGTTTTTCTCCCCACTGAGCTGTTAGGTCAGAAGAGCGATCAGCTGCTAGTTTCTTGTCATTTAAAGTTTATTTTAATGTTCTAGGTTAGGAATGGATACTAAAACTGCTATTCGGAAGATCTAAAAAGCTAATAGTAAAAATGGATGTTATTTTTTGGATTCAGCCAAAAGCTCCCATAGACCATTTCAAGGATTGGACGTGCTATTGGTACTTTAACCAATCGCTGGTCTTCCTCCTTAGCATCTAAGTTCCACTATCCTTTCACCCAAACTCCCTAAGTGTTCAATTCTCGCGGCGTCTGTCGCCTTAAATCTCTTTTCCTGTGATGAGATTTCCCAATATTCATTGCAGCACGTTTTCCTTCTTATGTTTCTTTGCAGCAACAACAAAAATTGGTGGCACATGCAACAAGAAGGAAAAATAATGTAATCAAGATGTTGGCAATCCATTCTGCCTTAAACAAAAAGTTTGGAAGGTAACTCATCAATATTAAAAATAAATATAACAATAGATTTGAGAAGTCTATTTTCGCGAAAGACTGTTTCAAGAGAAAGATTTTTGCAAATCTCACCTGATGGTCATGCTAGCTGATCGGCCAATGAATGATGAATGTTATATTTATCATTGTATTGAAAGCAAATATACTCATCTCGGCTTCAGTCACTTTCCCACCACAGTAGCGTAGCTTCTCTACGCCTTTTCTCTGAATATTTTATGGTGATTGTTCTGACGTGCTTTTCTCTTTAGTACCTAAACATTATGAATTCAAGTGCAGTGCTAGATTGTAAGTTCTATGCTAACAGTTTCTTCTCTCGCTTGCGGAACTCTCTTCCGGTCCCTTACTCTTTATTTAACATAGATCTTCAAAAATTCAAATGCAATGTCAATTTTTACCATCTGTCTTCTTGATTACTTTTCTTTTAGTGTTCTATCTTTTTTTCTCATATTCTCTCACAATCACAACTCCCATGCATCTTAGTGGCTTTATTGCCTTGCTTGGTGCGAACTAACTGTAAAAAGGCTATGTAGCAACCAGTAGAAGAGGAGGAAGCCTAAATTATAACCGTAGAGAAAGCAATGTGATCGTACTTCCTTTTTTTATCAAGAATGCAAAATGATTCATTGTAATCTATAAAATGTGCTTGCCTAGCTACTGAAGAAAAATGGCATTAAAAACGGCACTTCTCATTCTAATGAGGAAAGAACGCGAACGCATTAAAATGTTTATGGCTTCTCAGCTTAAAGAAAATTATTTCTGGCAAAATTTCAAAATCTTTCCAGGCTTTCTTTATTTCTTACGATTGTAGTTCACTTGACGATCAGAAGTCGTCAACGAAAGTATCGGGGTTCTCGATTTTCTTACTCCACTGGGTGATTCACAAGTTCAGAATGCGCCTCATTCGACTCCTACGTATCATCCTATTTCAGATAAATCGCCAGCTGCAAGAGGCTACGCGGAGGCGCCAAACAACGCTTCCAGGACCAGTTGAAGAAGTCCCTGACACAGGCCAACATCAACCCCAAAACCTGAGAAAACGTTGTTGCAGATCGGCCTTTTCAATTCATTATCACCAAGAAGAAAGATGAAATCAAACCGAAACGAATTTTGGTATAAAAAGGCGACTATCTTCCCAATGTTCATATGATAGCAGTCTATCGAAGAATATAAACTATTAAAATTACATTGATAAAAAGAATTTACGAACACTAACTAAAATCATCAGGAACAGGCGTAAAGGTGAGATTAACCTTTTCCATACGAAAAACAATCATCATTCATTATGAAAACTATTAATATTATTGTCGAATTTTGTAAAAAAATATTTTAACAATTTTCGTGGAAAAAAGATATTCAAGTCCATTATTCTTACTCTAGTACTGATGGGAGCTTCTTTCTAAGTCTTTCTGTTTTAGATACTGTGTTTTGTGATGTCAACGAACACTCGTTGCCACTTTTGTAATGTCGTTCTGGTAGAGACATTGTAATCGCAGGTACAATGTCTCTACTAAAACGCCGTTGTAGTAGAGATTGTGGTTGATACGCCGTTGAACAATGCTGGTGTCAGACGCCTTCGAATGTCACTCAACTAATAGTACTTGCTCGATAATACTCGCTCGGAAAGTAACCACCGTATAATGATAAGTATAGAAAAATAGTATAAAGAATAGCGGTGCGTATAGTAATAAATGATAGAATAAAACTGTTGATCCGGTTAGTAATAGAGGATAGACTAGATACGGCGATCATTTAGACATCACGCAACTTTCTATAAACGCGTTTCCTCTATGGTCACGTAATCCACTTAATTCAATAATGGGATCTCCTGTGTTTGCTCACTGGCGATCTATGTTCAAACTCAAGTGTCGGCAGCGACACTTTATTCTTGTATAACAGTGTGGAAAGGGCACCTCGATGTGGTGTAATGGTTAGCAATCTTGTCTCGCTAGAACAATTGCGAATGTGTAGTGAGTTCGATCCTCACTGGATGCCCCTTTTACTTTCGGCCTTGTGCCACGTCTAAGCTACGCTTAGAAAATCTCTATAACAATGTGGAAAAATGAACAGCTTGATTATATAATTATTTTCCCTCTAGTTCCCTGTCCTATCCATTTTAGGGAATGTTGGAAGTGATGCGTTTTTCTGTTATTTCGTAAATATTTTTGTGATTCTGTAACGTTACGGATTTGAAGAAGGATGATCGTCTTTAAGATATGGAATATTTATTTTTTTGAAGCCATTTTAATCGTTTATCTGAGAAAATGGTTCTATATAGTGTATTTGATAATGTGGGCTGTTAGTGCAAGAAAAATGACAAGATCTGGTATAGAGTCGAAGAGACTATGATATCCTGACCAAAACTGGCACACAACTTGATACGCTACAAGGAAACGTTCTACTTAGTATCGAGTTGAGTTATCTTTAAGAAACTCGTGTTATATAACACCTTTGCAGTGTATATGTCAAGCTAATAAGGTGATAAATTTCTGTTTAGTAACAATTTTTTGAATGATTTTTTTTTTATCAGGCAGTATTTCTTATTACTATTTGGTATACTTATTTGAGTTGGCATCTCGTAATCTAAAATGTGAAGTGAATGCTGGACAATCTCCTCAAAGATGAAAAGACTTGAATCAGCAGAAATATGGTTCTACAGAAGAATGCTGAGGATAACATGGACCAAATATGTGTGAAATGACGAAATTCTAGAGAAAATTGAAACACAAAGGAAACTTATACTTAACACCAGGAAGAGACGACTGAAATTTATACCATACAATGGGAAAAGAGAGCTTGAAGAATCTGTTACTCACAGGACAGATTGAAGGCAATAGAGAGGGAGGAAAACAACGCAAAACATTAAATGGATGGCGGTACAAAGATTTGGAAAAATAATAAAAAGACAAAATGTATTAAGAGGTACAAAGGACAAGAAATTGTGGAGAGCCATAATCGCCCACATCCTGATGGGACACGGCACATGAAGAAGAGCTGAGCTTTGTATTATTCTGGTTGTCCGATGCCTAATTTTCAGGTGCATACATCGGCGAAAGAAGTGGTTTCCTTGAAAAATGGGAGTACAGATTCGTCTCCTGTCAGGAGGCATATTTCTTTTAATAAAGACATCTAGATTTATATATCGGTTGTCATTAATGAAACTGTTTAAAACAACGGAGATGTCAGCTCAAACACGTGTTTTCACGACAAATAACCTTTATAGTTATCTATAATAATTAAGCACAAAGTATGTGTGTCTGTCCGTTTTTCAATCTCGGCGAATCATAAACAACCTGAAGTAAGAGGTAGTAACTACTGTAGTTACACGTGATTAACAATTAAACAAATAACCCATTTAGATTTAAATATCGAACAGATTTAAAGGTTTAAAAAACAGTTCTTTATTAAAGGTTTAACTTTAATTTCGCTTTTTTCAGAATTAATATCGTCAAGTAAATTGTAATTAAAACTTAAGCGGGGCACGGTACGTTGCTCAATGATTTTTTTCTTTTTCTTTTTTTTCTAGCACGCGTGCTGTGATGTATTCGAAATCTCTATCTATAAAAGGCAGGATGTGTGAGTGGGTGTGTATAACGTATGCACAGCCGCAATTTTCGACGGATTTGCACCAATATTTACAGGCACATGCTACAAATTAGCGGAAAGTCCTAGACCGACTTTGCATTTCCCAACTCCCATCGATAGTGGAAATAATCGATTTTTTCATGCTTCTACGACAGTTTTCATGTAGTGTGCGGCCATTTTCTACTGGCCAGTGTGAGAGCCTATACCTGGCTGCCACGAATAGGTAGGAAGATTCTATTGGCGAGCGTGAGAGCGAACAGCTGACTGACACGAATGTTAACCAGCATGCTAGCATGCAAAAAAAATCGATAGCTGCATTCGTCACAAGTGGGGAAAATTAAAATCTGCATGGCACTTTACTCCAATTGGCTCATTCGCTTGCTTAAATTCAACGTTGATTCTGATTCTGCAGAACTGGGTTGGGTGTGAAAATGTATTTGTTGTTAACATTCTTTTTTCATTCGGTTTTTCGAGTTACGAGTCTTTTTTTAAAGCTGATCGTTTTGTGTTCATTTTGTTTAGTTCTTTTTCGTAACAGATTTAATGTTTAGTATAGAGCTTAGAAAAAATTCGCATTGTGAGATAGGCAAGAAGAAAGGCATGTAGCAACATCAGCACGGCAAAGGGCACTCCTTTAAAGGCAAGGAAGGGCAAAAATATTTTAAGTCAAGTGATAGAGATTGCTCTATGAGTCGTACGATTTTTGAATCAAGCATGGGCAACGCCGGGCCATGCTGCTAATATTACATATTCCATGTTCCCTAATGTCTTTTAAGAGATATTTTATGTGAAGGGATCATAAAGAATGGTGATTTTAAAAGGAAATAAAAATTGCGAGCAAAGTAAATGTAAACAATCTACATATACGAAGAAAGATGAAATCATTTTAATTTTTCTAAATTCTTATAACTTACATACATAAGACACTGAAGGTAAAAACCGGAAGTCCCTCCTCAGAAGGTAGGCTAAAGTCCTCAGGAAGGGCGGCTTCTAGGTTAGTATGTAGTGACACTAATAGCAGAAAGAGTAAGTCTTTCATAACTTAAAACAATGACATATTTCGGGCTTTGCGCGACAGCATAACTTCTGGTTGAAGTTGATTAAATAAAATCTTAAATAAATATATGTTGTCCAGTAAGAAAGGAGCGGGTCTGGAATATTCAACAACTTGCTCAGAGACTCTTTCAACTTAGCTAACAATATCAATAGCCCCCTGTCTAAAAGGAAAAAAAAAGAAAAGATTGCAACAGGAGACACACAGAGACGAACACTTACAACTGTGAGCGGATCCATCAAAGACATGTTGGCTTCAACAACCACCACCATTCCTCGCACGTTTCTCGTCATTTCACCCCCTTTATTTCTCTCATATATTCTACCTCCTTTTTTTTCACAGGACATATTATCAAATGAAATTAGAATCTATCTAAAAAAAAAATCATACTTAAATAATTTTACGAACTCTTGCATTCATTGAAATGTAACTAAAACATTTTATTCAATCTTAATTAAATACCAATCTTGTGCCATCAATGAACATTACTGCTGTTTTTCTACAGTATGAAACTACTTATTAATGTTTATATAAATTATTATTGTTATACTCCAGACTTGATTGTACTTATGATGTAGTTTATCGTGTTTTATTTATTCATTTATACATCCCTTATAGTGGACTAATCCTAACAAGGTCCAAATCGAACCCTACAATTAACCTACTATAGTAAATACAGTGTAACCCGGATATAAGAGACCCTGATATAAGAGAAAACCGGATATAAGAGCGATTTTCTCTGGTCCCAAATTAGAGCCTGTGTTAATGTATATAAATTAGACAAACCCGGATCTAAGAGAAACCCGGATATAAGAGACTTATTCTTCGGTCACTACAACTCTCTTATATCCGGGTTACACTGTAATAAGATTGAATGAAAAATATCCATCACAAAAAATTACATTTCTACGTTCCCGGGACGAAAATATAACTTAGCAAATAATAAAAAAAAGACTCTTTTACTTAGAAAGAGAAAGTAAACATTTCTGGGAAGGGTAATAAGAAAAACTTTGAGAATTTGTGACACACGGACTACTGAAGTTAAGATTGGAAGAGCTAAACTCCGACGAATTGGCTTCTGCAAATTTATGTCAGAACAGAGACAGAAAGAGATAGTAAGTGGGTAGAAATTCTTTAGTGTTACCAAGGATACGAAGATGGAGAGAGCAATGAAAGATGAAACATTTCTGTTTATTTTTTTTTACAGATATTTCATTAATATTTCAAGCAGACGAATGGAATTTTTTTTTTTTAAAGTTTAATAAAAGGTATTTTTTTTAATCGTTTCACTCCAAGCAAGGCTGAGATGCAAGGGTTTACAGGGAGTGAAAGAGATCGAGAAGAATTCGTTGAGGAGGAGGGAGTAAAGGATAATAAAGAAAGAGTTTTCAGGAGGACACGAAATGGCGATTGATGTTGCATTTAAATTTGTTGAAGATTGTAGATGACAGGGAAGCAAGAAATCGGAAGTGAGTTCAACAGGAGAGAAGTGCGAGAAACGAAACCGTTAGAATAGAAGTGCTTGTATCTGGCTAGTTAAAGAGTAAGGCGGTGAGACCTATTTGCCAATCTAGTAGCACGCTTAAATTCATGCCGCTTAACAGAACCGTTTAACAAGAATATACGTTTTGAAACTTCAGAGGGAAGCCACGTTAGGTCGATGAGAAAGGGACTGAAGCAAAGATGTCTGGTCAGCAACGAAATGCCTTCAGTTAAATGAGCGATAGTAAAACTACCTGGAACATTTGAAAGAAAAGCGAGTCTCTCTTTCATTTTGTTTGGTTTCTTTAACGGCACATCAACTCCTTATGGGTTATTTAATACCAAAATTTAATTTTCTTAAATTCGTAATTCTTTGTTTTTTTTTAATGTATCGCTGGTAATTTTTCTCTTCCTCTTCTAATAATTTATTATTGGTAATATTTTTAATATGAAAGTGTATGGCTGGTAATTTTACTATAAAAATGTATTTTTATATTTTCACAATGTTTAGGCCCGTGCTTGAAAGCACATATTTACCCAAAGCTGAGACCCTAACAGGTGCTACTACCCTGTGTGGGGTTGGACCTGGGAACAACAGCAATGAAGAGGTGGTTTCACGCTCATCAATACCTCCTGATCGGAGGCCTTGCAGCCGGATGTAGTTTATGTAGTTTACCCAGGATGGAGTTTGTCGATAAATCAACAATATTTTAACGTTTTATTTATCATTTCCCTTCATTGTTAATACAGGGCTGTTCAATAAAAGTGACTCACCTGATTTTTTTTTACTTAAAATCGTTTTCGCCTTTTGTTTTTGTTGGTCAAACTAATATTTAATCTTACTAATGTAAAGACCCTTTCTCGACCACCTAGTAAAAAATTTACTCACCCTAAGGTATTCTGTTGATAATTATAATTTTGGATATAAATGAGATTTATGGAAAGAAACTCTGTGCAAAAAAAGTGACTCAGTTATTTCCTGCAAATAGTAATCAATAGAAACATAACCGAACAGCTTTAAATAAAGAATGATAGAGGTATAATTTATTTATAATAGGTAATATAGTTCGAAATATTTAATAATCTATGGGTCCTCCTTTATTTTGAATAACCTTTTCATCCCTTTTTGGCATTGACTTGATTAGGTTCTGGCAAATCTCATCTCCAAGCATTGAATTCCATTCGGATATGAAATTTACAATCAAATCCTCTTTGTTGCTCAACTGCTTTCTCGAGAGCGTGTACTTTATAATGCTCCATATATTTTCTATGGGGTTGAGGTCAGGAGACTGGGGCGGCCATGTTATAACACTCACCTGCTTCTCATCAAAGTATTCGTTCATCAATTTTATTTTGTGACAGGGAGCATTATCCTGCATAAAAACGAGCTTGGTGGGGTCGAGTGCACCCTTTCAGCAGAAGGGAGCAGACAAGACTCTAAAATTCTCTTGTACTGCTCACTCCTGATGGTCTATTCAATAGGTTTTAAGAAACCAGTTCCATGAAAAGAAAAGCATCCCCAGAACATTATACTGAACAGATGCTTGATAGTACTTACTGCTAAATTCAAAGAGCTTTCGAAGCTTCTTCTTCGGATTTTAGATCGCTTATCCTTTGAATTTAGCTCAACTTTCTTTTCATCGGAGAAGAGAACATTGAGTAAAATATATCAGGTGAGTCACTTTTATCGAACGGCACTGTATTTTTTGTCTTTGCGGCAATCTTTCAGCTTTTTGCATGGACGATAAAAAATAATTCTTGGATACACGTTTAGAAAAAAAAAATCTTCAGTGTTCGGAATCACCTCAAGATTATGGAGATTAGAGTTTTCTGACGCATGCAACATTTGAGTGGAAAGCTAATTTAAAAGGATCATATCATCCACTACAATTGCAAAGGAATCCGGAAAAAAAAGAGGATAAAATGAACAATAGCTTATTGCTTCTTGCACGCAGATAGAAGCAATATTGTGTTCAATTGTTTCGCATATGTAAATGAAGAAACGCAAACAGTGAATGATAGTTGACTGAAGTTTAATTAGCGCTAATTTATTAATTGAATAAAGGAAGAAACAAAGTAAAATGTAGTGACAGGGTAACGAGTTTTGCGTAACGCTGCAATTATCTTAATTACATTCAAATGATTTTCATAAATCGTTGTTTTAATGAAATTAAGCAGCCATTGCAGTCGAGTGACTCATGGGCTTCCTCAGGCTAACGGTTTCCTCTGTCATAAAGACGAATGATTATATTGAATCAACTGCTGCTTAGAAAGTTAGATCCGCTGTGTTGTGCGAGACAAACTTTCACGACAGAATCTTACACAATTATAATCTTCAGATAGTTGCTTTGTTAATTCCATACAATATTTTTTTTTACCTGTATAACAATCTGAGAAAATCCAAAATTCAATAAATTATTTTTTGTGATGGATTCACATTTTACCTGAGAAATAGCGCCAACTATATCCACCGCAAGGAACCTTGGGTAGTTATGTTGTGCGAGAATCCATCTTTGAGATTTAAAAATCTACCATCCGTCCGTTGCTATATCTGGTCTGCTACTCCTACTGTAGATCTAGAATGTCTTTACAAAATCCAAAGAAGGATCTGTGATGTGATCAATCCTAACCAGACACCTCAGCTTCATTCACTTTCTCACCGAAGTGATGTGGCTTCCTTCTGTTTTTTCTACAAATATTTTCATGGAAACGGCTCTTACGAGCTTTTTCCCCCCGTACTCAACTACATAAATTCAAGCGTGCTACTAGGTTGGCATCTCAGTCCCATTCGTTTACTTTTGAAATGGCGTAATGCAACCGCCTCTTCCACTCCAAAATGTTCTTTTCTCGCACTTCCGGCATGTGGAACTCTCTTCCGTTTGCTTTTTTTTCCCCCTGATAAGAACAATCTTAAAAAATGTAAATGCAATGTCCATCGCCTTCTTCTGTCTTCTTGAATCCCGTTCAGCTTTTCCTGTTCTCAGTTTTCTATTGCATTCCGCGTAACTTAAGAAATGAACTTTGTACAATTTCTAAGCATTATTCGATCAGTAAAATTAATCGACATAACACGTCTTTTTCATCACACACACACACACACACACACACACATATATATATATATATATATATATATATATACGAGGGTCATTCAATAAATAAGTTGAATTTTTCGGTATAAGGACTTCTAATACAGATAGAAGCTTACTCTTTTTTATTTTTTGTTTGTTTTACTGCTTTTGCACATGGATTTAATTTCTTTTGCAGATTAAAAAAAAACAAACTTTGAGAGTTTTGGCGATTAACAAAGATGGCCGACCAAGAAGCATGCTCCAGGATTGAACAGCGGTCAGTTATCAAGTTTTTGGTTGCTGAAGGGTGCAAACCAGTTGAAATTCATAGGAGGATGTCACCTGTTTATGGTGCCACATGTTTAAGCCAAAAGATGTCTACAAGTGTGCTAAATTGTTTAAAGAAGGACGGAGCAGTGTTGAGGATGAAGACAGGCCTGGGAGGCCTACAAAAGTGAGGTCTCCTGAGGTGATCGAATCAGTCAATGACCTCATTCAGTCTGACAGAAGGGTGACAGGAGATGACATTGCTAGGACTTTAAGCTTATCAGTTGGGACAAATGCAGAGGTCATCAGTCAGATCGAGTCATCTTGCATCATGACAACGCATGGCCTCACACAGCAGCCCAAACAGTGCAGACCATCAACGAGCTGGGCTGGGAACTGCTCCCTTATCCCCCTTACAGCCCAGACCTTGTCCCTTCAAACTTTCACCTGTTTGGTCCCTTGAAAGCGTTCACGAGAGGCACGAAGTTTAAAAGTGACGATGAAGTCAAAAGTGTTGTGAGCGATTGGCTGAAACATCAGTCCAAAGATTTTTACGCTGAGGGAATACGGAAGCTTGTGCACAGATGGGAAAAAAGTGTGTCAGTGCTGGGAGACTACGTTGAAAAATAAAAGTAAACTTCTATCTGTATTAGCAGTCCTTATACCGAAACAATCACCTTATTTATTGAATAACTTTCGTGTATATATATATATATATATATATATATATATATATATATATATCCTTGCTTCACACAGTAACATGTAATCGTTTTCATACCGTTACCCTGTGCTAGATTAAGCTAAACTTAGCGGTACATAGGTATAATTGTAAGAAGATGTATAGTAAACAAAGAAAAGGTTTCTGAATGTGGAATAACTTAAACGGAGGTTGGAAATGAAATGGTTATCTTTATAGCATGAACAAAATAAAATACTTGCCAGCGCCGTGAAGTAGGTAAGCCACTGCTAGTAGTGGACTACTTAGACAACATATTACCTCCACTTACAATAGTGTCCAACATATTTATGAGGAATTGGGACATACTCATTAGTGTCCATAGGTACGGGATATAACACCCACACCTTTTTAGATTTAATCTGCACAGAGTCAATATCTTTTCCTTTTCGGGTTAATGTCGATTCTTTCTGTATCCCTTCTTTTCCTCTTACTTTGTCTTTTTTTGATTTTTGTCTCAGGTGCTTTCGAGGAATGAGCATATCAAATGTGCCGAAGAGAACTTCCATAGGCTCAACATCCACTGGGATATCGTTCTCTTCATCCATATGCCTACTTTTTGTTTGATTCAAGTGCCTTTTGTGCACTATTTTCGGTTCTTTGACGAAATATATCATCCTACCGATTCTTTTAACGGTAGTTCCAACTTCCCCATATCTCAATCTTGTCACCAAAATGTTGTAACCTGGAAAGGGTTACTGAATGAGGAATAAGCAAAACGGCGGTTGGAACTGAAATGGTAATCTTTATAACATCAACAAAATACAATTCTCGCCAGCGGCGTGAAGTAGGTAAACAACTGCTAGTGGTCGACTACTTAGACAGCATATTAACCCCCCGCACACACACTTACAATAGTATCCAACGTGTTTATGAGGATTGGGTCATACATTTAAGTGTTCATAGGTACGGTATATAAAAAATCAAAAGGACGGTTTGAAAGAAAGAAAGAAAGAAAGAAAGAAAGAGAAATCCAGATGGAAAAGAGTCTTTGAAGGAAAGAAAGAGATAGAAATAGGAATCCAAAGATGCTTTGAAAGAAAAAAAGAAAGAATGGTAAATCCAAGTTCTAAAGACAGCTTGATTGAAAGTAAGAGGAATAGGAATCCTGTTGTAACCTAGAAAGGGTTACTGAATGAGGAATAACCAAAACGGTGGTTGGAAATAAATGATAATCTTTATAACATCAACAAAATACAATACTCGCCAGCGGCGTGAAGTAGGTAAACAACTGCTAGGGGTGGCCTACTTAGAGAACATATTATCACCCCACCCCACTTATAATAGTGCCCAACGTATTTATGAGGATTGGGACATACCTATTAGTGTTCATAGGTGTTATGGTAAATTGCCACACATGCATGGACTCTCCCATGTTAAACAGGAGCAGGTACTGCTTTTTGGAGAGGGAGGTTTCCAAGAGTCAGCTCTGACAGTCAGGCTGAACATTCTTGCTGTTACACCCTCGTTTGTATATGTTTGTATTACTGTTTCTGTTAATATATTTGTTTAACTCAATTCCTCTCTTGTGTTTTATTTCTGGCTCTAACACGGCCACAACAATAGGTACGGTATATAGCACTATGTATGAAAACAGCCTGCCAGAATTATTTATTGGTGACTCAAATCATAACAGGATTACATATGCAGATGGGAGTGTTGAGAGCAGATAGAGAAAGGAAAATACAGGAACTCCTACAGAAGGTAGGAGAAGAAAGAGAGAAGAAAGAAAGAAAGAACAGCGAGAATTGATACAAAAGAAGGATGCTGATAGTATTTGTGAACAACGGCCAAGGCTTTTAGAGGAAATGTTAACAAAATGGAGTCATACTTTGCATCAGAAAATGAGAGCTGAAATTTCTACGGCCCATAATCAGGAAACAGGGCTTGGAAGAATTTGATACTCACAGGACAGAATGAAGACAAGAGGCACATGGGAAAAGAGGTTGTGTAAATGGTTCGTAGAAGAATGATTAAGAGGGACAAAAAATGACGTGAAGTGCTTCAAAGGACAGGAAATTGGGGAGAGCTATGATTACTTACGTCCTGAAGGGACATGTCATATAGGAGAAAAAGGGAAGAATGGAAGGAAAATGAAAGAAAAAGAACAAGGAAAAAAAGTAGCGTCCGTAAATATTTAGTAGAACAGATATTAGGAGATATTAGAGCAAAGAGACAAATATTTATTAAGAGCTAAAAAGAATAGCACAGGAAATTATGGAGCGCTATGATCGCACGTTTCAAGGGACGCGAAACATGGAATAATATTAAATATTATATATGGAATATATATTAAATATGGAATATATATTCAGGTTGTTTATAGATTTTGCATATTCATCGGGTTAAAATCATTTGGCATTACCGAGTATATTTTTACGTTGAGTGTGCTTGGATGCCAACGTGTTTTTCACTTCTGTACACGCTTTGCTTTTCCAGAGATATTTAAAGTGTTAGATACTACTTTATATTTTGACGAGCTAACGTCTATAACACTGATCAGTAGACACAAGTTTGAGTAGAAAAGAAATAATTTATTTCCAATTCTTATTTATTAGTTTATTCGTGTACGCTAATTCACTAAATACCAGACACAATAGTTCCTCAAGGGTGTTTCACAATTTTTGAAAGAAAATGATCGGGAATAAATCAAAGACCACAAATAATATATTAATGGAAATTACATTTATTAAAAGGTAAAAGGATAATATTTTGGGATTTGCAACCATTTAGTCTCAAACATGAATCAAAAATGTCAAGAGGACCCTTAGAGTATATGCTCAAGATGTCTGCCGTTCAGTTGAAGACACTGTTGAATGCAAAATTGTTGATAAGGCGTGCACACGCCTACTAGGTGATCGCTGAATCTTCTCAATGATGGCTGTTTTCAATGCAACAATGATGTGAGGGTTGCCGAGATGTTGTACTTGGGGAACCTCTAGAGGAAGAAATTTTTTTGGTGTGTGTGTGTGTGGGGGGGTCAGAACTGGTGTGTGAGATTCCCATTCCACTACAGCTTTGCGGCTGAGGAGACACTCTCCAAACCTTGCGCAAAGCCATGCCATGGTAACAGCAGTCTGAGGAGGAGCACCATTCTGCTGGAAGCACCGTTCCTCCTCATCAAGGCCTTCACGCTTCTCGAGCTCTCGCCATCTGAGAGGCCGCGGTTTCCTTTCAACAAGTGTGAAACACCCTGCATGTTATAACAGAAGCGCGGATACTTTTTGACTTACCCTCGTCTATACAAGAATGATCGCAAATCTTTGAGAAATTAACTGTACGCACTGCGCTCTTTACTAATGTAACGTGAGGCCACACAAAAAAACTTGCGTGAGTTTATGAAAGAGAGAATGTAAATTGCAGAAAAAATGCCAATAGAATTTATTCATGTAAATTTCGTAAAATAAATACTATTTTAATCATTAGTCACCCACCTTACGTATCGATATTAACAGAACTGATTTCAAAATATTTCTTTCACGCCCATAAAAATACCACGGTGGATGGATAGAAGCGCCCTATAAAATTGTTAACAACTTTATCAGTTATTGTTCGATTTTCATAAAACATGTTTTATTTTAAACAGTATAATGGCAGAAGTTCAGGGCAGTGTGAAAATTCTACATGTGCATCAGCCTTGTCAACTAGTGTTTGTTATCATCTGGTTATATCTTTAACATTTTTGGTGCCCTTTGCGCATTTTCTTCCAGTGTGGATGTTGAAGGTCGACCCCCTTCTTTGGCTATCTACCACTACACATTAGCTTGGCATGATAATTTATAATGGTTCATCTACTACATCTACAGAAGCACGAAGTCTATGAACACTGCGTCACCATCTCTGCCATTGCGCTACGGACTATCACACGCTCAAGCAGTCGTGTCAGGCTTTGTGCCATTCTTGGCTGCACTTGTCGCTCCGTAATCAAAACAGAAATTAGCAATGAAATTTTACGACTTTAGGAATCACAATATATTATGTTTCATACAAGTGATGTTATAAATAATTTTAAATAGGAAGTTTCTTTCCACCCACTCTGTATATAAAAGATTATTCATCAAAATGATTCTATCTATTGACAAAAGGGAGATATTTCATTATAAAATATCATTATTTCTATAGTGCGTATCGTCATGTATCGTCAATTTAAGACGCAAGAAAAATTTGATAGCCACAAAATCCAGTATATATGTATAATATAATAAAGCATTAAAAACGAAAAAAGAAAAAGAAAACAAAATCTCAGTCTCGCGAGATTTTTATTTCCTTTTTGCATACACGTGAATCGGGGGTGAGATTTGGCCATTCTCCATCTCGCTTTTGTCCGATATGATCTACACAACAAAAGTTAATAATGCAATCGGTAGTTGGGCACGGGAATTTCCCTCAAGAAATCAGACTTTCCAACGCTGCTGATGGTCACGTCATTTTTCGTTATGGCTGACATTCGTTGCCAACATTAGCCCTTGAAGGCACAAAAACTTATCAGCGGCTTTTGTTGACGTCATAATATGCAATCAATTTGACATGACCAGGGTACAAAACCCGTTTTCATATTTATCAGAACCCAGCATCGCTATGCGAAGGAAGAATTGACTTTTACTATTTTCTCTGATTTTCTTAACTGCCTTCTTGGATTCAATGTGCTTTTTTATATTTATATATAGATTTATCACGGGGAGGTGTTGAAACTTCTCGGTTCAAGAACGATTTCCCAATACATCAGCAAATAAGAGGTTTTCGTAATCTCTTCAGTATCCATTTGTATAATCGGATGTGCATATAGCTACATCAAATGGTATACGTATTACAAAGGATTCAAATTTCTATTAATTTCTCTACACGCACACACATGGATGAATAAATATGTCAACAGAGATAGTAAAGGGATTTTATTTGTGCACCTGAGAAACGATGGGTTAAGTGTACGGTTTAGGAAGAGAATATGTTAACCAATTTATATTTGTAGTTTCATGAGTAGACTACTGAATTATTAACAAACCTATTTTTTAGCTATACATACAATTCCGCATACTTACTCTTTAAATTTTCTGTTTGCAAATGTTTTATCTACATATGTTCTATCTGCCTGTGTTCTGTCTTCTCTCTATCTATCTGCTTGTGTTCTGTTTATCTATCTATCTATCTATCTATCTATCTATATATATATATATATATATATATATATATATATATATATATATATATATATGCCTGTGTTCTATCTATATGCCTGTGTTCTATCTATCTATCTATCTATCTATATATATATATATATATATATATATATATATATATATATATATATATATATATATGCCTGTTTTCTATCTATCTGCCTGTGTTCTGTCTGTCTATCTATCTATCTATCTATCTACTTATCTATGTTCTGTCTATCTATCTATCTATCTATCTATCTATCTATCTATCTGCCTGTGTTCTGTCTATCTATCTGCCTGTGTTCTATCTATCTATCTATCTATCTATCGACTTATCTATGTTCTGTCTGTCTGTCTATCTATCTATCTATCTATCTATCTATCTATCTATCTATCTATCTATCTGTGTTCTGTCTATCTATCTATCTGCCTGTGTTCTATCTATCTATCTATCTATCTATCTATCTATCTATCTATCTATCTATCTATCTATCTATCTAACACCGTATAACAATTTCGAAATGTTAAGCAAATTCCAATAAATAATGAAATAAATGAATAAGTAGTATTCGGATTACACTTCCTCTTTCAACTTGCCAGTAATTGACTGATTAATCTATTTTTTATGTATTATCAAACATTTGTGTGTTATTTAAAGCCGGTTACTTTTTGGACTGTAAAGAGAATACTGCATTAATAATCTTTTTGAGAATGATGACAGTTTTCCTAGATAAAACATCGACTATTTAACCCATAGCTGGGTGAGGAGATATGTTGATACCTTTCCCAAGGGTATTTGACCGTAAATGAATGTAACGAAGATGACTGGAATTTTAACAAGGATCTCCGGTTTTTCATTCTGCTACCCATTACAACAACCACGATTTACAAGTCAATACTAAAGCTGACATTTTTATTAATATCAATAAATGTTCTTTCCCAACAACATCCTTTATAAAATCATCAATGAATCTTCTATACTTATATGCCCATATAAATCGCATTAGGAAAGGGCAAAATGAAAACTTATTAAACCAGTTAATATATCGTCTAAATATAACTGTAAACAAGAAAATTATCCCCTCAATAGAAAATGCTTTTGAGTATTATTGTATATAAGGCTGAGTTAAAAATTTCAGGCCCTTCCCACTATGATATTTTGATTCGAAAGAATGCAAATATAGGCAACGATACTCTAAAGACAAGACATTTTTTTATCTGTGAAATTATCAATACCCTGTCTACATACCTTTGGGAATTTAAAGAGGAAAATAATAAAAAAAATATTGAGCCCAAATATAATGGGGAATATGAGGAAGAACACAAGACGAACGAAAAGTTGTTGACTGTAACAGGAAGAAAATATGTCAATTTTGATGACCTCAAACCCCAACTAGCTATTCCAAAAAGTTCAGAATTACTTCCGGAGTGTGCACCCCCACCCCAAAATACCTATTAGCTAATATACTAGCATGATAATTCATACATACCGGCTTATTAAAAACGTTGCATATTATGTAAATGTGAAATGTCCGGTTGTTATTTAATGTATAGTTTAATATTTTCTATATTGATGGTGCGGAGAGTGCTTACTAGTTAGGCATTGTACATTGAGAAGGCATTAATCTCGATACATGATGATTACGATGAGTGGAGATTATTAACCGTTAATCTTAGACAAAATACTTTCATTGGCTTTCAGCTAAACATTACTGCCCAAAACCGTCAACATTCTACATGCTACTTTTCCATTGATTGGGACCGTCTGACACCTAGTGGGATTTTGATATATTTTTTCACTTTGCTCGTTATCCTACGCTAAACGAAGTTAAACAAATACCTATAAACACGTATACACATAACTAGTCTCACTCTCACACACAAACACATAATTTCGCAATTATACGCACAGACATATATGTAATTTCGCATACACAAATATGTAACTTCATATGCATGCACACAAATATATAACTTCGTACATATGCACACACATGTATATATATATAGATGTTCTTATATACACCCACGCATATATTATGAGAAAATTTATACTTCCCTCTGTCTATTCTACAGGTATTTTCACGGTAACTGTGCCAACGAGCTACTTTCGCTGGTTCCCAGACTGCATGAATTTAAGCGAGCTACTAGGCTGGCATCTCGGCCGCACCTTTTCACTGTCATAACGGTTAAATGCAACCGTCTCTTCTACTCAAACAGCTTCTTCTTCGCACTTCCCGTCTGTGGAACTCCCTTCCTCTTGCTTGTTTTCGTGAAAACTCTAATCTTCAAATTTTCAAGTGCAATGTCAATCGGCATCATCTGTTACCTTGATCTTGTTCCTCGTTCTTCTCTGTATCCTTCCGTCAAACACGACTCTTTATTTTTGTTCTCAATCCTCTGTAATCCCTTGCGTGTAGTGACACTCCCGCATTGCTTGGGGTGGATTGCTTAAAAAAAAAGAATATATGTTTTCGTAGATTTAATTATTTCTAAAACACTGAAGCTGATTCCCACCGAACTCATCAAAGAAAAAGGCTATTATAAGGTTTCCTATATCTAGGACACTAGACATTAATTTCACATTTAATAAAAGATGCACGTCTACTCAAAAAAGTGTAGATTTTAAATGTAACATTTATGACAACCTAGAAAATCATTGACATCATGTCAGATTGTAAGATGCCTTAATTGCTGATATATATATATATATATATATATATATATATATATATATATGTGTGTGTGTGTGTGTGTGTGTGTGTGTGTGTGTGTGTGTGTGTGTGTGTTAAGGAAAAGATAATAGTTATTTTAGCCAACGCGTTTCGTCCAACGTTGATTTTTCAAGGCAAAAAACGAAATGAATTTATTGAAACAAAGTATCTATAAACAACAAACAAAATGTCGGTAGCAATTAGAATTTAGAAACGCTGTTGTGTATTCACAGAGTCAACTGAAAAAATACGTCAATTACTTTATGTTTGAAGAGAATATTTTGACATATAGAACTATTGTTTGTATTGTCGGATTCGACAGTTTTCTTTTGATTTCTTGATATATTTGGTGTGTGCGTTGGCTTGGGACAGTAGTGAATCTGGTGATATTGGGAACACACCTGGGCGTAGATTAATATTTGGATAATATTCAATGGCGGCACTCTCGAGGATTTTCTTTCTGGGTAAATTATTTTCTTTTTTTTAGTGTAGCATTTATAAAATCAAAATTGTGGTTGAATTTATTTCAATGTATGACGTGCATTTGTTAAATTGTTATTTATGAGGTCTCTTTTGTGTTCACAGATGCGTTCTTTTTATTTCTGCAGCTTTCTCCATTGTATTGTGAGGAACAGTTTTGGCAACTTATTTTATATATGCCTGCTTCACAAATATTGTTGCTATGGGTGTTTGTGGATCTGATTATATCCATAATGGTTTTGGAAGTGTTTGTGATTATTTTGAGGTTAATTAGATGGGATAGGTTTTTCTGCATAGTGGACATGACGGAGTTGGTCGGTAGTATTATGTATATGTTCTCATAATTTATTATTATGGATGATGTTGTTATTTTTATTGCAGTTGTATATTTTTTATGCCTTTCTTCTTATATTGTGGGTGAAATGATATAGATATTTTAGGTTTTTGAATGTGTTTTCTATGTATGGTTCTTTAATTAAATATCGGGGGCTGGAGATTCTTAATGCTCTCAAACTGAAAATTATAATTCCAGATTTAATTTTAGAAGAGTGTTTTGAGTAGAAATTAATCAGGTCATTTTTGTTGGTAACTTTTCTATAAACGTCAAAATCGAGTTCGTTATTGTTTGTGTTTCTGTGTAACATGATATCTAGGAAGAGAAGTGTCTAGTTGGTTTCAGCTTCAAAGGTAAAGTCTATTGTAGATTCAACTTTGTTAAGTTGGTAGACAAAATACTATATTAACAGTTTCACAACGCAAGAAGAAATGCATACAATTTTTTTTTTCGGAGAAATTCTTACATATACATATAAGTGGGCATTGAGGTAAAAACTGAGAGACGACAAAGTTTCATGTATAAGCACTATCTTCTTCATGGCTTGAAGTTTGACGCTTAGTGTTGACCTTAAGTTCACTTTTATATTTATATATGCTCTATCTCCGAAAGGCAAACACACACACACACACACACACACACACACACACACACACATATATATATATATATATATTCTGTATTTAGGTAATAATCTTTCTTTTATACAAGTCTCATTTTTTTATTTCATTTTTCTTGTGTTCGTATAAACGTCTTTCTTTTCTGGACATAGAATGTATAAAACATTGTCCGAATGTTCTTTTTATCCAAGCGCTCTAAGTAAAAGTTTTATTATTATTTCTGAATGTATAGATTTTTTCATCTAGAGTTATCGGAATGTTTTTATTTTTTATTTTTCAAACATGGTCAGCATATTGTGAGCGTATTCATAGCTGATGCTATTGAGGGTTAACTTTTTTATTATTATGAATTATAATGCATTAATTTTAGCTTTTTTTTCTTTCACATGAAGATGAGGCTATTATAGTTGTGTTTTCTATAAGTATGTTGCTGATGTACCATTATATATGTATGTGTATATATATATATATATATATATATATATATATATATATATTGAGCCCTTTATCCCATAAATATAGCACACTTTAAGACTATATTTCTTCATATATATATATATATATATATATATATATATATATATATATATATATATATATATATATGAGATATACGTAAAGTCAAAAAGAATTTGTTTCTCTTTGAATTATATTACCAAAATACTTGTACACATTTTGTATCTGATATAACCAAAACTAGAGAATTTGCTCATTTTAAAAAGTTTTAGAAATTTTAAAAAATACTATGATCTATATCATGAATTGACAATCTCAGTTTGCATCGATTATCTTTTTCGGCATATAATTTATTATGCATTTTCTGCTCGCAATATATATATATATATATATATATATATATATATATATATATATATATATATATATTGTTCGTAAGTTTTTGGCCAAATAACAGCAAATATCGGCAACAATGGACACTTTATTATATTACCTAACATTCTCTTTCCTAGTTTTTATTTGTTTTGAACAGAAATCCTACACGGACGCTGGGAGGAAATCAATGGTCGTGTCTGTAACATTAATAATGACTATAGAAAAGGCGAAATAATTCATAAATTAACACTAGACATCCAAACACAATCAACGCCAATCGGGAAAATACGCACGATGACAGCAATATAAGCAGATATCAACTGCCACTATTAGTAAGAGTTGGAATAAACAGTAATGATGATTCATGATAAACATTAGCGCACGAAGCCATAACATAATGGCAATAGCAACAGGAGCTGCAGGTAATGTAACGGGTACCGACGCCTGTAGTGGAATCATCGGGACGGCTTGAAAATCTTCTTTTTTTTTAATCATGTTTACGGCAAGCCAGTAAAGCCACAATGTGTTACGGGGTGTGAAAGAAATAAAAAAAAAACAGAAACATTACTAAGAAGAAAGAGCTATAGAAGTGTAATCAGGAAAACAGTATATAAAGATTGGGATTGCATTTAAATTTTAACGATTAAAGTTCGTTAGCAAGTGAGTTCTACAAGCGAGAAAAGAAACTGTTAGCATAGAACTTGCGGTTACATCTAGAGAGTTCAACTGTAAATTGACGTTCCCAATCTTGTACTGAGCTTAAATTCATAAAGTCTAGATACTATAGAGATGAAAAATTTACCAAGAAAGTAAGTATAGAAAAGAAACAAAAATCAACTTTACGGCGGTAGGAAAATGACTGAAGCCGAGACACCAGGTCAGGACCACTAATATTGCTGATTCTGGTTTGAATTTTATCAAGAATTTCCTAATATAAAGTAGCAATATTCTAAGCATGGTGGAATGGTACACTTATAGATATGTAGGATAGACGTAAAGAAAGACTGTCTAACATGACACAATGAACCAACATTCTTAGCAACTGACCAAGCAATAGATTCACAATTTTCTTTCCAATTCATGTCAACAGAGAATGTTGACACGAGAAGGCGTGACGAGTCACTCTCCTGGAGGTCAACATCAGAGAAAGGCGTCTCCCAGAGGATTAATAGAGAGCAGTTTTGTTTCAGAGGTGCTAAAATTAAAAAAGCCATTCTCTGCCCCAGTTAACAACAGTCTTTAGGTCATTTTTGAACTCAGACGCCAATTTGACCTTATCGAACTGAACAGACTCACTATCGAGACAGTAATGAATGGTTCTTTCATCAGCATATATACCAACTTTAGACCTGATACTACTAGGAAAGTCGTTAATGGAAATTACAAACAAAGTAAGACAAAGGATAGACCTCTGGGAGACACCTGTATTTGTACAAAAGGATCAAGAAGAGTGGTCGTTCAGAACAACAAGTCTGTTTCGTTCACTTTCTAATTAACTGGGATAGGCGTCTTTTTTCATCCCAAGCGAAGCGGCAATGCCACTCGTACGCAGGGAGTTACAGGGAGTGAAAGTAAGAGAAAAGACTGAGTATAGGGAGGGTTGAGAAAAGGACAAAAGATGAACGAATTAGATAGAAGATAGCGAATGACGTTGCATTTAAATTTTTCAAGATTGTATTTATTAAAGAAACAAGTAAACGGAAGGGAGTTCTACAGGCGAGAAGTCCGAGAGAACAAACTATTGTAATAGAAATGGCGGTTCCGTTTAACTATTTCTACAGTAAAAGGTGGGACACAGTTTCCAGTCTAGTAGCACACTTAAATACATGTAGTCGGGGCTCTAGGGAAACCCCCCAAAAAAGCTAGTCAAAGCAGTTGCTATGAAAAAATCTGTAGAAAAGCGTTGTGGCCTTGTTGGGGCCAGAAATAAAGACACAAAGGGAGGAATTAAGTAAACAAATATATTAACAGAAAACAGTAATAATACAATCATATACAAACGAGCAAGAATATTAAGTCCGACTGTCAGATTTGACTGCTGGAAACTACACTCTAAAAAGCAGTACCTGCTCCTATTTGAGAGAGTCCATCTGTGCATCGGTAAATTACCATAATAATAACCTATACAAATATGTATATAACTGTCACTATTTATCCTACAGAGAGAAATTATAACACAATCAAATCGTGTTAATCGGAAAAAATCGAAAGGGTCTTACTTGTAATATTTCCCGAAGGAAAGCAGTTACTATGAAAAAATCTGTAGAAAAGCGTTGTGGCCTTGTTGGGGCCAGAAATAAAGGCACAAAGGGAGGAATTAAGTAAACAAATATATTAACAGAAAAATACAATCATATACAAACGAGCAAGAATGTTGAGTTCGACTGTGAGAGCTGACTGCTGGAAACTCTCTGCTTTTCTAAAAGCAATACCAGCTTTTATTTGTAACTTGGGAGAATCCATCTGTGTATGGGTAATTTACCATAACAAAAAGACAGAAGGAAGTCACGCTACAACCGCTCAGAAGTAGCTGAAGTCGAGATGCAAAGTCAGGATCAATTACATTAGAGATCTTTCTTTGGATTTTGCCAAGAACATTGGGATGAATAGCAGAAGCACCTAACCAGATATGGCACCAATGCACTGGTGAATGATAGATTTATTAATGTTCAAGATCGGCTCTGACGAGAAAAACCTTCTGGCGCGACACAGTGACCCAAACCTCTTTGCAGTCCATGCGGCTATTGATTTGATGTAGTCATTCCACTTCAAGTCAGTTGAAAACCTGATGCCAAGAAGGCGCAATGTGTTGCTCTCCAGGAGCCTAGCGTCGATCTATCTCTTCTCCCCATATTCTACTGAAGTCTTGCTGTAATTTGTCTTTCCTTATTTATTAATAACTACCATGTATTCACTTCTCAGCTAAGATGAGGGAAACTTTGGTCTTTTTGCGTTAATGCAGATGTTCCCTTTGATGTTGTCTTTGGACTTACGTTATTCCTATTTTCATCAACGACCGTCCTGATGTCATCAATTTTCAATTCGGTATCTATGCTGATGACAACTATTTACCCTTGTCTTAATAGTAAGTTCGATCGTCTCGTTAAACTAACGTTACAGCTGATCTAAAAAATAACCTACAATCTATTGTCATAACGTCATATTTTTTTAAATTTTTGTTTGTTTTATTTTATTTTGCTTTTTTATTTAAAAAAATCGCAACTAAATAAAGAAACAAAATATTTGAATTATTTAGGATTTAATCAAATTTTCGGTGCTAATATAGAGTGAGTTCTACCTCCCGTTTCACATGTTTAGAAACTGAGACATATAAATATCCATATTAGACCTCACCTGTCCTGATGGTTACTCGAGGGGAGGGGCATGACATACTGAGGTAGACTTCATGACATTTATAATATGTTTAACGTTATTTTTATAGATACAAGTATTTAAGCAAATGCTCTGTTTTATAATAAACAGTATTAAATAACATTTACCGGCAAGGATGTCCGAGAAATTTTCATAGAAAATTTTCGTTCTCCGACAGGAATCGAATCTGTATCCTATACGGAACCATCATTTCGCGTGATGTGCCTTAACCGTTCGGCCACAGAGAAGCGTTTGGTTAGCAAGGTCGATTTTACTATCTTTAAACTTAAATCTTCCATGGATCTCTTCTATTCATATCTGCTCAAGCGTATCAATTGTAAACAACTGACGTCATATATTTTTGAATTGGACATAGTCCGACAATTTATTTAAAGACATTTATATTATGTTTAACGTTCTTTTTATGGAAACAAGTATTTAAGCAAATGCTCTGTTTTATAATAAACAGTATTAAATAACATTTACCGGCCTGAATGTCCGAGAAATTTTCATAGAAATGATGGTTCCGTATAGGATACAGATTCGATTCCTGTCGGAGAGCGAAAATTTTCTATGAAAATTTCTCGGACATTCAGGCCGGTAAATGTTATTTAATACTGTTTATTATAAAACAGAGCATTTGCTTAAATACCTGTATCTATAAAAAGAACGTTAAACATATTATAAATGTCTTTAAATATATATATATATATATATATATATATATATATATATATATATATATATATATATATATATATATATATAAATATATAGATATATATATATATATATATATATAGATATATATGTCGATTTTCTTTCAAAAATAGTGAGAAATAATAATGACTAATAGAATAAGCGAAAGCGCTCGGAACATTTGGACAGTGTTTGGAAAATTTATGTCCAGAAAAGGAAACACTTAGATGAACAAAAGAAAAATAGAATAAAAGGCTTTATCGCAGTACCTTGTCACTCGTCTGTATATATATATATATATATATATATATATATATATATATATATATATATATATATATATATATATATATAGTTAAATTCCCAGATCAACTCTGTGGACAAGACAAATTGGTATAAAATGACAATTGGAAAAATCTTAGATCTTGCCGACGCGTTTCGTCTTCCGACTTTTTCAAGGCAAAAATGAAATCGAAATATCTCTGTTGTTAAAGTTGTTATAATTACATTAAAATCCAAATTTAAAAACATAGACGTTTCTGTCCAAGCCTTTTTTTTTTTTTGGGTTAATGTAAATTCCATTTATGGTAGGAGATTTTTTTTTTCCATGTCGACAATATAGTTAAATTCCCAGATCAACTATATATATATATACGAACATTATGGCTACTCTTTTCTTCTGATCTGACTGCATCCCCTTATTACCTTTAGGGATATATTTTAAGGAGGGTATATGCATTAGTAAACCCAAAACAATTCAGCAACTTAAGGATAACGCCTATATAGAAATGAAGCCTGACTTATTGAACACTCTTATGAAAAAGTCTACAGAAAAAAAGAACGCGTTTGTGTGACGTAAAAAATGGAAGATATTGACGTTGTTCAATTTTTCATGATTAGATGAAAATAAATTTCCAGTGTTTGCATTTTTTTCAGTGTAAAACTATTTTTGAATAATAAAAAAAAAATGTTGAAATTCCTCGAGTTTAAATCGCGAGCTGATTTCTGGGACACCCTGTATCATTGAAGGCAGAATTAATATATGGCCTTTATGATCTATAGTGTAGTCAAACATTTACATTCTTGTAAACACATTGGCACGTGGGCGTATCGTGGCGAGAGAAATATCATCGGATCGAGATCAATATGGAATAAAAATACCTTTTTTTACCCAGACAAACAAAAGAACCCGAGATAAAAATAATTATTTTCTGATATTTTTGTAAATGTTCGGCAAGTCTGAAAGGAATTTTCAGCCATAAATGTTAATGATTTCAGAATTAAATTATGCTTTTATTCTTCTCCTTTAAATGTAAAAAAATAGACATAAGCGAAGAAAATACTACTGCCTCTTTGGGTCACGCCTTCTTAATTCAATGTCTGATGGAATCAAAGAAATAAAACCAAAATCGGTGTCATAGTTTCCCGGAGAGTTTCAGACGTTTCCAAGCATTTTTACGCGGTCCAAAAATAAACAAAATGGAGTTCGTTTTGTTCCCGTCTAACAGACATCAACTAAATGGAAGAGAGAAGCAAAATACTTCTCAGGAATGTCGACTCTTTAATGTCGTGATAATTAATCTGCTACGAAGCCAAGAATCTTCGCTGCCATACCGAGGCTGTACCTGCCAGATAATTTCAAAAGCATTTAGGCGGCCGTGTGGGTGATGAATTAATTTTCAACCTGCAACCGTATTCCAAGAAAGGACACATTGCTAGCATTTTGATACTCTAAACGAGCTCTATCCCTTCGACCATCAATTATGACCCTTACAGTCTTACGCCCGTATCAGGTTGAGAAACCTGTTCGCATACGATCACTGAATTTAAGAAACGCCAAGCCTGGTCTGTATCCAGAGGGTTGACCGCTTGGGAATACCAGGTGCTGTAAGCTTGTATGTGCGGGCAGTGTAATGAATAACGTCTCGGAATCGGAAAGCGAAGTTCCAATTCCAGTCGGGTTCGTTTTAGTCACATACGCGCAAATAACATTGGGAACGGTATGAATCCGTCACTTCTCTAAGTTATGCATCAGTTAGTAAGGACTTGCATCAGTAAATTGTTATCTTTAAAAAAATCTTACAATCTAAAATATTTTCTGGCTTTAAATAACCTGAAAATGTTTGATAAGCCATAAAAACATCAATCTGATCTTTAGAGTTAGGAACCGCCATGCCACTTTTACAGGTTCGAAACTTCGTTATTCTCCTTGTATTCCATGCTTCTCCGATCACTAGGATCTCAACCTCTTCAACTCTTAACTAAACTTTTATCTGTTCTTCATATCACCATATTATTCCCTTGTTACCTTTTCCCTATTAAAACAACATTATTCAGTAATCTTCTAACTTGATAGAGCCGTCCTGGGTAAGACGATAAACTACACCGCGTCCTGGGTAAGACGATAAACTACGTCCAACAGTATGACCTCTGTTCATGAGGTTTTGAGGGGCGTGGAACCACCTCTTAATTTTTGGTGGTCCCAGGTCCACCCTGGCCCGGGGTGGTAGCACCTGTTAGGGTCCCTGCTATGGGTAAATAGTTAACCCCCAAACTCGGATCAAAACACTTATGAAAGTGTAAAAATAGGTTTTAATACCAGAAATACTTTGTATAAAAATATTATTACCAGCAATACATTTTTGAAATACAAAAATATATTACCGGCGAAGGAAAATTCTTACCAGAAATAGATTTTTGGAAAATATTTGACCAACAATGAAAATTTTGTTGGCATTAAATAACCCATTATGGCTGATATGCCGTAAAACAAAACAAACCAACGAAAAAAACAACAACCTTGATAGAGTCTTGGACCGTGAATTCACGAAATATAAACAAAATTTCTACATGGACAGGTAAAATAAATAATTTGTTCCAAATTCTGGAGAAAGTAATGAGGAAAAAGGGCTTGGAAAATTTAATACTCACAGAACAAATTGAACGAATTGTTGGTGGAGCATGATTTCGAAGAGAGGACAGGAAATGGTAGGAGGGACACAGAAAATGATGTCCATAATTCCAACGGATTTTTTTTACAGCTTAAATAACAGAGCGTGTTACTTTCGCCATAAGCATCAATGAGACACATGAAGATTCTCTGAAAAAATAACTAGCCTCAGCCTTTTACAAAATAATTCCATTTCTATATTTCTTTGATTCTCTTGTCTCCAACAGGCAACTTTTATTTGCATCTCTCGAATTCTTCATTTGTGTACAAATAAAATTTATGCAAACCCGAACAGCTCTAGAGATGCCAAATAATTTCATTTAAATATTTCAAATAAAATCAGATATACTCTGAAATTCATAAGGTATATTTAACATATAAATATATACCGCAAATATTTCCAATTTTAATGTAAAAACATTGCTTTACAGAATAGTATCTTACATCGTGTGTAATGAAGTTTTCTCCAGACAACGTCGGGCATCAGTCGCAATTCTTAAGAATGAACGTTTGAAATTCAATACTATACGTGTTACTCCATGAACTGTCAGGCTTTTATCAGAAGGAATCTAAAGAAAAACAAACAAACAAGATCCGTACCCCATAAGGGTCGTAACGGCTCCACATGCTCTGCGGTGGTCTTTTTTGGGTAAGATAGCCAGACGGAGACCAACGCTGTCCAGGTTGTTTTTTTTCTTCTCCTAGACCGGTCTGTCCTAATATTTATTCATAGCTTGGGGGGGGGTGGAAAAGAGATGGATTAATACTTTTCCCCAATGGAATAATGCGCGTAAGTGAATGTAGAGAAATCGACTGGAATTCGAACTCGCCTCTCTGATTATTCTTCCGAGCGAAGTAATGGAGGTGATAGAAAGACGGTCACACACGAAACTATCTCATATCACCCAAAGGTGTTCAATGCAAAATTCTCCAGTGTTGTAAATATTACAAAAGTTTTAATTGTATTACTTGTAATAAAACGATGTAAAAGTACGTAAATACGTAACACGCATTCTTACATGTAGACTAATTCTATTTTTCTATCATAATAACGCAAATATTCTCTGCTGTGGTAAAAAAAGAGAAAACAAATATTTTGGTTTGAAGTTTCGCAAACAATTTTTGTAATTCATTTCCTTCAATTTAAAAAAAAACACAAACTAAAAGAACTAATAATAATAATTCACCAACATATGTTATTAAAGACAACCGACAATTACTTTTGATCGACTCTTGTACATTTTGAACCATGAAACCGGACAGTTCTGTTATGTGCCATGAGTGATACACGCTTAGGTGATCCTGTATTTTTCGATACATGACCGACGAGGCAGATTTTTCCCGCAGTAGGTTGCCATTTCTTTCTGCGGTAGACCAGTTGCTATCCAAGACTATAGAATCCGGTATGTTCTGCTACTTACCCATAGCTGGGGGGAGAAGAAACGGATTAATACCTTACCCAAGGGTATTAGCACGTTAGTAAATGCAATGGATTCAACTGGAATTCGAACTCGGCTCTCAGATTCCTCAGTCCGAGCAGTACAAGGCTCAAAATTCTGTGAGGTATGGCTAATCATTTTATATCCTTAAATAAAATATAAAAGTAAAAAACATATAAAAAATGAAACCACTCTTCCGACTGCATCAACAACACCAAGAATCACCAGATCGCAAGAGAAAGGCGCTCAGAGACAGAAAAGAACAGCCAATGTGATTCAAATCGATAAATTAGAAAAGTGTTGAAAGGGGAAAATGAAATAGACACGAATCGAATGGGTATAGAAGAAAGACGCTGAAATGTATCAACAGGAAACCATTCTGATGTACCGGAATAACTTTCTCATTTATTTCATTTATTTGACTTTATTTACTCAGATAACAAAGTTTCTGCATATTAGGTTAGTGCTTGTAATTACAGTCGGTTTCTTTTTCAAAATTAACTTTGTTTCAGTAGCGAGAGTACTATAACCTTCACTACGATCCAATCAACAACAAAAGTTACCACTTGCCGAACTATTTATATTACTACTAATAATAATGATACTAATACTACTACTATTACTTCTACTACTACTAATAATAATACTATTACTACTACTACTACTACAAATAATAATAATAATACAACTACTACTACTACTAATAATAATACCACCACCACCACCATCACTGCCACCATTATCTTAAATCTGACGCAACTTACTAACTTGGGAGAACACCAGGTACTGTAAGCTTGGATGTGTAAACGATAATGGCTAAGAGCTGTTAATCGGAGAGCTGAGTTCCAATTCCAGTTGGGTTCGCAATGTTCACTTACGCGCAAATACCCCTGGGAAAAAGTATGAACCCACCCCCTTCTATCCCTAGATTTAGGTTAATTAGCAATAATTGTATCATTATCTCCATAAAAAAAAATTACAATTTAAAAATATTTTCTGGCTTTAAATGTCAACAAAGGGTTGATAAGCCGGAAAAAAAACCCCCAAAAACATTTGATCAATTACAGATTTCGTTCAGATAAAGCCGTCTACCATAAGCAGATAATACGTAAGGTAGTCTTAAAAAACCTTAATGAGTTCTATTTCCCCGGAACCAGATTAAGATAAACCCGACGAATATCTCATAGCCTACTGGACGTAGACTAAGGATTGAAGTGTGAGTATATATTTCACTAGTTATCCTGAAACTACGACCCTTTCATACACTGAGATATACAGTGTAACCCGGATAAAAGAGACCCGGATATAAGAGAAACCCGGATATAAGAGAGATTTTATCTGGTCCCAAATTAGAGCCTGTGTTAATGTAAACAAAATAGACCAAACCCGGATATAAGAGAAACCCGGATATAAGAGACTTATTCTCCGGTCCCGACAACTCTCTTATATCCGGGGTACACTATATATATATATATATATATATATATATATATATATATATATATATATATATATATATATATATATTAATCATTTCACCCCAAACAAGGTAACAGAGCCACTAACACGAAGGAGGTTATTGAGTGAGAAATAATGTAAGAAAAACATTAAGGAGCGAGAATAATATAAAGAATAGGATTTAAGGATAGAGGATAATGCATTGCATTTAAATTTTTGAAGATCAAAATTCACTGGAAAGCGAGAAGCTGAAAGAAACTTCCACGAGTGAGAAAAAAAACAAACTTACCATATAAATTAGGGTTTAATCTAGGCATTTCGATTTTAAAATGATGAGACCTTGTCACCAATTTAGTAATGCGGTTAAATTCATAGTCTTGGTACCATAGAGGATTGTTCAGAACATTTACCATGAAACTATTCATATTAATGGCATAGGGAAGCTACATTGCGTTGATGGGAAAATGACTGAACTCGAGATGTCAGGTCAGCTTACTTTTTTTCTAAAAAAAGAAATTTAATACCTTAATGTCAGACTCATTTATTAAAATAAATTACTATTCTTTCTATGTGCCAGTCTCTTCAGGATATCACGATCATGCCTCTTCGCAATTTCCTGTCATTTGCAAAGATTTTTTTGCTCTACGTCGCCTAATGCCTGTCGTAGGTTATGTTCTGCTCTCCTCTATCGATATGTCCTGTGAGTACCAAATTTTCAAAGCCCTCTTTTCTCATTATGTGCAGTAGTAAACCCGATCGTCTTTTTCTGTTGTCAACTATAAATATCCTTTTTTGTTTAGCAGATAAGCAATTTGAACATAGGATAGTTTGCGCTAGGTTTACTTTTGTTCAGCATTCTAAGATACTTCTATGTGCCGCATCCCTTTCGGGCATAGGCGATCATGACTCTCCACGACTATCCCTTTTGGCCCTTACCAGTTTTTCTCCCTTTACTAATCTTTCGCACCTTTCACACAAGTTCGTCAGGTAAGTGGTTTGGTGGCTTCTCTTATCTCTCTTGCTTTGAATAAGCCCTGTGAAGATTATATTTTCCAGGCCTTCCTTCCTCATTATGTGTCCAAGGTATTTCAGTAAAGAAAATGGCATCAGAAAGAACACTTACAGAAAAATTCAATGTTTACTTGCTCTGTCCTTATAATGTTACGAAACCAAAATATTTAACTGAAAAATACGAACGATTGCATAACATAAGCTCATCAGATCTAATCTTTCATATACAGTCCGTCTGATGTTATTATGCAAATCATATGCATCTCAATCACTTGAATTTGCTTTTACCAATTTTTGTCGAATTTTAAAAGATTAATTTAGACGTCAAAACAAAGCTTAAGTTTCAGGTAGTTTTTAAATTAAAGTTATTGGATTTAATTAAAATAAGTGCAGTTAAATTTATTATACAGATTAAAAATCGTATTAAATGGCATTGAAATCTAATAAGACTTTTTCCCTATGTTGAAATATGAGTAATGGAAAAGATGTAACAAATGCTGAAACACAGAAAATAAGGCGGTTCGAAGAGATTGAACAATAAAGAGATCTGTTGAAAATATAATTAAGTTGAGAATTAGAAGTAAAGAAAAAGCTTCTAACATCATGTCTCCACGAAGGTAACGTAAACTGAATAGAGTTATAGCGAAAGAACTACTTTAGACCAATGTTCAGAACAGGCTGGAATTGAGGGAGTCAAGAAAGACAAAAGGTGTAGAATAATTCGTAAATTGGGATGTGTCGACATATCCCCTCGGCAAACTCCTCTGAGTAAAGAAAATATCTTAAAGCGCCAAAGAAATACATAAAAACTCTCTTTTCTAAAGTAATTTTCCCTGATGAATCTCGAGTGACCCTCGATGGACGGTCCAAATTGTGAATTTTATCTGATGCAGATTTGTATGCGGTTAAAAGAAGGCAACGTATTGATATGGGCTGAAATTGCCGACCAAACAATTATTAAACCAGTAGGAGTCGATGAAGGCGTTAAATTAAACAGTAATTGTAGTGACATTCTTATTACTCACATATAAAATGTCCCCAAATAAATCTACGGACAATGAACAGGCATAGATAAAATACCTACTTGATGGGTGCGCACACACACAGCCGAATCTCGCATACATAAACTAGAATTAGGAAACATGCATACAAATTATACACACAAACGTCGCTTGACATGACATACATGTGAGCCGTGCCTAACCAACTCAATTCCACCTCCCCCTATCTTTCTCTCTCATATATATATATATATATATATATATATACATATACATACATATATATATATATATATATATATATAGGGTGACCCAAAAAAGGGGAACTATTTAACAATCCAATAAAACCAAGAGTGATAGAAGAAAAATATTTAATTCATAGTAATTGAAACCTTAAAACATGCCATTTAAGAAACAATGATGGAATTTTCATTTTTTAAAATTACGTCCTGTAGATGGCGTCCTCCTGTACGAATGCATTCTTGAAATCTGCTGTTGAGATTCCTCATTGACTGCTGCAACATCTCAGCTGGGATACTGTGAATTTCATTCTCGTTACTAAAATGGCGAAATGTTTATTGCTCAAGGTCACTGTCTCGCAGTGTTGCCACTTGCTCATGTTTGGCAATACGCACTTCAAAAATTCCCGTTTTATTGGGTCACCCTATATATATATATATATATATATATATATATATATATATATATTAAGTAATTCATCGAGTCTAGAAGAAACCTGAACAGAATGCAGAATGCACTGGACGGTCGTTTCGTCCCATATTTGGTACTCATCAGCCGTGCGCATCCACTACCGAGAATTGAAACCCGAACAATTACGATAGGAGGCAAACGCCATACCAACGGTGACGAAAAGGTAACGAATTAAACTCGATATAATGCCGCTCGATCACATATTCCCTGGTGCAACTCATGCCTCCACGAGCTACGACTACCATCCCCAAGCCGATCAGTCCAGAGCATTAGAAGCATTATATAATCTATAGGATAAAAAAACATGTAAAAATCGTTTCGGTACATACCAATGCGTTTCCTGAGGCGATTGTAAATTACTGGTGATTGAACGATTAACTGTGTAGCGATATTGACATGTTGTTTTAATATCCGAATATAAATAATTATTGCTCTACTCTGTATTGAGCCCTCTTATAAATTAAATGTGCGAACGTTGGAATTGTACTTAAATTACCTATATATATATATATATATATATATATATATATATATATATATATATATATATATCATTCTACATCAAACAAGACGATAATAGCACAAAGAAGCAAAGGATTACTGAAAAAGGAAGATAAGATTTTAGTAAGGATAAAATATAATAAAAGAATAGGATTTCAGAAAAACGGAACATGGCGATTGACGTTGAATTGAAATTGTGGCCGTGAAGCAAAAAATAGGAACGGAGTTCCAGAAGTTGGACGTGCAAGAAATGAAACTATTAGAATAGAATTTACGTTTGCGTCTATTTCAGTAGTAAAACGAAAAGACCTTTTCTGAAGTCATTTTAAAAAAACTTTAACAGTTACAACTGTTTAGGAATAAGAAATAATGTTGGATTTAAATAAAATACTCTGAAATATTTTGTTTACGTTTTGGCTGGGAAGGAGAATTAGCGGATATGAAATCTCAAAGTCTCAATGAGAAGTAGGCATTCTTTAAATAGGTAGTTGAATGGTTTATTTTGTTATACGGAACATATATTTCAGTGAGTTATTCAATGCCGATAAGAATTTTAGGATAAGGTCGTATGAATAGAGATGAAAAAAATAGTTAAATACTCTTCTCTTGCTGATAGATTTTTTTTACTCCTGTGGCAGTGGAGACTTCAGGGGTTATTGGCCCTCGTTCGATGGAGTTCCTTCGGATGATTGGCGCGATTGCGTCTCGATTAAGGGACGAGCCTCGCGAAACGGAGTGGCTCTTGCAGCGTGTCTCACTGGCGATGGTTCGAGGTAATGCTTTTGCCATGATTGCGCCTGGCAGAGGATAGAAGAAAAATGTTTATAGCTACGTTGTTCTGGAATTGTCATCAATGGTCAACTGAACTTGCTTTGTTTCAATAAATTATAGAATATATATATACTTTGTAAGAAATCAGGTTGTAGGAGATCAGGTTTCATTAACTTATTTTTGTAAAGAGATTTTTTTTGTATTGCTGGTAAATGTTTCAAAAATGTATTACTGGTAATATCTTTTTTTAATGCATTGCTTGTATTTTTAGATTTGACCCCAATTTGGAGGTTAACTATTTGCCCATATACACACACACACACACACATATATATATATATATATATATATATATATATATATATATATATATATATATGTGTGTGTGTGTGTGTGTGTGTGTGTAAACTATTTGTCTATAGTTGGTACCCTAACAGGTACTACCACCCTGGATCAGGATGGACTTGGGAACAACAGCAATCAAGAGGTGGTTTCACGCTTTTCAAAACCTCCTGGTTTGAAGCCTTGCTGCCGGTTGTAGTATATCGCCAGGACGGTAGGTAGTTGAATTGAACTGACAGCGTTTGCAAGCACTGGTGGGGTATGCGAGTTTTAAATAAACAAATATACCTGAGTAGGTGTATGCAACGGGGATTGGCTAACTGCTGTAGCAGATTGGTGTGCTCGGGAAATGAAAGTAACCGGATATTTTAAATATTTTATGGTGTTAATTTTAATTTTCTGACTGAGCGTTATAATAAAGATTTTTTTAAATTTAACCGATAGTACCACAAAATGATCAAAAGGCGTCGAAATTTCCCCTCTAAGGTAACGGTTAACTTTATCTATTCGTTTGTCCATTTTCTTATATCGGAGAACAGAAACTATGCTCCGTGTCCCTTCAGGACATTGGCAATCATGGCTCCCCACAATTTTCTGTACTTTGTACCTCTTAATAAATTGTCTTTTCGTCATCCATTTACTCAAGCTCTCTAGGTAGGCTATAAGCTGTTTTTCTTCGCCCCTGTTGCTTTCAATCTGCCCTGTGAGTATCACATTTTCCAAGCCCTCTTTTCTCATGCACGCTAGAAATTCCAAGTGTTTCTTTATGTTGTTAAGTAAAAGTGTCATATGTGCTTCCATTTTCTCTAAGACCTTGTTCATACGTTCGGTCCATTTCTGATGCTAGATTTCCCTTCATCTGCGAGGATATTGTCCAGCTTTCACTACCATCTACGAAGACTGATATTAAATAACAGTTCTATTTTGTTTCTAACGAAATGTTCGACAGTTTCTGAACTCATTCGTTTAGTTAGCATACGTTAAACGTTGAACTAAATATTCTGTCTTAAGACTGACTTTTCCATCTCATTACCAGTCGTATGCGTATAAAATCAACTCTCACCATATGGTGTTAAAATCGAAAATCGATTCTTTTTGTAAGCACTTGCTGAATCTTCTCTGGAACGGAAAAAATATAAACTGTCAAGTGGTTCTGAGATTTCCGTCCCGAGTAACGAAACTGTCTACTTCGTGCACTTATCCTAAGCTTTAAGAAATATTGTGCATTTTCGGTTGGTTTAAAATTGAAACGGCATCTTCCCGCCAAGCTTCTTATGTACAGTGTTCTTTCCGGGTGTAGGCCATCATGGTTCTCCACAATTTCTTGCCCTTTAAAGGTCTTAGCTAGTTTTGTCTCTTTGCTATCTTTACTAAACCCTAACCACTAACACAAACTCGTTAGAAATGTTATTCGTTACTTTCCCCATCACTCTTGCCTTCAATGTGTACTGTGTGAGTTTAATTCTATTAGAACTTCCTCTTTATGTTCCCTAGAAATTTCAGCTTTCTCTTCTCGATTCTAAGTAGCAGTTTCTTTTTTACCGCCATAAATCTTCGTCGTTGCTCACAGGTTTAGTCCATGGTATTCTCGGCATCCTTCTGTAGAACCACATTTCTGCTGCTTCAAGTCCCTTCTTAATCTGTATAGGAGGACTGATATTACAAAACAGTTCAGAACTATTTTCTAACTAAATTTTCTAAGAGCTCCCAAAGACCTGAAATTGTAGAGAGCCATGATCTCCAACCTTTTGAAGGGACATGGAAAGAAGAATGGTTTATTAATGCGTACAAAATCATTCGTTGCATCGAAAATTTCTGCTGATTATAAAGAATCAATTACATTAATTTCCGTGCTAATACCCTTGGGAAAGGTATGAATCCTCTTCTTCTCCCCCCAGCTATGGGTAAATAGCAGGACAGACGGGGTTATATAGGCTTGGATGGCAAGTAGTGTACCGCAGAAAGAAATGGCAACTTACTGCAGGAAAAAAAATCTGCCTCTTCAATCATGGATTGAAAGATACATGATCGCCTAAGCGTGTATCACGTATGGCATCTAATATAGGTAACTCCAAAAATGTTCTAAAAATGGAGCGTACCACGATGAAAAAGGGCATAAAAAAGAAATATTTACTATCAAAATGTTAACGTTATTATTAAGAAGAAAGATCAAAGTATTTTTTATTATTCTATTAATTGCTTTTAATACTATCTGGCAAATTCAAAATTTTGGTTAAAAATCTTAATTTCTTGCGTCAGTGGGTGGGTCAAAGAATAGTATAGGAAATTTTATCGACTTTTTTTGGCGTTAAAGACATTGTTTTGCGCATTCGTACAAAAATCAAATAATTGTCGGATTTTAATTAATTTTCTAGACTTATTCACAAATGAATGCAATTATTTTTGCATTTTTTTAAAAATCTTATACAGTGTAACCCGGATATAAGAGAGTTGTCGGGACCGGAGAATAGGTCTCTTATATCCGGGTTTCTCTTATAATCGGGTTTGATCTATTATATATACATTAAAACAGGCTCTAATTTGGTACCATAGAAAATCTCTCTTATATCCGGGTTACACTGTGAGTATATATATATATATATATATTTATATATATATATATATATATATATATACACGCCTTTTCCTCCACTACTTAATTTTATGAAGTTGAAAAATTTAAATTTCACCCTCTTATTTATATAAGTTAAAACCAAGACTCCTTCGAGAATTTAAATTATCAATTTGTTTTTGTAAAACTGAAACACCATTTTACCTAAAATCTGCGCTGAATCGTAAAATAATAGATGCAACAAAACTGGCATTTAATTAGAAAATATATTAATTTCTTTTACAAATAAGATATATTAAGGACACTATTGTCCTAAAAAATATTTTTTCAATGAATAATGAATTTTTACAAGAATTGTTTTCACTTTTAAAATGTTAATTATAAAACGATTAAGTTTTAAATCTTAAAATTCTGTATTAATTTCAGCCATTTAAATGATATTAATTGAAAACCATATTTACTAATCATAAATGGAAAATCGTAATACAAATCATCAAAAACCAATATCTTTAAAAGAATTTTGAATGTTTTTTGTATGTGTATAAATGTACCGATATTTGTAAGTAGTGATAACCATACACGAGATTATCAGAAAATAAGACCGATAACTATAGCACATTTAAAGTCAATATTTCTAAAATTTAATAAAATATTCGATTACGGAGAATATTTTTCTGAATTTTTAATATTACTGATTAATTAAAAATTATATTAAAAAAAGGAACTCGTATAATTTTCTTCAATTACGATTTGCAGGCAAAGCCCCCGAAAACAACTACTGTCGGGTTATAAATGCATTTCTGTAATTTCAAACTTAAAGAAAATAATATTGATTTCAAATCAAATTAATTATTCTTAAAATAAAGTTGCAGAATGGTATATTTTATTTCTGCATAATTTTTTTTTAATAAAGAGAATTATATTACGATGAAAGTCGACTGAGGAAATGGGCGCTCATCAGTTATTTTAGAAAAAAGAGAAAAAAAAACTCCTTCCAGTCAATTAAAATTTTGTTTAATACACCAACGTATTTTACTTATTGTAAATATTAAATTTAATGAATTAGCTTGAAATTAAAACTAAAATAAAAGCTTCTAGAAATATTTTTCATCTTTAAAAACTCATTTTAAAAATTAGATATCGCATTTTTGGTGCAGATCCCTAGTCTAATATGTTCGGCTTTCATGCTGTTTAATACGGTAACCGTTTCTCAGGACTTGTTTTCATGATCAAATTCCTCGTAGTTTTTGTCAGTTTAGAGTAAGATCATTCCAATAGATAAAATGCAATTACTTTCTGGTCGAAAAAAAAAGTCGACAAACCATGCTTATTAACTTTTGAAAAAAAGAAAACGAAATTAAAAGCCTGCTCCCACCCTCCACCACCAACACTTTGAAAAAAAATTCATAGAAACATTTCAATTCTTATAAAATGATCAAAAATTGCGAAGCTGCTTATCCCAACACCCGGAAATTTTTTTTTTTTTTTTTAGTTTGTTAAAGATTTTTCAAAAAATTTCCGCTTATTCCAACCAAATCTTTTATTTTCAAAATAACAGAAGAGCAACGTTACTGGCACTAAGTTGAAAACAGCAAAAAATTAAAGATTAAAATAAGAATATTCCATAGACGGAGTATGTAAGAAACGAGGAAGTTGTTTGTAAAAAAAAAAATAGACACAAAAGAGGACAATTGGGCATAAAATCAGAAAGACGTTTGAAATTTCTGGGAAACATACTGAGAAAAGGCTTGGAGAATCTGACACGCACGTGATATATTCAAGGCAAGAGGGACAGAAAAGAAGCGGGAGAACCTACCTAACGAGCCTGTGTAAAGTGTTGGTAGAACAGGGATTAGGAGAGATACCAAACAAAAGATAAACCTTATTACTACAAACGACTGGAAATTGTGGTGAACCGTGACCAGCCATATCCTTAAGGAACATACACTCCTTTGTTTGCCTATGTAGGCAAACAAAACGATGCATATAACAGGTATATTTATGAGCGCGTATTATTGCAATAATTAAAGCGGAGAAAAGAGCCCCGTTTCGCTATAAATCTTCTTAGAGGGAGAGGAATAAGGAGAATTAGAAAGATATACAGATATGCGATCAAAGAAAGATAAAGTGTGATTATATATAACAATACAAAGACTATAATAAAATGGAAGTAGGAAAATCTTTTACTTCATAAAAACAATACAAAACTTGCTTGCCTCTAAAGACAATGAATTTTATTTGTAGTGAGAATAGGCATTTTCTTTTCTTTCTTTTTTTTTTATAGATAGAGGTTAGTTGCTGGGCCTTATACAATTAACTCTGTGTCAGTATAATATGGAATTTCACGTCAACCGCTTCGCCCGACTTTGCCGTTCAACATTCAAGTGTAATCTCAAAACAGATCCTGTAAAATTGCGACGTATTTATTTCGGAAGTGGAAAAAAAAACAAAAAAAAACACAGAGTATTAAAAATGATTGGTGGCAAGTTAACCGAAAACAAGCGGAAAACCAACGTTTCAGAATAAGGAAGATACTTCATCAGAATTTATTAGCAGGCGCCACAAAATCAGAAATGAAGGGTTTTAACAAATAGAAAAATATAGATCACTTTGAACACACCCAACAACAGAAAAATTAAAATTAAAACTAAAATAGATGAGAACACATGGATCCATTTTTTTACTATTTATCAACTCGTTTTAGAAGACTGACTGCCAAAAAATATAATTTTAGATTGCAAGAATGATCTTGAACAAAAATAAAAGTCCTTTACCAAGTGTTCTAAGAAAGAGGACTCAATATAAATCTTTACTGAACAGAAACTATGATCTTGAATTGAAATAAAAGCTTAATCGACCGGTTCGTTTTCTACGGTTTATCAACCCTTTGCAAGTTATTTAAAGCAATAAATTTTCAGGATTTTCAGATAATAATGGTTTCGTGGTACAAGTCATACTAATTAACCCATAGCTGGGGGGAAAAGAGGTGGATTCATACCTTTTACCAAGGGTATTTCTGCGTAAGTGAATATAACCAACTCAACTGGAATTGGAACTCGGCTCTCCGATTAACAAAAATTCTGAGCGATTATCCGTTACACCACCCGCACACAGACCGTAAGCACCTGGTATTGCCAGACGGAAACCTATTTAGATACTGACCACGTTAATTTTTCACACGACCAAAAGCAAAAACGTTTGCAAGGAAGCTCTCATTACTAGAAAGAGCTATAATATTTAGTGGGCTTGAGCTGTCAAATTTCAAGTTTTTTAATAAAAATGTGTTTATAAATTTCAATCGATAGTAACGTTTGTTGTAATCGGAAAGGATGGTTGACACTGACAAAATAAATATTAAATGTTCTAGTCAAAGAAAAGAAAAAAAGAAAGGAAACTCATATGAAGGGCGACAGAAATATGCTTTACATATACGTCTCAGAAATACATCTCACACAATGGTAAGACATTAGCTCGATAAAAACATGACTGACACTAATGTTAACATTATGTGGGAGATATGTGTGGAAGCTATTTCTGCTGCATCCTGTAATTAACATCAGGAGAGGCAGTTGAAATTACTAGTCACATCATGAGGAAAGGGGGCTTAGAAAATTTGATGCTCACATGACAGACTGAAGGCAAGAGTGACAGAAGAAAACAACACATGACTTAGCTAGCGAGCATGAATAAATTGATGGAGAAGCTTGGTTTAGAAGAAATAACGAAAAGACGACATTTATTAAAAGCTACAAAGGACAGGGAATTGTGGAGAGCTATGACCACCAACATCCTGAAGGGGCACGCCACGTAGAGGTTGTAATAAGAAAAATATTATATACTAGTATAAATATTCTGTATTATTTACACCCGTCTAATACCCGACTATTATTTTATACTCTGCTTAAAACAAAGAATAATGATTAATGGATAGCGGCTAAGATTGAAGAATCGGAGAGTCGAGTTCGAATTCCAGTCAGGTTCATTATATTCATTTACGTGCTAATACTCTTGGGAAAAGTATGAATCCATCACCCCTCCACACACTATAGCTGTGGATAAATAGCAGAAGAGACTGGGTTCTACAGCCTTGTGTGGCAACCGGTGTAGGAGAATGACAACTGAATACAAGAAGGCCTAGTGCACGGACTGAGGTCGTCTTCGCCTGTCGGTCAAGAGCTTTGAGAGGTGATGGGCGCCACCAAGCTATCATAAAGAAGAATAATTTGTCTGCTCCTTCTACCCTCAGGTCCCACGGACGAGTGAAGCAGTTGAGGGTTAAGAAAGAGAGACCCTTCTGTGAATGTGACGGGTGTAATAGTTAAAATTTACTAAATATTCTCTATTATATATATGTGTATATGTGTGTGTGTGCGTGCGTGTGTGTCTGTGTGGATATATATATATATATATATATATATATATATATATATATACACAGTGTAACCCGGATATAATAAGAGACCCGGATATAAGAGAAACCCGGATATAAGAGAAACCCCGATATAAGAGATATTTTCTTTTGTCACAAATTAGAGCCTGTGTTAATGTTAACAAAATAGACCAAACCCGGGTATAAGAGAAACCCGGATATAAGAGAAACCCCGATATAAGTGACTTCTTCTCCGGTCCCGACAACTCTCCTATATCCGGGTTACATTGTATATATATATATATATATATATATATATATATATATATATATAAATGAAACAAACATGGATAGTTTGCTCTTTTCTAATTCTGAATATTATTTTTCCTTTAATTTTCTAATATTTGTGGTTTTCACTTTCCTTCGTCATTTTTAATCATTATTTTTAATCGTGAATTTCTTAAGGTGTATGAAATTTCGTTAGTGTTTTTGCTTACCATTTTATTTCTGGCTTTCCTAGTTCTATTAACTTTTCAATTAACGTTTGCGTTTTATTGTTATTTGTTCTTATTTTTAAAATTAGGTTTTAAATTAGGCTTTGCTTTCCGGTCGTTAGAACTAGTCTCGATTTGTTTTTGTTTCTTCTGATATCTTTAGCTTTTCTTAAAATTCTTCTTGATAAAGCCACTATGACACAAAAGGTTACAGGTAATTAAAGAAACTGAGAAAATATTAGTGAGTAAAAGGGACACTGGAAGAACATGATTCAAAAAGATTGAATTAACGTCGCATTTATATTTTTGAATCTCATCGTTGACAGGAAAGCGAGAAAATGGAAAAAGTGTTCCACCCAATAAATGCAAGAGAAGAAACTGTAGAGGACCCGGTGGGTTTGGGTGTTGTTGTATTAGGGACACGTGCTGTTTATTCCTGCTAGAAGAGGGTCCAACTACAAGAAAATGGTGGACTCAAATTGAGTCCAACCGAAGACGCAAAGAAAGCAAACAAGCCCGATATATATATATATATATATATATATATATATATATATATATATATATATATATATGTCAACAAATATATGTATTAAACAACAAATTTACAAGTGATAAAGACATAAACATTTGTGCTTGTGTGTGAACGTAAAGAGTTTGTATTTTGGTGAATATTCGTACGTACGTGTATGTGTGTTTCATGGCGTTTTCCCACAAGTGGGCAAAACGCAGATTTTTGTCAGAGATCACATTTTTAAATGTGTCCGCTGAAATGCAAAGTTAAAAGAATATTTATTTCTGTAAAAAAACAGAAAATGTGGCACAAGGTCGAAATGCTGAAGTGGGAAGTGGTCGGTCTTCTGTCTTAACTTTAAACTTAGCTAGCCACAAACGCTGACCCAATCATACTAACAATATTTCTCACACCAAAACAACACATTCTTACGTACCTTTCTCCCTACATCCACCATAATACCTCAATGTCTCCATGAAAATAATAACTGGTTCCCATATGTATAATTTATCGGCTGTGAGGCGGGGGAATAAAACAACTATCTAAAAATTTTAAAACCTAGCCCCAATGAGTTATTACAGCATGAAATAAAAACTGTTTACAAGAAACTAAACAAAATCATGTTAGTAATACCCCACCACCAATCACTTAATGTGGCAGAAACATCAGTTAACCGGACGAAATTTATACGGGACTATAATATTATAAAGCATTCGTTCATCCCACGCACTCACGCAGACACGCACTCAATCAGACACAACAACAAATACGAAAAATCACACAGGAAAAGAAAGTCGCCTCGCATCTACCAGAGAACTGATATCACTTACCACCTAACGGGGGAGGGGATGGGGAATTAAACTTAAAGAAAAATAGGGACAGAAAGAAAATGCGCCAATGAGCATACATACCTAACTAATTTGTTGAAAAAAGAAACTAAAAAATCAAAACTAACCCTAAGCTAACCTAATATTGGGATGGGTTGCCCGTGTTCAACCCAGGCAAAGCAATATCGTGATGCCTAACCTGCATCAAAGCGCCACTCCAGGTCAACCCCTTTCACACGACACAAACGCGCAAGATTCACCCACATTTGCCGAATTAAGATGAAGTGAGTTGCCGCCTTTCCGATCTAATCTTGACTTTAAGCTGATGCTTAAAGTACAAGATCAGCTGGGAAGAAGTGAACTTCACGACTTCATAGAATCCCTTCTGACGTGTCAAACAAATCACGACTCACATAACACCTAGAAAACATAAGAACACATAATGTCCAGCCTTCGTCAGCGTCGAAGCCATCTTGCTACAACGAAAGAGAAGCAGCCTCAAGGACAAAGAACTTTCCAGGCAGCATGCGAACCATGAGGCCTTCAACATACTTTCACAACGACACTACCACCCTGCAATGAAAGAAGGCGTGACCAATGGTCTCGACTTCCCCACTACAGCGCCGGTAGTTTGGATATTTCTCCAAGCCCGCTGTGCACATCTCTTGGCGACCCAGAGGGCCCCACGCATCACCAGCCAGGTGAGTGATGCCTCATAGTTATTGAGACATTTCAACCCGGGCGCCCAAGACCATATTGAGCGAGCCTCGTCAATCAGTTCATGACGAACGCGCCCCACTACGTAACACCTGATACAATGACTTACGAGACAACGCCTGTACGTTGGAAGGCCACCCGACGCCCATAAGAAGCGTTTCAGAGCACGACGACATTCACGGTAGAAGGAGCATTCGACTCGGCATAAACGGTGGGCCTCCTCCTTGCACGAGTGCACACTTCTCAGGGATGGGAAGTTTTACGGGCGTCTTCCTTCCAGAAGTCACTTTCCTCGTCCGATGCGCGACACATTCGATCCAGGAACCCGATGCGAAGCATATATTGACGAATCTCAATGCTAGGCATAACTAGACCGCCTTCAGTAGGATGAAGGCAACAGATCTCTCTCGAGACACCGGCGGCCTTGCCTTCCCACAAGAAGAACAATAGCCTCACTAACGCCAGTAAAATGTCAGACGGAAGTGGAAGCACAGAGAGTTGGTAAAGGAGAATCGGGTAGATATGTGAAACTCATACTTCCTCCCTCCCCTTTAAGGAAAGATTCCTCCGAAACCACAAATTAATTGCGATCTCGGCCTTCCATTGCGCCTCCGACCAATTTATTTTCAACTGGAGATCAGGTACGAACCAGACGCCGAGAATCTTGACCGGTCCATCCGTCCAGAGGAAAGGTCCGGGAAGAGAAACTCCCTTCCACGCTCCCAACCGCATGCCAATAGACTTATCGCGTTTGATCTTGGTCCCTGTTACCATCAAATAACCACTGATTTATTTGCTGACTTCGTCAATCTCGGCCCTGTTCGACACAAGAACCGAAACGTCGTCAGCATAGGCGTAATACCTGGGCGAAGTGGTAGAACCAGGTAGCGAAATTCCGCGTAGGACCGGATTCGTCTTTAACTTGCAAAGGAAAGGTTCCAACGCAAGAACGTAAAGCAAAGGCGAAAGCGGACAACCTTGACGAATGGAGCGAGACAATACGAAAGGCTCCGATCGTACTCCGTTCACCTCCCCCAGCGCACCGGGGGTCGAATACAGAAGTCAGATTCAGGTGCGAAAGTACGGCTCGAACCGGCCGCCGAAAGGACAGCCTCAAGAAACCCTATCGAAGGCCTTGGACTGATCTAAATTGATCAGCGCGGCTTCACTGTGGACTTGATCGATGATCAAGCGTACCATATGAAGGTTGTCCTGAATAGTCGTGCCCTTCACAGCACAAGTCTGTTCGTAGCCAATAAGACTAGAGAGGACAACCTGCAAACTGTTCACCAAGACCTTAGCCAAAATCGTTAACGCTGTGTTTAGCGTAGTTAAAGTGCGAAAGTTATCTAACCCATCACCACCGTTTTTGTCCTTACGTAACAATTTGATTACGTCCGTGGTGAAGCGTTGGTGTATAGACCGCTGCTTCATCCAGTTGCCGAAAATTCAGTGCCAGCAAGGGAACAAAAACGGGCGACTCCTTCAAGTACACTTCGTACGGAAGAGCATCTAATCCCGGCCAACCTATTTCAGCGCTTCCCAGATTTCCGACTCCGTAATGGGATCCTCGCACCTAGCCGCTTCAGCTGCTTCAAGGTAGGGAAAGTCAGCTAAATATGCGACGAACTGAGCAGGGCTCAGACCGATCTTCCTAGTGAAAAGTTCCTGAAAGTACTCACGAAAAGCCTCACATATGCCCTTGTTTGTAGTCGCGGTCTGCTTATCCGGTAATGTGACGCACGCGATATGTCGCCAAGACGCGCTCCGATTCTCCTCTGCACGCAATTCAGCGGCCATATTCGTTACCTCAGGAGACATTCTATTTAACCTAGCCGTTACTACCTGAGCTTAATCCTTCTTGATAAGCAAGGAGGAAAACTCTGCCTTAGCTAAGGCTATTTCCCCACTGTTCGATCAACTGTTCGATTTAACTGTTCGATCAACTATTTCTTCTAAAGCCGTTTGCGCCGCTAATCTATCTAGATTGAATCGACGACTAAAATCAGCAGCAAACTTTCTAATTTTGGATTTTAATTCATCCCACCAGGCATTTCCCACCACAGCCCCCGTCAATTCCCTCTGTATCATTAGTAGCAGCTGGTCCCGGAAATCCAGCTCACCAAACAATGAACAGTTTAATTTCCAATAGCCAGCTAACCTAACCTTAGGCTTATTTAAGTTTACCCGGACTCGGTAAGCCTATGATCCGAATAAACTATATAATGGAAACTTGGACACTATAAGAGCCCTACATCGACTCTCCTAAATAAAACTCGGTCGAGGTAGCTAGCAAGCGTCCCAAGAGCCTAGTTGCCACTATTTGTCCAAGTTCAAACTACCTCCCGAGGGTGCTCATTCCGGTACTTATCGACAAGTTTAAAAAAAAAGGTCCATATAGCCCCGAAATGGTTTCCCGTCCCGGCTGTTAGTACCCGTATTTTTCCCTATACGATCTAAATCGGGGTCAAGGACGGCATTCCAGTCCCCCGCTAAAATTACCCGACGCAATGTCGTCAAGAACGGCTCGATCTGCCAAAATAAAGCAGGCCGCTCAGAATGGTTATCGGGCGCATAAACCCCAATGAAAGGCAGAGCCTTATCCTTTATGGTAACATCCATCAGGCAAAGTCTGCCCGCCGGATCTACGAAGACAAGAGCACGTAACCTTCAAAGACTTGCTCACCTGCGAAGAGACACCCCTCGAGCGTCCAGCAAAACATGCTGAATAGAGGGAAAAAACCCTTGACAGAAAGCTCTCATGATCGCGAGAAGAAAAACGGGTCTCTTGCACACAATATACATACACCCCGAGACGCTGAAGGTCACGATAGAGCCTCGCCCTGCGAGACTGCACCCTCAGACCTCGGGCATTCAAACTAGCTAACCAGAGAGACATTATCAAACCGTTTAGGGTTGCTTACCTTAATTAAACTTGGATGAGGTCAGGATACCAGCAGCCTCTTCCATCGAACCGTGGCCCATCTCAGTCTTGATGGTGCCGTCTTGGGAGAGACCGTCTATATCCCACGGGAAAGTTAACTTTAGTGCTCTATATAGGGAGGGGTGAACCAAAACAGGGACCCTCCCAGCACAAAATTGCTTCATCTTATTTAATTTATCGTGTTGAACGATAGCTATCGGTGGGGACATCTTAAAAGAGGCTATTGTCTCATCAAGCATAGCCCATGCTTGTCGAGCCCCCGTCCCAGTTCTAACAACGGTCAAAACTCGATCGGCTTGTGGAAAGTTTTTTTGATCTTCGATGTATCTGTCAGCATATTGCGTGACAGAGAGGAGATACTTTAAATCTTTGATCCTGTTTCCATAATCCCTGGCCCTTTCCGCGTGTGCTGGGGAAATGCGGCAAACATCTTCCCCTGAGTTATATATGTTTGGGAACCTTTTTCCTTTTTGAGTCCTGTGATGGACTTGTTTGTCTTTTGTTGAGAGAAGGAAGAATTTCGGGAGTTTTAATGTGGGAAGGACTGGGAGCGCAGTGAGATGTATAGGATTGCTTGCAAGGGCTGGGGTCTCTACTAAGAGGGGTTGAGGGATGGGCAGAAGATATGCAGGGAGTATCCTTTTTAAAAGAGGAGGGCCTTTTTTTAACCCTACAGAGAGGGATCGATGGTTAACATGTGGGGCAGAGGAGGTGGAGGGTGTGGCCTTTTTAGTTGAAGAGGTTTTTTGTTTATCCAATTTTTGTTTTAATTGCTTGATTTTCTCTATCTTTTCGAAGGATAGGTCGTACTTCTTCTGTAATTCTCTTTGGGTAAGTTTAAAGCCTGGGGCATCGCCCTTAATGTTGACAGAGGGAGTGGGACTGTCAGTGTAATCTGTCCCGGGGCTTCAGGGGACTGAGGACCCGCTGTCTGGGGCTTCCCTCCGGCCCTGCCAGCAACCTGCAATTCCCCCTCTCCCTTCTCCACAACTGCACTAGCAGCGGGCAAAAGCTCTTCGGGGAATGGGGGCTTAGACGTTGACCCAACCGCTTGTTTCACCACTCCGGTCCTGGAAGCTAGCATGCCCATTACAGGCGTGGCTGTATCTAAAACGCGGTCAGAGGGAGATTTTGGTCGACTGAGGCCTGACTTCCAGTGACCTTCTTCTCTGGGAAGGAAGAGGAGAGGTGACCAGTCTCTCCACACTTCCAACACACCGGTTCGCGGTCGGTAACAATGACCGACAGCTTCAGGCTCCCTACTTCCAGACAGTTGGGGATGGAGAGGAAGGCTTTTCGGTCTAGCATTAGGTCGAAACTCCATCCCCCGGTCAAGCTATCGCAGTAAGCACCTAGTATTTCCCCATACTGCGACAAGAAAGCCGCAAGGTGTTTCCTGATAAGCCGAGGAGGGACATCCTATAACGCTAGGTAGTCCTTCTACTTCCAACATACTCCGTTCGTAGAATTATATCTTTTGTTATTATCTGCTTGTTACAATCTTCGGATGTGGGTAGCAATACGTCCCACATGAAAAAAAACAGAGCCCTTAACAATTCTTAGTGGCTTAAACTCCTGGGACTCCAGTGTTTTTACCACTGTCTTTCGTCGAACGACAAATTTGGCGCGAATGCTTGTCGACGACGAAGACTGACACTATTCTTTTCTCGATCTTCTTTAGTTCTATGGGGTCCTGCAAGAGCCCACCTTCCACGACAAGGTGTGCGTAACTCTTGGAACGCTCCAAGAACTCCGCTATATCAATAATGTATTTTGGAGGGGACTTTCAACAACAGTACGAATCCCCGGCCTCAGCGGTATCATTAGTTTTGTTCTCTTAGCCAGAATTGGCCTCCGTGTCCTTGTCAAAATTTTGGCCATTATTGGCCACCATAGTTTTTTTCTTTCTTTCTTGGTTGTTATCGGCCTCCATACATTTTCCAGGTTTTGTTTTTTATTTGTCATTATTGGCTTCCATCTAATTTGGAAATTCTTCTTGGCCTTTATTAGCCTCCATACTATTTACATTGTCAGCAATGGCGTCCTCACAAGAGAAAGAAGATTCTAATGTCTTTATCAGGCGGGTCTTTTTTGGGGAGGGGTGAAAAATGCTTCCCTACAGATCTCTTGAAAGAGGCCATTTTGGGTTTCGTTTTTGAGATTAAGAAAGAAGGTATTTTCTTTTCTTTATTTTCCATTTTCAAGGAAAGGGGAGGGAGTGATGAATTAGGAAAAATGGTTAAAAAAACAAAGAAAAACAAACAAATAATTAAATTAAATAAACAAGGTTCGCTTAAGAGCGGAACAAATTTAAATAGTCAAACAAACAAAAGCGAAAACAAAAAGACGTACAAGAATTAGACGACAGACGAGAAAAATAAAACAATATAAACAAGGTTCGCTCGTAAGCGAGACTTCAAACTTGAAAGACAACAAACACAAAACAGAAGGACGTACAAAAGATTAAATAGACAAACAAAGAAACAAGGTTCACCTAAAAGCGAAACAATTTTAAGCAAATTTAAACAGACCAATAGAAAACGCAAAACAAACGGACATACGACAGACGAGAACAAATGGACAAGGTTTGACTAAAGGCAAAACAAAAAATTAAAACAATCACAAAACAGAAAATCGTACAAAAATTAAAAAGACGACAGGCAAGAAAACAACAAATTAGACAATACAACGAAGCGTTATACAAGGAAAAGTAAGAAAGCGATATACAAATAAAATACGAAACGATAAATGTAACAATTTACAATATGGCTGCCGATAAAAAACGGTAAACCCTAAGACAAAACGATAAACACGGAAAGAAGAAAAATGGACAGAATATACAAAATAAACACAAATATATTACAAAAGAAATTAACAAATAAAACACAGAACTTTAAGTATATTTAAAAGAAACACAGAACAATGTTACACGTAATAACAAATAAAGAAAAATAAAGTCGAACGAAAACACGTAGAAAGAAAAATAAACAGATAAACTCAGGAAAGTAGGTACAGGAAGAAAATAAATTTAAAAAGGAAAATAAACTGTAAGAGAAAATCAAAAAATTAAATAATAATATAATAATAGCAAAATAAAATAAAAATAAAAATGGGGAGAATAAGGATTTGAAAAGGAAAAAATCAATGTTTTGCAAAACAGTCAAAAAGGGACGTAAGAAAAGCCGGTAAAAGTAATTAAAAAATTAACAGAAAAACAGGAGTTAGCGGTTCCAAAGATTCTCAGAGAGACAAAAAAAAGAAGGTCTAACAAGGTCAATGCAAAGTGAAAAGAGAACGAGGCAAGAAGTTGCCAAGTATATATGTTGTAGGGAGAGCGACACCTAATTAACAATTAGGGAATTAAGGAAGAGCTAACTCCGACAAAACTATTAAAATAATAATTATGGATATATCGAGCAATTTCAGCAGTAAAATAAGACCAATCTAGTGATACATTGAAATTCAGGAAGATACTATTACACCCGTCTTTCCTTCGATATTTATTTCATGAGAATACACAATTTTGGCCCCCATGCCTAAAAAGGGGAAGGGGTTGAGGCTGGTCTTCACTTACTATCTTATGCCTAGCTAATCAGATGTACGACCCGGTCTCTCATTACATGTTGCAGATTCACCACAAGAACTCATCTGTCACCAATCAATCCTACATATACCATATTACCGCATATTCTCAGTGAACATAAAAAACGCACCCCGTGACATAAAAATTTGATGATTATAAAAATTTATTCCTAAAAAATCTGATGATTTACAATGGTAAGGCAGGAGATGACACCCCCACCCCCCAAAAAAACTATCAGAACAAACAAAATGAAGATAACTGATGTTAGGGATGGACGGGTCCAACTCTCAAAAAAAGAATAGGCCGCGGTATTCTGCCTTCAGACAAAATCAAGAGGCTCTCTCACTACGGGAATGGGAAAGGATAAACTAAAATACGGCCATAAGGAAAGGAAAAATCCTGACCCATCCGAGATGAAAAAGGGGCCAAAAACAAACTGTGAATGTTGGGAATCTCGACTTGGATCATAACCAAAGAAAAAGCCGGGAACAGCCCGGACACGATACTTACTCACATTAACTAGGTACACAAGAAGGGTTTATTTTAACCAGGGAAAACCTCCCCGATGCGACAAAGGAAATCAAGGCTAGCCCCGTTCACACGCACCATGCTCGCCCCAGTCACCCACCTTTCTCTGAAATCTGTCGAAATCAATCGCTTTCTAATCTTCATCTTGTGCTCAAAGAATCCAGCCACCTCCCCCATCCCAACAATTATTTTATGCTGTTTAAGTAGTCAACTGGTCAATAGCGGTGAAGTAAGGGTAGAATTGATCATGCGTATTAGGTCAAGAAGAGAAACGGGTGTAACAGTAAAAACATACTGACATTTTAGGCTATATACTGCTCAAAGTATTCTAATCAAATAAGGTATTTTAAGATTATATATTCTTAAAAATATAACTTTGCAAGTATGACTGGTTCTCGTCTAAGGGAAAACGGCTGAAATTAAAAGACTACCTTTTCGAACTTACTTACATTCTTGTGACATACGAAATGCTGTAAAAAACCTTCTAGTCTACAGAAATAGGTCTTTCATCAGAAGCGTGGAAATAAGACTGATTGATTAAAGGGTGCTTAGATATGGTAAGTCTAAACACTTGAGCTGCTCAATAACAGTAGATACGGCACGAGCGGTGTTGGTCGAGTTTCCAGAATTTTGTCTATATTTCCAAGATGATGTATTATGTACACTATTTACATTATTCGGACTATTGTCCTCATCTTTATCGCCATATTTATCACTTCTTCAGGTGGTTGGAATGTCAAGGACGTATGACACTGTGGATAAAGGTGTTGGTTACATACAGTGACAGGACCCAAAGATAGTGAGTTCAATATCCGGTTAAGGCAGTGGAGAACTTGCAGGGGAGAATTAACAGGAGATAACTGATAACTGACACCCATTAAAACATGGCACGTAGAACTAGAACAGTCTACTCCAGTGAGCGAAATAAAGTGTCCCGTTCGACATTCCAACCACCTGAAGAAAGTCTTAGTGTACAACGGCCGAGACGTTCTAAGAAATATGGCGACAAAGATGAGAACAATAGTCCGAATAATGTAAATAATGTTCCAGAATTTTATCCTCAAGAATTTGCGCCATCTCACAACGTTTTTTTTAAAAAAAGCACCAATACTATTGGTTGGTAAAAAAATGACAGTTCTTGGATATTTACAGATGAAATTATATCACATATGGCACGAGGCTGAATTTGAGGAAAAGGAGGAGGAGGAGGCTTTCGTTTAACGTTCATAGACTGAACATCCGATAATTTTGTATTTATCACAACACCACATTCTTGCATACTATTCTTTATTAGTCACAAAAGAAAACAATTTCTCTATGGTAATTTTTCTAAGTGTTAATTAGATTTGTTCCTGGACCGAAAGAATGGTTCACCAGTGAAGATCTAACTCCGTATTCAGTCGTAATTCATCTAGTGAGACGAGATTTCTAAGTGCTCCCCAATTCCGCTATGAATTCCTAACTAGTCTTCATATGTCTCATCCTTTCTGTGTGAAAAATATATTTAGAAAAGCTAAGCTAAACTAAACTAAGGGACACGGTGAAGTAATGGATAGCGGCTCGAATTGAGGAAACGGAGAGACGAGTTCGAATTGCAGTCGAATCCATTACATTCACTTACGTGCTAATACCCTTGGGAAAGGTATGAATCGTCTTCTTCTCCCCGCCCCAGCTATGGGTAAATAGCAGGACCGGGCTCTATAGCCTTGGATGGCAAGTGGTCTACAGCAGAAATAAATGGTAACCTACTTCGGGAAATCGAAAGATGAATGTGTATCACGCATGAAACATAATTGAAATTAAACAAAACTATATTAATAAGTAATACTCATTACAATCCTAAAATTGCGACACAGATATCTGATCTCCAGGTAAAAAATATGCAGGCCTGAATAAATATGGAAGTATTCATGCAACAAACCACACCCTCAATCATACACTATAAGAATTACGACAGGTACAACCGAAATTCGAAAAGCGTCCCACGTTCACTAGAGAACAAAATTATCTGTCACCTAGAGAGGTGGGTGGGATTTAAACTAGAGACAAAAAAGGAGAAAAATAATGGTGGCCGATGCATTAAGTTAACTCAAGTACGAAAAATGAAAGAGAAAAACAATCTACAGTTCTTAGTTTTTGAAAAAGTTAACGATATATGGATTCCAAAAGCTAAGCAGTGTATTATAAGACAGAAAAACTGCGTTAGAAACAAGGATAAGAGCAATATCTGTCCTCCTATATGGCGGTGAATGCTGGACAATCTCCTCAAAGATGAAGTAGAGACTTGAAGGAACAGAAATCTGGTTCTACAGATACATGCTGAGGATACCATAGACCGATCATGAAGAAATGACGAGATTTTAGAGAAAATGTAAACAAGAAATCTTATAGAGGGTGACCCAAAAAAAAAGGGAATTTTTGAAGTGCGTATTGCTAGACATGAGCAAGTGGCAACTCTGTGAGACAATGACCTTGAGCAAGTAAACATTTCGCCATTTTATTAATGAGAATGAAATTCACAGTATCCCAACTGAGATGTTGCATCAGTCAATGAGGAATCTCAACAGCAGATTTCAAGAATGCATTCGTACAGGAGGACGCCATCTACAGGACGTAATTTTTAAAAATTGAAAATTCCATCATTGTTTCTTAAATGGCATGTTTTAAGGTTTCAATTACTATGAATTAAATATTTTTCTTCCATCACTCTTGGTTTTATTGGATTGTTAAAAAGTTCCCGTTTTTGTGGGTCACCCTATACTTAACATGAAGAAGGAGCAGTTGAAATTTCTAGCGCACGTAATGAGGAAGGAGGCTTGGAAAATTTGATATCCATAGAACAGGTTGAGGGACAGAGGAAAACAGCGCATAGCATACTTGATAGGCTTGAGTAAATGGATGGTAGAACAGGGTTTGGGAAAAATGGCAAGAAGACAATATTTCTTAAGAACTAGAAGGAGCACGAAGACTTGGAGGGCCATGATAGCCTACAATCTAAAAGGACACGTCACATAAAGAAGAGGAACGAAATGGTAGACTTCATTTATGCGAAGATAACATTTGTAACTTTGATGAGAGAATTCGGCAAATAGCGCTGTCATAATAGAGAGTTTCGTGGGGAGAAATTGGACAGTGACAATAATATTATGAAAATAATTGAGCATCCACAATGTTGATTTTAGACGATATGAGAGATTTAAATTGTTCGAAGTTAATACAGTTAAAATGGTAGCAATGAACAAAAAATTAAATGAGCAAGATAACTTTTTTCAATCTTTTGCATCAACACATTTAATAAAATTAAAACATTGCGGCAGCTTTATTTTTAATAAAATTTTGGTCATCCTATTTACGAGTCCTTTTAAATATTTGGCGAATAACAAACCAATTCATCATCCCGATATTGCAAGATTAATTGAGCTAATTAAATGGCAAGAAAAACAGTCGAGAATCGAGCTTATTCAAGCTTCAGTTGTCGTTAGTATCAATATTTTATATGCTAATAATGAAGTTAAAAGTAACCTTTCAAAACTTATTTTTTAAAAATTTCTAATGCCTCGGAGACTGTATATAACTAGAAGACGGAAGATTAAAAATGAAAATTTAATTAATTTTTTTTTAAGTAAAAAATTTAATCACTTTTTAATTTTGTTGTTGTTGCGAGGATGCTCGCTTTTATTATTTTAAATGTGTGAAGATTTTCTAAGCTCAGATGTGGCACAAAGTCGAAAGTGTGAGGGCACCCAGTGGGGATGGAGCATACTATTTAAACGTAACTGTTCGAGTGAGATAACCTTGCTAACCATTGCACCACGTCGGGATGCCCTTATTATTTTTAGGTGAGTGTACGCCAACTCATCTTTTTTGTACTCTATTGTCCACCGAAATACCAGGCTCAAAAGACACTCTAGTTTGGTAGTTACTGAATGAGGTTGTTTTATGGATGTAAGATGGGGGAGTAAGACGTGCAGATTATGAGGATATGTAGGATAGATAGATAAGGGTTGATTCTGTTGGAAGAGGTTAAGATTTTTGCGATCGGATCATCCTCTCGGACGTCTCTTCCATAACGCAGTAGCTCTTTTTTTCTTCTTTTTTACTAATTTTCACCCAAGGTCTAAGAGTCACTCAAGTTTGGGGGTTACTGTGTTCACTTATATTAGCGTAGTAAAGAACAAGCTTTGGGAGTATAAAGCTGTAGCAGAATTTAGAAGGAACCGGAAACCTAATCCTAAACAGGAAACAAGGGATAAACTTCAATTCATATTTAAAAAAATCGGGGAAGCTCTTGGGAAGAAGTTGGTCGAATGGAACTTCTTCCTTACTAATGTAATTCGAAAGGCATCCGGATGGTTCAGTTTTGTGTCTTAACTTCGAAGAGCGGAACTAGTGGGACGTAGGAATATAGCGAGTCTGAACGTTATCCACAGAAAGCAATAGGGTTACGAGAAGCCTGCTGTGTTTCATCTCTGGAAGAGAGTTGTAGGATGGAAAATAATTCATCGCTTACAAGGCCGCGTCAGAGATAAAAAAAAACTATGCAGTAGATGCTACCCCCGCGGAAAGTGATGATTAAGCAGCTTCAGCTCCTCTGTAGGTGCGCTGGTGTTAATCGATATAAATAAAATTTTGCGAAATTACCAAGCTCCTTCTGATGCGTAAAATGCTTTTAGAATTCTTGCAACTACTCTTCCGACATAAAGGCTATTTAATGTCTAATACCCTATACCCTTTTCAAAAACGCCACACTCATATTCTAACAAATTACTTTACGAAATAGATCGATTAGTATTTCTTCTTGGTGAGCAGACTATTATGTTTTTAAAGCATTGTATTGCTCCTCTGACTTCCTCATTTTGATATTTGAGGTCAGATACCGGAAAACAAAGTAAGTCGTTTTTGATTGGCTAAATCTAGCGTGGGAATGTTGGATATAGAAATGGATTTAGTGAGATAAGTCTGACAAGCCATACAGTTTAGACGTGTTCTTTATTCGTGTTTAGGAACTTGCTCCCCCGTGGGGGTGAAATAGCGACCCTACTGACTAATTAAAAATGTACACTTCGAATAAAATAACAGTTAAGTTAAAATTCCATTGCTGAAGTTCTCTTCATTTATCTCCGAACTAAAACCGATTAGTGATCACCCAGCCGAGAAAAGAAAAATAAAGGCAGAGAGAAGATATACAACGGTGTATTAATTGCCGCCATCGTCCAAGAGAACTTCCAGAAAAGGAGACAATACAACACCATATTCCATCAGGGACACGGCACATAGAACAAGACATATGAATAGAAATTTCCACAACTTCCTGTTTTTGTAGCTCTTAATGAATTGTCATATCTCTTACAACCTGTTCCGCCGTCTATTTACTCAAGGTCACTAAGTACGTTATGCGTTCTTTTTATTTGTCTCTCCTGCCATCAGTTTGCCATGTGAGCATAAAATTTTCCAAGCCCTCTTTCCTCATTATGTGCCCTAGAAATTTCAGTTGTCTTCCTGATGTTAAGTAAAAGTTTTCTTTTTGTTTCCATTTTTTTTCTCAAATTTCGTCGTGGCTCACATGGTATCCTCATCATCTTTCTGTAGGGGGTCATTTCCGTTGCTGCAAGTCTCTTCTTCATCTGTGATGCTATTGTCCTGCATTCTCTGCCATATAGGAAGACTGTTATTATGTAACACTTCAGTACTCTTTTCTTTGCTTCTAACGAAATTTTTATACTGTATCGAAAATAAATATTACATAATTGTTTAGTATTCTTTGTTTCTAGTGACGTTTTCTTGTTTCTTAATACTTTGCATAGCTTTTGAAAGGCGTCTTTCACCATTCAAATGCGCATTAGGATTTCGGTATCTCATTTTACGTCCTCACTTAAAATGCTTCCTAGATATTTAAATTTATTTTATTTAATTTATTTAAATTAATTTAATTTAATTTATTTAAATTTAAATTAATTTAATTTAATTTATTTAAATTAATTTAATTTATTTAAATTTAAATTAATTTAATTTAATTTATTTAAATTTAAATTTATTAAATTTAATTTATTTAAAAAACTTCCTAGATATTTACCTTTTCGTACTTACTCGATTTTGATGTCTGCAATTCGTACTTCGCATCGTTGATTTTGTTTAGCGGCATATCAACACCTCTATGCGTTATTTCATGCCGCGATCTAAATATTTTGAACGCAATTTTATGGCTGCAACTAAATATATTTTGCACGACTTCAACTCCAGATAAAATGTATTCATGGTCATTTTTATATAAAAATTTATTGCTGGTATTTTTACTATAAAAATGTATTTTTATACTTTCATAATGTTTTGCTTCTGTTTGTAGTTTTCACTATTTACCCATAACTGAGACCTTAACAAGTGCTACTCCTCCGGGTCAGGGTGGCAGTGGGAACAACGGCAATTAATATGTGGTACCACTCTCCTAAAAGTCTCGCGATCAGAGGCCTTACTGCCGGATGTAGTTTATCGTCACACCCAGGACTTTGTAGTTCGTATTTCGGGCTGTTTCTTTGTTGACAACAATATAATATGTTTTCTTACAATTAATGTTTACTTCTATCATGTCGCTTTGCTGTAGTGTTTTTTGTAGGAATGACTGTTTTTTTGTTTTCTGTGTGTGATATTATGAGGATCACCTACATATCTTATGTTGTTCAGATTGTGGCCGCATATAACGAATCCTGAATATAAGAAAAGTCACATTTTTTTTTAGATTTGCGGCATCGACCTTATTGGTAAACAAATTTACCGTTTTCCTTTGCTATCTTGCCGTCTTTCAGTCAGCTTCATAATTCCATCTTCTTTCCAGAATCTTTCTTCTTTCTGAGTAAGCAACATCTTTATGCGCCTTTTGAGTTTTTCTGGAACAGGACATTTATGGGAAAACCAGAATAAGTGGCAATCTGAAGACACAAAATTACATGAAGGAAAATTTCTCAGCTGTTATTTTTGTCAGGTCACAAAAAGTAAAAACAAACGGCCTTGTGTTATCCTGAGAAAATGTTATACTCTTCCCCTCAACTTATCCCCGAATCTTTACGTCAATCATCGCCTTTCTTACTCTGTTATCTGCCGTGTCCCTCTAGAAGGTGGGAAATCATGGCTCTCCACCACTACCTATCATTTGTCGTTCTCAACAGAATGTGACCCCTTATTTTCTCTCCCAATCCTTATTCTCCGATTGATTTGGTTAATCGATATTTTCCTCTGCCCTTCTTGCTTTTAATATGACATGTGAGTATCAAGCTTTCCAATCCCTCTCTCCTCATTATGTTTCCCATAACTATCTCTTTCCGATTCTATGTACAGTACTTCTTTTTACTTCCCATTTTCTTTAAAACTTCCTGATCGGCTACGTTTTACGTCTATGATAATATCAGGGCCTGTAGATCCAAATCATTCCAATTTTGATGAAAATGATAATGGTACTAATTAGCATACTAAAGCTAATTTTAGTTCGAATTTCTTTATATAATAACGTCACTTTTCCAGTGTGCTCCTTTGCATTTAATTATTTCAGACTTGGAAAAGATTATAAATGGAAAGTTAAGTTTTATTGGAGAAATGTAAGAACGAGTAATTAAATCAAAACTACAGGCAAAACGCAGGAAGTACATCGAACTGCAGGATCAAATAAGTGTTTTAATAATGTCGCATCTATAATTAGCATTAAAACTTGATTGAAAGTTTTCCAAGTGGAAATAATGCATCTTCATGATGATTGTGAAATCACTAAAATAAAGAAAGAAAACGTCAATAATGCAATTGATAAGTGAAAAAGGAAGATCAATAAATTGATTGTTCATCGTTTGAATGGAAAGGGTTATTCAGTAAGACGAAAGAAAAAAATGAAATACAAGGAAGTGAAGAAGGATTTAGAGAGTCTCCATATTCAGATTGGATCATTATAATCGATAAATGAAGAAATAACGAAAAGAACCGTTGCTATCTGAGAAAGTCAAGATCGATTAACGTGTAATTCATATTCAGAAGGGTTCAAGCTAATCAAATTTACAGTAATGTGTGAATTTAGCAGTCATAAAGAAAAGACAAATTCCATACGTAGATTATTCCTATTCAGATAAGGTAGCAGACAAAATGATCGAAGATGAAAATTGTCGACAGGAGAAATTTTTCAAATACAAGGTAAAAATTGCTGCCGATGTTCCAAAGGACATTAAGTCCCTTGTTAACAGGGGCAAAAGGTATCTTGTTAAATTTAACGCCTCCAAAACTAAACTTCTCTCTATAAACCATCTGAGATACTCCTCTTTGTCTCCCATAAGAATGGATGATGCTATCCTCCAGAATATTAACTCGTTTTGCCTTCTCGGGAAAATGTTCTTAGCTGACATGAAGTGGAAAGACTATAGTGAATACATTGCTATGTTAGCCTCTAAGAAAGTAGGTTCACTGTGCCGTGCAAGACACTTTTTCTCTCCAGAATCTAAGTTATATATCTAGTCTACCATTCTTCCAAGCTTAGAATATTACTGGCAAATGTTCCAGTGGTCCTGCTATTTATTGAGATAAAATCCAAAGAAGAATCAGCAATATTATTGATCTTGATCTGGCCGATCGGCTTCACACAGTTTGCTAACACCGTAAAGTTGACTCTCTGTGCCTTTTCTATAAATACTTTCATGGTAATTGTTCGAATGATCTCTTCGCTATGGTAACTATAATTTTTAAAATTAAGCGCAGCACGAGATTGCAGTTGAGCTCTCTAGATGTAGCCGTATGTTCTATGCCAACATTTACTTTTCTCGCACTTCTCCCTTGAGTAACACTCTTCCGACTCCATGCTTTCCTACTAACTTTAACCTGCAAAAATTTAAATGCAATGTCAATCACTATCTACTATCCTCCTGACTACTCTTTCTTCTGTCCATGCATTATTAATGTTTCTGTTCCTAATTATTCCACACCCAGCATCCCGTTGTATCTTAGTAGCTTTACTCCCTTGCATGGGGTGACACCAATTTAAAAAAGAAAAAGAAAAAAGATGAACAAAGTAGGCTAAATAGGAAAATAATATACTCAAATGGAATATATATATGCGATATTATCATGTTCTGCTTTTAAACAGACACACCAGCCATGTTAGATATATCGGTGCACATGGTTTAGCCCAATTCAGCTCTGATCTATAGGGTGGTCCGAAAGTCTTGTCACCCATATGAAAAAGTCATGAGAGCAATAAAAGAACAACTAATACAGTAATATAAAAAGCACATGTACTGGATTTTGTTTATTCTTTTTCATTGATACTGTCTCATGTCTGTATGAACACCATTATTTTCGTTTCAGCCATCTGAAATAGAAAAGTATATTACGTAGTCGTGATAATCCTTGTAGATCATTTTTTCATGACACTCCTATATGTACACCAAGATAGGTTGAAATTGATCGAGTTGTTTATGCACAGACAGACTGTAGATAGACAGGCAATTCATCTTATATAGACGTTGTTTCATTCCAGTAATTACAACGAAAGAAACAAAAGCAGCTCTTCCTCCGGGCAATCGCGTAACTTCTACCGTTAATTCAATATTTCTTTCCGTATGAACGTTTGCTAACAGTAGAGCTGAAGACAGATCCATTGTAATTATTAGTAAAAAAATCATCAGTTGGTAATTGCATCGGCCAATAATAAATAAATGAAACACTCACTTCAAAAGACTCATCAGTGACGTAAATTACTACGCTTGTGTCTACAATGTCTACGAACAGAATGATTGTCGTAATCGACAACGAATTTTTGACTCTGAAAATTATAGCGATGATAAAGAGTCGTGGTGCTTGGTCGATTTTACATGTCGGCTTTTGTCGGATTATTTAATCTCTATTTTGGTGTTGGACAAGCGGTAAAAATCGAATTCGCTAGCCTCGTCATCCATGAAGCCCGTGCCGAAGTTATCAACTTGTAGCCGTAATAATAACAGTAGAAATGATTGAAAAATGGCACCACCTTTACTGGTAGACTTTTCATAACTTTCGATAGATCGATTTACCAAGGTGATACAAAGGGCGAAAAGAACATCCTTTTTATTTTTTGTTCGCAGGTTACCTGAGAGTTAAACTTGTCTCGTGTTTCCCTCTTCGTGAGCCTTTATTCGCCATCGAACCTTATACCGCATTGAACACACCAGAGAAGAGATAATTGCCTGTAATACCCTTTATTTCTTTGACTGCAGACAGGCATATCTGATTATTCTTCAAAACCAAAATATTAGGTCATCCCATAAGTTCTGTCCGAATTTTAACTTTTTGTTAAAATAAACGAAATTTAAAGAGTTTTTTATAATGTCTAATGGAGCTGAACATTATTTTTATGTTTAGATGCATTTAAACTGATCAAATTTTATTTCAGAGAACAATAAAATTAAATTTTGTTTGATTAAAACCCTGCTAACATGGAAGTACCCAAGAATCATTTGAGGCACATAATGCTTTATGAGTTCAAGAAAGGAAACTCAGCAGCCGAAGCGGCTAGAAACATTCACTCAGTTTATGGAGAGAAATGTGTGAATGAAAGAACTTGCAGAAGATGGTTTGCAAAATTCAGAGATGGAGATTTCACCCTTGAAGATGAAGATCGAACCGGACGTCCAGTTGATTTTGATGAAAAGCTTCTTGAAGCAGCCCTTGAAGAAAATCCTGCTTTATCAGTTGAGGAATTGGCAGTGGTTCTCAGTTCAAACCATACAACTGTTCACCGTCATCTTCAACAACTTGGAAAAGTTCCTAAACTAGGAAAATGGGTGCTTCATGAATTGTCTGAAAACAACCTCAAATCCCGAGTTGACATCTGCTCTTCTCTCCATTCCCGCCAACTTGTTTCACCTTTTTTGGATAGACTTGTGACTGGCGACGAAAAATGGATCTTTTATCGAAATGTTAAGCGTCGTAGACAGTGGCTTGGTAAAGGGGAAGGACCCCAGCCACAGCCGAGAAGGGAACTTCATGGGCAAAAGGTTCTTCTTTCAATCTGGTGGGATTGCCAAGGAATGATCCACTTTGAATTCTTACCACCTAATGCAACAATTAATGCTCAAATATGCTGTCAGCAATTAGAGCGTTTGAACCAAGCTTTGAGAAAAAAAGACCTGCTGTAGTGAATCGAAAACGGGTGATGTTTCATCAGGACAATGCGCGACCACACACAGCAAGAATCACATCACAAAAGATCGAAGAACTTGGTTGGGAGAAAATTCCTCATCCACCTTATTCTCCCGACCTTGCTCCTTCAGACTACCATTTGTTTCGTAGCTTACAGAATCATTTGGAAGAAACAGCTTTTGTAACACAGGAAGAGGTTAAAACTGACATTTGTGAGTTCTTCGAATCAAAGCCAAAATAATTTTACAGTAATGAAATTAATAAGCTTGTTAATAGATGGAAGGAATCATAGATAATCAGGGAAAATACATTGTTGATTGAATCTGTACTTAAATGTGACATTTGGTCACTTGTTTTCTTTATTCAAAATTCGGACAGAACTTATGGGATGACCTGATATAAAGAATTTTCCCAAAATATATGTCGCTGATAAACTTTCATTTTACACACATAGTAATATAAGGACATTTCTACACACATGCGCTCACACACATACACAAACCTTCATTCATCCATGTATTTTTTAGAAATTATTTTTAGTTGGCGAAGGCAATAAACACATAGTCCTTTATTTTACGCAAATGTTTGTATATTCATTCATAGTTGTGGAAACTTCGAAAGGTCCAGAAACCTAATTACTAACCAGAGCTTATCAATAAATATCTGTAGTGAAACATTCACTGAAGCAAACCAAGAAGTATAAAGTCTTGCTTGAAACCTGGATTTTTGTTTCTTTTTTTGTCTTTTTAAATCATTTCACCCCAATCAAGGCAATGGTGTCACTAAGACACAAGGGGGTGCTGTATGTGAAAGAATAAAGAAAAGAAAAGAATAATGAGCGAGTACAATAAAAGAAAAGTTATCAATAAACAGTAGATAATGATTGACATTGCATTTGAATTTTTGAAGATCAACGTTGACTGGGAAGCAAGAAATCGGAAGAATTTCGCACAATCAAGAAGTGCGAGAAAAGACACTGTTAGCATAGAACTTACTGTTACATCTTGCCAATTCAACTGTAAAATGACGAAACCTTGTTTCCAATCTTGTACTGCGATTAAATTCATAAAATGTTGCTACCTTGGAGGAAAGTTCACCAGAACAATTACCATGAAAGTATTTATAGAAAAGGCAAAGGGAAGATGCATTTTGGCGGTGGGAAACAGACAGACTAAGTCGAGATGCCAGTTCAGAATTATTAACATTGCAGATTCTTCTTTCCATGTTACCAAGAATATATATATTTATATAGCAAGATAACCGGACCATATATGGCAGCAATGTTCAAACCTTGGACGAGTGGCAATACCATAAATATGTAAGACAGAAAATATTAAGGATCTCGAGGAGGAGCTGATTGAGTAAAAGATTTTGTACCGATATTTCCAACATGGCTGGCGTCTTTGTTCCGTGCATTAGAAGCAAAACAAAAAAAAAATATTGAACGACTGGAGGATGTATTAGTTTGGTGCATAATTATCAGGCGTTTTTATAGGCGATTTATTTGTTAATAAAATTTGCTGTTTTATTTTTTTTTTTTAATAAAAAGATTTTATTTTCAGGTTATAAACATGAGTGTCGATAATCATACCCTCCGGAATAATCATTTAAAAATGTTATTGTTGAATTGTTGTTTCTTTTTTCATAATAAATATTGTTTAAAAACGCCTGATAATTATGCCCCATCGCAATATTTAAACGATATCGGCGATTAGCAGTATGAGAAAATGGAGACTTTATAAGCACTCCAGAAAGCATTCAACCACTCGGAAACTATCTTTGTTCATTTTTCCCTGCATCTAAAAAGGCTTTAGTAAAAAACATCGCATTATAATTTTTAGAAAAGATTTGCGTCCCTGCGTATTCTAACTTTCGGTAAAGCTATAGACATTGAAATAGTGGAGATTACAGCCAGTTTGCAAAAGCGATAAAACATACAGTCCTTTATTTTACGTAAATGTTTGCATAATCATTCTTACTTGGGGAAAGTAATATAAAGCACATGTACTGGGTTTTGTTTATTCTCTTTCATTGACACTGTCACACATCTAGAAGGTCTGTATGGACACCATCATTTTTGTTTCAGACATCTGAAATAGAAAATTCTAGAAGTGGTAACATGACTTTCGGTCCACCCAGTATAATCTAGCAAAGCCTGCGAGCAAAAAATAAATAGGATATTTTTCGTCCTTTGGCACAACCATCTAGCGGAAGTTAAGAAAAAAATTCAACCAGTAAAGGTGGTGCCATTTTACAATCATTACTGCAGTTATTACGGCTACAAATTGATCACTTCGGCACGGGCTCCGTGGATGACGAGGCTAGCGTATTTGACAATTCTTACTGAGAAGCGACTTCCATCTTTACCTCTTGACCTCTTGACCAACACCAAAATAGAGATTAAAGAGAATACATCCTGGAATCATCATTTCCAAAACTCCTTGTCACTTGTTGCTAAACAACGTCAGACTCTTTAGCATTCCACGTGATCCCAGTTCTGCCACCAATTCCCAAACGCATGCGTTTGCCTCTACTTGTCCTTTCCTTACTACGTCCCGTGAGTACTAAACTTCCCAAGCCGTCTTTTCTTTTAACATGTCTCAAATGTTTCAAGTGTCAATTTCTTATTTTAAGTACGACTATTGTCGTTGATCTCATATTCATTCGAACTTCCTCGTTGTCCAAATGTTCAGTCCATGATATTCTCAAGATCGCAGAACCACATCTCTGTCGTTTCGAATATCTTTGTTAATATGATCTGCTAAAATTGTAGCACATGCGCATTAAGGTAGGATGATTTTGGAACTTTGGTATTGCGCTCTATTTAAAAGTTGTGACATGCTAAATAAAGACTCAAAATATTTCTTTCCAAATTTTTACCATCTTTTGAGGAAACGAGTTTAAAAATGAGGTTTAGGATCAAAAGTGTAGCGTTGGAAGCTCAGTCATATAAAATTGATAATTTACTAAAGTTTTACAAATTTTACATGGGTAATATTCATTGCACAAGGTCATTATTATTAAATCATTGTGCCATCAAATAAGACCTTCATTTATTTCAGGGAGAAATTATACTGAACAATTTAGCTATATTATGGTGTAATATGTTATACGGTACTGTAGCTTTCGTGTGATTATCAATAACGATGCAAATTTAAAACATTTTGTCTTATAATGTGTGCCTCGGAGTGTTATATACACTTTTATCTGTTTTTTTTTTTATTTATGAATTATAATCTAACAAATGGATCTAACAAATCTTATTCATTGAGTAACTTTTTTCTAAAGTTTTACAATTTTATTTTACATAGTTTTTACTTATCGAATACAGTTAAAAATTGCATATTGTGCTTGTGGTCATTCATAATTAGAATTCTGGTTTGAATATATTTTCTCTTCATTATATCTTATACGAAAGATATCAACTTTATTTAGATTTATTTACGAAATAGTAAACTTCTGAAGTCAGCTTGTAAACAAAACCCTGCAGAAATTAGGCATTTCTATACATTTTTTCAGATGGTCTTTAAAACTAAATGCTCAAAGATTGATAAAAGTTATGAATTTAATTTTTTCTGTCAGTCCTCATAACGTCAAATCCCAGCTTTCACACCGAGTGCAAATTTGATTTTCTTAAAAGACTGAAACGTCAATCTGCACTAATATGCATACGTAAACACAGCTGCAGGCTTGGGAAAAGTAAAGATGAGGATTGATTGGTTGATGGATTTTGTTTGCAGCTTATTAACATTTGTATGTTACTTAAAGCCAAATTACATTTCGATTGATCTATTGATTGGTTTATTGATTGGCTCATTGATTGTTTGATTTGTTTTTTACGGTTTATCAAACTTTTGCTGATTATTTACATCCAGAAAATATTTTTAGTCTGTAAGGATATATTTGAGAGAATAATGATATACTGATGCATGTCTTACTGATTAATCCATAGCTAGAAAAGGGAATACGTGTTTTCATGCCTTTCCCAATGGGCATCAGAAAAGAAAGTCGTAAACGGACATGGTTAAGAGCCATAAAGAGGAGAAAATTGTGAAGAACCATGATCGCCCACCCCCTGATGGAACTTAATAGAAGAAGAAAATTACGTTAGACAGCTATAGCTGCTGCTTTTATTTCCAGCTATGACTACAGCGATGAGGAAAGATTATTTTCTTTTTACTTTTTTAAAAGTTCGAACACAGGCTCAAGGCACGGGGTCATCTTGAGGGAGCATCCGTTCATTGCGATTGGTGGAAATTCTGGTTCCGATCGCCGATTATGGGGAGGAGAATAGAAAAACATTTACAATTGACTTGAAGAGGTTAAAATTGTAGTTTTCAAGCGATCATCCACGCCTAAATACATTACCCAAATTAGCAGTTATGTGCAACGACAAAAAATACCATCTGAGAAGCACTTCCTCTTCACAGTATAGGGAGGAAATGTGGGGGATTGACTTAGCATGGTGCAAATGTTTGAACCGTGGAACTAAAAAGTAGATCGTATCTGAAACATTTGCCATGGAAATAGCGCTAAAATGAGCGAGAGATTCTCCTAGACAACTGAGGAAATTGTGGGAAATGGCTTTCTCACCATTACAGACGTGGGTAGAACTATAACTTTTTTTTATAAATTTTATTGATTGTTTTTATGACTTATCAACCTTCTGCAGAATATTACCAGTAAATATTTTTAGATGGTAATGATTTTTTGACTGTTATTACGGCTACGAGTTGATAATTTACTAATGCAAGTCTTACTAATTAACTCATAGAAGAAGAGGGGATGTTTAGAATTTTCTTTTTTAAATATATTTTTGGGGGTATATGCTCTAGTCGAGTGCGACAAATGTACACGAGCCATCGTTTGCCGGTACGTGGAGAGTTTCCAGGAAACAAAAAAACAGTAGACACATTCCACGCGACAGGTGACTGCCAAGATGTCTGACTCGTTATTTTTAATTTTCCTTTTTAATTTTAAGCTTCTAATTAATTTTTTCTCTCTTTTCCTTTCAGATTTAACACCTTAAGTTTTTGGCAATTTCAACCACAGAAAGATTGACAATCAAACAACGTGTTAAAGTTATCCAAGCCTATTACAAAAATAAACGTTCAAACAGAAATGCAATGAGAAGTTCCCAGGTCGTATCATCTCTCGAAACAGCGAAGTCAATTGGCAACCACGAGCGTGCGACTTGAAACTTTTAGTTTCCTTCCTTTGGGGTCATCTCAAAAGTAAGGCCTATGCCAACAAGCCAACAAAATTTCAACAGCTGAAGGATGAGATAATAAGGTATATTGGTGAGATCTAGGAGTAACTATGCAGAGACGTCATCAAAAATTTTGACCATCGAGTGGGGGTGTGCCGCCGAAGTCTTGGCGGACAATTTGGCGATATTATTTTTCACACATAATTGCCAATAGAGAAATAAATACATTTTCACCAATAACACTGATTTATTAACTGCTGATTTTGATCCGTCTTAATGAAACACCCTTATTTATTATGGTTACATTTATCAACTAATAACTTATGCTAAAATTCATTGCTATACAACTAACGAATGTCATATAATAAAGAGCAAAACAATGACTGAAATACATATGACAACACAATCAACATCATGTGGCATGTCACTGTATGGGCATATATTTCTAACTGGGCATTGAAAAAAGAAAAAAAAAGCCACGTGTGTTTGTGTATTTGGACCAGAATTATTTAAATTAACATTTAATTTTTTAGATTTATAATCTAGCTACCTAGCAGATTTTCAAATTCCACTGGAAGCCTGTAACAACACAGCTGTACGCGTGGCAAGTGTGTAGGGTGAGAAACAGTAGCATCATATGTTGCCAGAATTACGATGTTTCTCAGCCACCAGTCACGCTATATCCACCTAAAAATAAATCGTTTTATGGAAGGAATCTTCTCCGAAACTCCCAACAACACCCTCCAGCTAGATTGGAAAGCTTTGCTCGCTGATCCCTCGCAAAACGAAAAAAAAACTACTGCGTTAGGGGTACTTTTGTCCATCACTCTAAGATACTAAGAAAACAAAACATTAACCAAATTACTAAAGCAATGGAATGCATGGTCTATGGATCATCACAAAGCGGGCCACACTACCAAAAAGTATCAAGGTCATTTTTCATAGTAGGTACCTCAACTATTTTCACTACAGAACACTATATGCGTAAGTATATACCTTAAAAGATCGGGAAAAGGTGATTTTTTTTTGGCGGGGGAAATATTTTTCTATAAAAAATATTGATGTCTTAGTATAATAATAATCACTGATGACAGTGCTATTAACATATGTCGCTATGTGAGATTTATTTCTAATTCATTCATTTGAAAATAAATAAAATATGTCTTGTCCAGAAGAAAATATTATGTATACACGTATGACCTTCCTTAGTGAAAATCGCCATTGGTTTTTAAATGATGTAAACGTTACTTTCACCGAAAGTTTAAAAACTTTAAGAAACATTGTACGTAATCATTGTTTATGTCTGAGAGAGTGTGTGTCTGCACAAGTGAGGACGATACAAATTTAAATTTTAAGAAAAGTTATTTTTCTTATGAATCCTTGCCACTCGGAAAGAGCAAACGGGCCGCAGTTTGGCCATAACTGTACTAGAATCATGATCTTAATTAGCTTCATCCGATCTAAATTCTCATATGGATGCCAATTATGGCGCCCAACTAGTTTACAAATGTTTGAAATATTAGTTATATAAAACCGTTTTTATCTTTCAGATCTGTTATTAAAATGGGTTCAAGCGAATGAATCCTATTGGTTTTAAAGAAGTCAATCATTCAGCACCCCATATAAACTGGCGCTGCATAATACGGAACAAGGAACTTTGTCAAATAACAGTCACATCACTTGAAGACTTAGAACAGTAGCAGCAACTTAAACGGATTTCACACCTAACTCGAAGAAAAATAATGGCATAATCAAGATGAAACGTTTAGGAAAAAATAATCCATCAATAATAAAAGGAACAATAATAATTAATGAACGCGAGAAACCTATCTTCCTGAAAAAAATGTTTTAAGACTAGATTTTGTAAATTTCAACACTAACTGTTCGGTCATTGAATGCCGAATGTTTTGTGTATGGAATCTTATCTCGTCTTCAGATTAGAGTTAAACCCAAAATATGTTCACAATTTCCGTTGAGTTATTTTTCGAGATAACTGTATCCGTTCTTAAAATTGCGTTTGTTTGCTACATTTTATCGCGTCCTTCATATTACTTTTTTATATTCTTTAAATTTCCAGTTTTAATGAGCCATTTACCCGAGGAGATTGTTTCAATGGTTGACGTAACGGGTGAGCTTTGAGATTTAGCAAAAGGGAAAAAATGCTAAGAGCCACAAGGGATAGTAATTTCTGGGGAGACAATGTCCTGAATGTACGCGGCATGTAGAAGAATAAGTTGTGGTGAATGTTGATGAAGATCAAGTGACAGAGTCACTTTAATTTTTCTAAATTAATTCATTCTTCTGATTTTGATAACACTTTTGGATCATTTGGAGACCTGATTTAAATAAAGTTATCTCTGGAGTCTGTCTATATTTCTGAGATGAGGTATTATGTACAGTATTTACATTATTCGGACTATTGTCCTCATCTTTGTCGCCATATTTGTGATTCTCCTGAGTCGGCCAAGCATAGAAATAAATACAATATGGGAACCAGTAATAAGGAGTGCCAGAGAACAGCAATTATAACAAAAAAGTTGCAATATGAGATCTGGTAAAGAACATGCAATGATAACAGCAAAATTGCAATATGAGTACTGGTAAAAAATGGTTGCTGAAAAATTAGGTTTATAATACTCAGAAATTCATACCCAGATGTCCTCAAGGACACATGGTACGGTGGATAAAGGCGTTGGTTAGATCCAGTAACAGACCCAAAGAGTGTGAGTTCAATACCCGGTTCAGGCAGTGGAGAACTTTCAGAGGGAAAAATTACCAGGAGATAACTGATAACTGACATCCATCAAACATGGCTCGTGGAACTAGAACAGTCTACCCCAGTGATCGAAATAAAGGGTTCGGTTCGAAATTCCAACCACCCGAAGAAGGCCGGAGCGTACAACGGCCGAAACGTTGTGACAAATATGGCGACAAAGATGAGGACAATAGTCCGAATAATGTAAATAAAGTTTTCTCTATTTATAATAATCATATTATTATTATTTTTATTTCATTTCCTTTGATTTCTGGTCTATACTTATTTCTTTCCGGGCCCAATCAGAGACCTAAGTACATTTTTGTATTACTTTAAGGTATGTGCTGCCAGGAATCTCTTCAATGACTATAACGGAACCTTTTCCAATCAATCTGAGGGCTCCATCTACAGCAGGAATTGTTGTTGTCGTCATGTGACAGGTTTTTGAGAATTCGATTTCAAGGTCCTTGTATCTTGATAGTTTTTGAAAGTCTTAAAGCATAAAAAATAAAACTATCAAAACGTAAGGACCTTGAAATCAAAATCTCAAAAATGTGGCACATGAGGACATGAAAAATTCCAGTTGTAGTCTATTATTATTATTATTATAGTTAAAGTTTTCCTTGCTTTACAGCCCATCTCCTCAAAGTATCAGGCTACTTCATGGGGATTCGCTTACTTATTTAGAATTAATTAATAAAACCCGATTTAGCACAGATAAACGAAGCCATTGATTTCGAAGTCAGCGAGAAGAATTCTAATTAGATTCAAGTTAATCAGCGCTTTTATTATTAGATATTTGACTGTTAATTAAAATGATAGATTATGAACGAAATTATCTCATCTTCCAATCGTGTGTCTGAAGAATTGTACAGAAATGAGTTATTCCATAAATCAAAATGCTGTATCGGAGACGAGTTTCTTGATATATATGTGGAAGAGACTTTACTGGTCTATATTTGAACTTTGTAGATAATTCAAATTCGGTGGAAAATAATAAAAGCAGTGTCTTATGTAATGTTATCGTTGTAAGGCTAATAAGAACACGAAACGAAATACCTCAGGAGTTCAATGAATGTTTCTTCACCTCCGGATTTCGCCAATCGTTATGTAGATATGGATACTTTCTCCGAACGTTTTTTTTTCTTCACACGAGAATTTGAAAGATTTCCTGTTCTCCTGTAAATTAAGTGCTTATCTATATTCCTTTATCTGGCGGGCCCTCATGTATACACTCCAAGCGCAGCTGGGTCAACCATTTGTTTACATATCTGAGGTAGCCACCGAGATCCTAGTAGGTGGGAATCTGCACGTGCTGGCTATTCGGCCATCTTGCAGTTTTTTCGCTTGGAGGCATCGAACAGTTTTGATACAATAGTGCAAAGTTCAGTTCGGTGTATTTCAGAATAAACACAGCACTGGTTAGGGGTCAAAGCAAAGGGGTCAAGTACTTTTAGAACAAATATTCCTTATTTATATTCAAGGAGATTCAGATCATCAGGTTTTTCCTGGCGCGAAACAGATGCTACCCTTTCTGAAAATATATATATATATATATATATATATATATATATATATGTGTGTGTGTGTGCGTGTATATATATATATATATATATATATATATATATATATATGTATATATGTATGTATGTATGTATGTATGTATGTATGTATGTATATATACCGAGTATAACAGCAAAATTGTCCAAATCGCGTCACAGCATAATTGTCCATCCCACGAAACATATAAAAAACACTAAACTAATTGAGTTTATTTTTTTCCAGACATGTGTCGTAAGAATCACTGAAAAACCCTTTGAATTATTCAGCTTGAAAGAGAACAGTTTAAAAGTGTTTTGTGTCCGGCCACGGTTTTCCCAAATGGGCAAATGTGAGAGGAAAGAGATCATTCAGGACTTCAAGAACCATCACGGGAACGGTGAATAAGTTTAAATAAGAGGTAATAGTAGAGAGAAAAACTGATCAGAAGGTCACAACAGGAACAGGGATCATCATTTCAACTTAGAGCTAAAGAGAACAATTAGAAAAGATACAACTCAATTGATAAGGTGTTTAGTTCATATATATACATACATATATATATATATATATATATATATATATATATATATATATATATATATATATATATATATATATATATATATATATATATGATAAATCCTAATGAGCCAGGTACTATCTACCTAGTTTTCATCACATGGGATCGTCAGGGTGAACTGGTCATATATATATATATATGTCAATAAGAACGGTCGGAATCCTAGCCATATTTTATTTATCTTTTTTGCAATGTCGAAGTGCGTAGCAAAACGCTATCAAGGAGGCGGACTGAATCTTGTGGAATTAGGTCGGGGTTGCTGTTGGAGCCGATATGATGCAAAACCCGAAATCGGCTATGAAGACAGTGCATAACTGAAGACCTTCCTTGTTGCATCTGAAATGTATTACTCTTCTTTTTATATATATATATATATATATATATATATATATATATATATATATATATATATATATATATATATTTATTTGAACTTAATTTCTATCCTTCATGAGCTTTCCGTCCTTAGCTATGTTAAAATAATGATGAACATCATGATTCTTCTGTATAACTTGGAGAGTAATTATATATTCTTAATGCTCAAAGTACAGTCCAATCGTGTTATATAAACTTCGGATAATTCCAGTAAGATATCTTTAACCATTTCTAAGATACAACTATTGAAATGTTAATCTAACAATATATATGTAAGCACAATATGAATAAACTCAAAAGGTAAACTGGTAAACTTATTATATCCGACACGTTTCGGCCTCCAATGGGCTTTATCAAGGCAAGTATAATGACTTTATTTTGCAACAAGTATTTATGAACAAAAGTAAAAATGTTAGTTTTTCAAACTTTTTAAGTTTACGAGACGCTCATAAATATTCATCAGATTAGCTGAAATGTTTAGGTAAATTATGAAGGATACGAAATGTCTAATAAACGAAAGTGAATAAATGATCTTTATATGTGCAATTAATATTTTTTAACATTTTTATAGTCATCTATGTTGGCTTGAGAAAGTAGTAATTCTTTCAGAAATGGAAATATTTGAAAAAATATTCGGATCTTTCAGATTTATATTTTGCTAATATTCGATAGCGGCAATTTCGAGAATATTGCTTCTCGGTGTATTACTTTCTCTTTTAATAAGTGTGGCATTCTTTAGATCAAAATAGTACAGTGTAACCCGGATATAAGAGAGTTGTCGGGACCGGAGAACAAGTCTCTTATATGCGGGTTTATCTTTTATCCGGGTTTGGTCAATTATATATACATTAACACAGGCTCTAATTTGGGACCAGAGAAAATCTCTCTTATATCCAGGTTTCTGTTATATCCGGGTCTCTTATATCCGGGTTACACTGTAGTTGAATTTATTTCTATGTATAACTAATGTCTCAGATAATTTTTTGTGTATAAGATTCTTTTTGTGTTCATAGATCCGTTCATAAATTTATAACCTCTTGTTTTTATATTATTTATTTATTCCATACTAAAATAATTGAAATATTAATAGCATAAAAAAAATAAATTTTCAGGCTTCCCCGAGTACGACAGTCCTAACCAGTTCAAGTCTAGAGTCAACCGTTATCTTCCCCATATAACCCAATATAACTTTCTCTGTAACCCTTTAACTCGAGTGGCTCTTGCGCCTTTTCAAAGGGAAGCAACAATGTAAAAAAAATAGGAAAAAAAGGATTATTATTTTTTCGGATTACTGCAAAATGTTATCATGGGTAAAATTCTTATGAAAAGAAAACCAGATTCAAGAATTCGTCGAAAATGTTTTCAAATCAAAACTTGCATAATTTTCTCAAAAGGTATGGAAAAGGTGCCTGATAAGGGGTTTCAATTCATTGCAAACAATGGTCAATGTATAACTGAATAAAATGTAAGTGGACTTTAATGTTTGATGAATAAACTTGTTAAAACGGAAGTTATTCATGACTCACAATATATATATATATATATATATATATATATATATATATATATATATATATATATATATATATATATATATATATATATATATATATATATATATATATATATATATATATATATATATATATATATATATACTGTGTGTATATCTAAATCTAAAAATAAATACGCTAAAATTCACCTTCATCGCTGCCGTGTGCCGACGGCTTAGTGGTAGAAGTTCCGACTGATGCCAATTCAGTCGGGTTTCGATCCTAGCTAGAAGCAACCGGACGTCTAGCCACACTGATGAGCTGTGAAACAGCGAAACAGTCTGTCTGTGGATGACAAATATATATATATATATGTGAAGTGTGTTTCATTAAGAGGGATCAAAGTCAGCAGTAAATAAATCAGTGTCATTGGAGAAAATTTATTTATTACTCTATTGGAGCATGTTGTTTAACTCATGCCAATTATGTGTGAAAAATAATATCGCCCAAATGTCCGCCAAGGCTTCAGCGTCACCCCTCCACTCGATAGTCAAAATTTTTGATGCATAGTAGCTCCTCGGTCTCACCAATATGCCTTATTATCTCATCCTTTAGTTATTGAATTGTTGTTGGCTTGTTCGCATAGACCTTACTTTTGAGATGACCCCAAAGGAAGAAATCTAAAGGCGTCAAGTCGCACGATCGTGGTAGCCAATTAACTTCGCTGTTTCGAAAGATAATGCGACCTGGGAACTTCTCATTGCATTTCTGTTTTAATGCCCATCTTCGTAATAGGCTTCGATAACTTTAACACGTTGTTTGATTGTTAATCTGTCCATAATTGAAATTGGGAATGACTTTAGTTGTTACATCTGAAAAAAAAAATTAGACGCTTAAACTTAATTCACATTTAAATTCTGTCCAAGTTATTGGAACACCCTTTGCACACACACGTGCGTGCGTGTGCTTATGTGGTGAGAGTTAATTGCATGAGATCTCGCTTAACATAACGCTTATTATCGCAGAAAACAAATAGCGATCGGCGTGCCCAGTTAAAATTCGTTGGTTTTCCAACTAACACTTCATGACAATCATATTTCAACTCTAAAAAAAAACAGAATTCATATTGCATAGTAGTATTTCAGTAGATGACCGTTTTTTTATTTTTATTAAACTATATTTTTTACTTATTTTCGTCTACCTGCCTGAACATTAGAGAAATCTTATTAAAAATATGTACTCGCCATCAAGATTCGAGCCTGCATTCCCCTAGAAGACTCCCTCATTGATCTCTCAGCTACAGACCGCGTCGATGGCCAAGCAATTCCAACGGGTAGACCCAAACTGTATTGGCAAAACGTTTAGAACAACCCCTTGGATTCCGAAGAATCGCCTAAATTTGAAAATTTCGTATATTTTTCAGAACTAATTTTATAGCTCATTTCCGGTCAGAGGGATTTTCTCTTCATGAAGTGATTTTGTCATATATTTAATTATAAAAAATGAACCCTTTTCTATATCTCGATTCACGTAATCTATTTAGGGTCGTAGAGCCATCACATTTACCGCCACCGTAGCAACACTGGTGTATCTCTAGACTGGCGGAACCTAACCCTCTCCTGGCTTATTTGAATTCATAGTTTGTCTTAATCCTAGACTAGTTTCCAAACAAAGCTATAAGACTCAGTCTATCATGCTGGGGTGGGGGAGAGACGCATTCATAACTTTCCCAATGTTATTTGCACGTAAGTTAATGTAACGAACTCGACTAGAATTTGAACACGGTACTTTCTGCATTCCTAGCCGTTATCCATTAAACCGCTGCGTATTTATTTACTGTATAAAATTTCCTCGAAATTCCAGCTATTTTTTTATTTATAGACCTTACTGGAGGATTTTAAATTTAAATTTAAGAAATTAATGATTAAATTATTTCCAATTTTAGGCCACTTTCTTTAAAAAATAAATTAACGGCGTGCATTCATGGGTTAAATAGTTCCATTATTCTTACTAGCGGGAGTTAATTAAACTAAAGAATTTTTTTCAGTGTGCGGCAGAAATACCTCCCATATATTTAGAAAATTTGAGGAAACCACCGATAATTTATAAAATTGGCTCCCAGCTAGTTGTTTTGTATTTGAAATAAGATAACATTTTTATACATGGTTAAAAAAAGGGAGACATGATTTTTATTAGAAATTTTATTATGACAAAAATAGAAAAAAAAGCATTTTATAATTAAATTTTACTCTCGTTCAAATATCCTCCTTTAGTATTGATTAATGCAGCAGAAAGTTTTGGCATTCGATGTAAAAATTTCTCAAAGTATATGTTTGATAATTGATTCAATTCTATTTTCAATTATTCAAAAATCTCTTTTCATTTTTTTTTCACTCTTCCAAGTGCATCCCATGCTAATTCTGGTGATTCCTCTAAAACTTTTGAACTGCAGTGCATACCTTCCAGAAAGACCTTCTGCATAATGGTAAGACAGTAAGACGTATTTTTGGGAGCTGTATGTGGGAGCTATTTCTGCCGCATCCTGTACAGCGATTTATTAAGCACTGAGATGTGGCAAAAGGCCGAAAATATGGAGCACTCAGTTGTTATTTTTCTAAGCATAACTTCAATGTGGAAAAAGGACAAAAGTAGAAGGAACCCAGTGAGGATCGAATTCACTAGTCGGTTATAAATGTCTTGGCAAGACAAGGTTGTTGACCATTACATCAGGTCGAGGTGGTCAAAATGATATTCAAAGCGTAACTTATATGTGAGACCTAAAGTGTGGAATACCCAGCGAGGATCGAACTCACTACTCATTCGTAATTGAATGAGCAAGACAATATTGGTAAACATTGCACCAGGTCGAGGTGCCCGGCCGCATCCTGTACATAGCTAGAACCAGACCCCGAAAATAGTCCGTAAATTGTCATTACTAATGACAATTTCATTTTTAAACAAAAGTGAAATGAGGGGGGGAAAAAAAGAAAAAAGACGAAAGAACAAAACAAGACAAAAGAAAAAAAAATGATCTGTGTGTGTATGTCCGTACGTGCGTGCGCGGTTGTGTGTGTGAAATTATCACATATTATGGTTAATTTCAGAATTCTATATTTAATTACAGCTGACACTAGTCATAACATCATCAGCGATAACAAGCTGTGCAAGATAAGATGTGGTGAAATGATGTTTTTGTCTTATCGCTAATCCAGCGATACGCGCGACACTGAATAAGACCGATGACAGCAGAGAGACTTTACATGGCCCTCCGAAAACATTGTCACGAAAAGAACCTTATTAACACTTCCACTGCTGCGGATGTACGAATACCTCTTTAGGAAACTTGATATTCCATGCTGTTGGTTGATTAATTTTGTTTAGCGGCATATCAACACCTCTGTGGGTTATTTAATGCCAAAATCTAAATATTTTGAACACAATTTTATGGTTTTAATTAAATATATTTTGAATGCAATTGTATGCCTTCAATTGCAAATAAAATGTATTGTGGTCATGTTGTATACATATGTCAGTTAGTTATGTGTCATGCGTGATACACGCTTAGGCGATCATGTATCTTTTGATACGTGACTGACGAGGCAGATTTTTTTCCTGTTGTAAGTTGCCATTTCTTTCTGCGGTAGACCAGTTGTCATCCAAGGCTATAGAACCCGGTCTGTCCTGCTATTTACCCATAGCTGTGAGGAAAAAAAGAGGATTCATATCTTTCCCAAGTGTAGTAGCCCGTAAGTGAATGTAATAGACTCGACTGGAAATCGAACTCGGCTCTCCGATTCCCTATCCATTACTCCATCGTGCCTCCCAAAATATATAGTCTTGGTAATTCTCCTATAAAATGAATTGCTTGTCATGTTGCATAAAAAATACATTTTTGGTAGTTGTAATTACGTATTAACGTAATGTTTTTGTTTTTTTAAATATGAAAATGTATTGCTGATTGTTTTACTTTAAAAATGTATTTTTATAATTTCATGGTGTTTTTTTTTTTTTTTTTTTTTTTTGTTTTGTTCGGGGGTTCTTTATTTCCCTATGGCTTGGACCCTAACAGATGTTACCGCCCCCGGGCCAGGGTGGGCCTGGGAACAACAACAATTAAGAGCTGGTTTATCGCTCAAAAACTGCAATGTACCGATCAGAAGCATTCCTGTCTGACTGTATGCTTTTTAGGGGGAAATGAGGAACTCTCATTTACTGGAAATATACGATGTAGTATTGAATAACGGTTCCGGTTGAGGAATCGGAGAGCCAAGTTCGAATTCCAGTCGAATTCGTTATATTTACTTACGAGCAAATACCCCTGGGGGACATATCAACCCACGTCTTCTCCCTCCAACCATGGATTAATTATATGAGTTGTATCATTAAACTCTTATTATCTCACCCCTTCAAAAACAAATCTTACAATCTACAATATTTTCTGACTTTAAATTACCCGACAAGGATTGATAAGCCGTAAAAAAACCGAATCAATGAATCAAATTCCATAGAGTGAGTTAATTTCAGTCCAGTCGGCCCCTTGCCATGGGATGCCATTTCATTACCTCTCCGGATATACTACCAATATTTAAGTTCCATCTGAACCTACACATTCTTTAATACTTTACTATACAAACATTTAATACTGAATCTATTTTGCTCTTCGTTCCTGCTTTTGACTGTAATTAAAATCTTCAAAATATCATTAACGTGTTTTGTTTACAACAAAGATTTGCTTATTATATTCACGCAACATTAATAATTAACCGTTTTTTTTATCTAAGGTAGATGGAAGTTGTGGAAAGCCGTGATTGTCCACGGACAGAACGGAAAGCAGAATAAAAAGGGGAAACGTAATGATATGCCATTGGTGAAAAGAATCTAAAACAAAAGCCATTACCAAATAAATAAAATAATTAAAAACAGAAAAGCAAATGTGTACATTATTCATCATAAAATCGTCATCTAAAGATCACAAATGGCCGTTACTTTCTTAACTCTTTCATACTATTTACATTATTCGGACTATTGTCCTCATCTTTGTTGCCATATTTATCACAACGTTTCGGCCTTTGTACGCTCCGGCCTCCTTCAGGCGGTTAGAATGTCGAACAGAACCCTTTATTTCGCTCGCTGGGGTAGACTGTTCTAGTTTCACGTGCCATGTCTAATGGATGTCAGTTATCAGTTATCTCTAACCAACGCCTTTATACACTGTGCCGTGTGTCCTTAGATCCAGTGACAGGACCCAAAGTGTTGTGAATTCAATACCTGGTTAAGGCAGTGTAGAACTTGGAGAAGTGAATTAACATGAGAAAACTGACATCCATTAGACATGACACGGGGAACTAGAACAGTTATACCTCATCGAGTGAAATAAAGGGTTCAGTACGACATTCCAACCACCTGAAGAAGTCCGGAGCGTACAAAGGCCGAAACGTTGTGATAAATATAGCAACAAAGACGAAGACAATAGTTCGAATAATGTAAATAGAGGACATAATGCCTCATTTGAGAAATATAGACAGATGACTCTTTCATGTACCAAAATTTAATACTTAGTACAATTTTCTCGTCATTGGAGCTTTTCAACTATAATTAAAATCTCATTTTAAAGTGTCATTAGCGTTCTTTATTTGCTACAAAAGATTTGCTGAAGATATTCACGCAACATTACTAATTAGCCGGTTTATCATCTAAGGCTTCAATGAAAACACCATGATAATATAATGTGATGTCTCTTGTCAATACACAATTGTTTATTGTATGCCAATCACGACGTATTCTACGTTGTGCGTTTATTGTGTTTAACTTTAAACTCATTAAAACCCTATCTCCTCTTAGGTGTTTTAATTTTCTCCTGTTTTAACTTCATTAAGGTACAAATAAGTAATAGCTTTGCATTCTGATAAGGTTATTAAAATTATTTTAAAAAATCACTGAAAAAAATGTTGCACAAATCTTTTAATTAGATATTTTCAATTTACTTTGAAGTAAATAAAAATATGGTTTTGTAAACTCAACGTTAACACATTTCTAATATTTTACCGAAATTTGTCAAAGTGATGGTCCAAAGAATTTAGAAAAATAGCCGTTTGAGCTGCGTGAGGGTGTTTATAGGAATATTTTTTTTTTTCAATTTAAGCTTAGAGAGAACACCCGAATTTCGAAGTAGGTTTGCTAAAAATTCCCGTGTGCTTATCAAATACTCCTGTTCACATCAGAATTATCATGGTTGAATATAAAAATAGAATTAAAATGTAATGCCCTGTCAAGCCGTTGGAGACTTTAGCTTTTAATGGAAGTGTCACCCCTGTTGACTGAAATAAGATTGCCCAGAGGAGCTCTATAAAAGCCAATGCTTTTACTCTCCGGATTTTGGTCTGTTGCCTGACACGTTTTCTTTGACCTTCATTTAACACGCGTCTACCTGGGGGGACTCTTTTTTTTTTTTTTAATAATTTATTTTCGACACTGTTGGATGTTTTATTTTATTTGCGATGCAGTACCGAATATCCTCATACTTTTATAAGCTAAGAATTTTTAATTTAAATTTTATTTTTTATCATCTCTTTTCATTCTCTTTATTATTTTTTAAGGCTTGTACCACTGAATCATAATCTCCAAAAAAGAATTCTTACGAACTAAAAATATCTTTTGATTTTAAATAACCTGAAAAGTGTTGATAAACCGTAAGAAACAAAATCAATCGATGGTACTCTTAGTAGATAGTGGAACCATATTCTTCACATCAAGTCTCTTCTTCCAAACTGAAGAAATTGTCCAGTATTTACAATCTGAAGATGGTTAGATATTAGTTTTAACCCACCTTTCCTTATTTCTAAGGACATTTTTCCATCTATTAATACTTAGTTTCTGAAAGGCATCTTTAGTTATTCAGATTTCAGTGTATAACTCACTACCTGACGTATCTTACGACACTATCCAGATATTTGAATTTCTGCACCTGCTTGATTTTGGCGTCTTCCAATACGCATTTAATCTTGGGCGCTCTCTTTTTGTTCTTTTATGTTGTAATAAGATTACAGCCACATCGCGTTGAAACGCCAGCTCCCCTTCGATCACAGAAGTTAAGCAACCTCCTTATTTCTAAGGACATTTTTCACAGAAGTTAAGCAACCTCCTTATTTCTAAGGACATTTTTCCATCTATTAATACTTAGTTTCTGAAAGGCATCTTTAGTTATTCAGATTTCAGTGCATCACTCACTACCTGACGTATCTTACGACACTATCCAGATATTTGAATTTCTGCACCTGTTTGATTTTGACGTCTTCCAATATGCATTTCATCTTGGGCGCTCACTTTTTGTTCTTTTATGTTGTAATAGGATTATAGCCACATCGCGTTGAAACGCCAGCTCCCCTTCGATCACAGAAGTTAAGCAACCTCGTACCTGGTCAGTACCTAGATGGCGGATCTCTGGTAATACCAGGTCAGGTGCTATAAGCCTACATGTGACGCTGGTGTTATGGAAAAAAGTTCAGAATTGTTAACCGGAAAGTCGAGCTTCAGCTGGGTTCGTTATATTTACTTACGCGAAAATACCCGTCTCATCCACCCGTCCTGGGTATGAGGATAAACTACATCCGCGTCCAGGGTAAGACGATAAACTACGTCCAACAGCAAGGCCTCTGATCAGGAGGCTTTGAGGAGCGTGGGACCACCTCTTAATTGCTGGTATTCTCAGGTCCACCCTGACCTGGGGTGGTAACACCTGTTAGGGTCACAGCTATGGGCAAATAGTTAACCCCAAAACCGAGGTAAAAAGCATTATGAACGTGTAAAACTAGGTTTTAATACCAGAAATACTGTGTAAAAAATTATTACCAGAAATAAAATTTTGAAGAAGAAAAACTATTACCAACAATACGTTTTTGAAAAAAAAATATTACCAGCATTACATTTTTTAAAATTATACTACTAGCTATACATTTCTGAGGAAAAATATTACCAGAAATAGATTTTTGACAAAACAAAAATATTACCAGGAAAAAGCTGTCGGCATTAAATGACCCATTGAGGTTGATATGCCGTAAAACAAACCAAACAAAACAAAACCAAACCAAACTAAACCTTCTCACCCAAATATGGGCTAATCAGTAAGTTTTCATGCAATCTAAAAATATCTTTTAGCTTTAAGAATCGAATCAATACATCCTTGTGTTAGGTTCTACCATTTACTTCTTTAATATCATCTTATAAAGGCATTGGCTTTAAGGGGTCCTGGCTATGAAGATAAACTACATCCAGCAGCAAGGCATCTGATCGGGACATTGCAGGTTTTGCGGAGCGTGGGGCCACCTCTTAATTGCCATTGTTCCCAGGTCCACTCTGCCCCAGCGTGGCAGCAGCACTTATGTGACACTATGAGTTGGATATATGCGCACGCGTGTGTGTGTGTGCGCCCGCACATCTGTGTGTGTGTATATATACACCCCCACATCTGTGTATGCGTGCGCGCGCACACATATGTGCGAGAAGATTAGTTAGATTTGACCTGGGCATCAAACTTCAAGACCAAATGATTAGATTAGGAATCTAGATAAAAACATGTTTTGGACATATGGCGAAAAGGGTAGATAAGTGTTAAGTACTTGTCAAAATACGAAGATAGGAAAAAGACCGGATCTGGTCAAAACTTAAAAGGGTCTGAATTTAATGTCCCTGAATCGGAGTCAGCTAGGCTAAGAAATATTTTTATGTCCACTTTCTTCAAAGGGAGAAATGGTCATGAAAAAGTTATGGGTTTATTCGTGGGTGTCCCTTGTCCGGAAATGCTGAAAGAGGATTCTGCATATATACGGGAGCGCCTTGGGCCACGGGGTTAGTTAGACTTAGTTTAGGTTCCAGGAAGGTCGATTTAGGCCGGAGCAAGTAACGACGAAGAGCGACCCATTAGCAGCCGGACATTGTTAGCTAAGATATATATATTTTTTCGCCAGCCGAGAGTCAGCCCGGAGTTAGTCGTCCACAAAAAGGTCACACGCCTTCCCTCCTCTTTTCGTCCTACCCAAGTTTGTAGTTGTGTTTTTCTTTTACCTGTGAGCCTGCCTCTCGCTCGATCCGCCGCACAGAAATTCTACGACGTGGGGTCTATATCATTGTGCAACGAGTTGCAGAGGTGGGTAGTCTCACACTTAGGGTACCAGCTATGGGCAAATAGTGAAACCCCAAACAAAATATTATGAAAGTATAAAAGTACATTTTCATAGTAAAAATACCAGGAATATATTTTAATGCCTGTTTATAGTAAAATTAACAATACATTTTCAAAGCAACATGACCAGAAATACATTTTATCTGTTGTGAAAGGCATATAATTGCGTTTAAATATATATTTAGTTGAAGCCATAAAATTGTTCAAATTATTTACATTTCAACATTGAATGATCCATAGAGGTTGATATATCGCTAAAAAGATTTCCGGTATTGAGAGCGACGGAAACACGGATAATTTCCTGTATAGAAAGTCTAATCCCGTCATTAACTCTGGACTGCTTTAAAATGCTCTGCGAAAGTTTATGCAAACTTTGGCATCCTTATTGTTATGGATTCTTACCTATGACGACAGAGTGAACTCTTCCTGGCACTATGAATACTGCGCCTCTCAAGAGAGAGGGACGAGTCGCAACCGCGTCTTTGACTGGTTGTGTCATCTGTCGAACTCTCCGTCTCGGCGGGGAGGGACTCGGACGGGGCTTTGCCACACGGCAAAGTGCCGTCTGGGGAGGCAGACAGTCGCTAAACCCGTTTATACGGGTTGTAAATGGGCATATTTTTGCCCGAGCCTACGGGCTCGGTAAGCCCACATTAAACCGGCCTTGTGCCACATCGACCCGTGTGGGCGGGTTGCTAAATATCGAGTCGCAACCGCGTCTTTGACTGGTTGCGACATCTGTCGAACTCTCCGTCTCGGCGGGGAGGGACTCGGACGGGGCTTTGCCGCAGGGCAAAGTGCCGTCCGGGGAGGTAGACAGTCCCTAAACCCGTTTATACGGGTTCTAAATAGGCATATTTTTGTCCGAGCCTACGGGCTCGGTAATCCCACATTAATCCGGCCTTGTGCCACATCGACCCGTGTGGAGCGGTTGCTAAATATCGAGTCGCAACCGCGTCTTTAACCATTTGCGACATCTGTCGAATTCTCTGCTTTGGCAGTGAGGAACTCGGACGGAGCTTTGCCGCTGGTTCTGGTTATACGGGTTCTAAATGGGCATATTTTTGGCCGAATCCACATTAAGCCGGCCTTGTGCCACATTCGACCCACGTGGGAGGGTTGTTAAATATCGTGACGGAATCGAGTCGAGCCAATAGTAGTTCACTCCAAACCAGACTGACAGTCATACTAACACCTTCCACATCTTGTATTATTATTCTGTGTAATATATCTTTGTTATTTCTATTCTTGTGTTTGTGTGATGTTCTTCCTTGATCCTTACCTTGGAACATAACAATTATTAATTTTGAAAACAGCATTGTTCTCCTGGATTTTATTATTGGTGAACACGACGTGGCAGATACAAAAAGAAAACTGCGGGTACTTCTCTAAGTGTTGCATTCCCTACTGTCACTGGCTTCAGTCCCTTAAACCTCAACGTCAGTCCGTAGACTGTATCAACGAAGAACGGTTTATAATTCTTTTAAGTATATGAGAAGGACAGTCATAGTAGAATCGATTCTAGAAGGCATAGTGAAGATGGACTTCAGGTGAAGCATTCGTTGGCTTAGCATCCTGCCACGCGCGGCCTTAGCCTGGGCGTGGAATCTGGGTTAGGAAAACGTGTCAACAAGTCAAAATTCTTGCGACCCTCTGCCGACTTCGAGCCGTTTTGTTCTTATATCCAAAACTCCACACCCATACCATACTAGCTCAGCCTCTGTATTCTGTAACAAAAGGTAGCAAGCGAAAGGGAGAATAATTCACTAAACATCATTTTTAAGAAGGCAGAATATATGGTGATTATCACGAAGGACCTCTCAACATGCGAACTAAAAATTGGAGACCTCAGAATCGAGCCTGGGGAGTGTCATAACAGTCGATAGAAAATTTGACATACAAATACGAATGTGAAATTCAATAGCCAAAATTCATTTTAAAAAAACTGAAGAAAGTATTAAGAAACAGGAAAACTTCATTGGAGACAAAGAAAAGGGCTCCATTGTTGTGTAATTTGTCAATGAGTTCTTAGCAGTTTCCTTGGAAATGGAAAAGTTTGGTTTGTTTTGTTTTACGGCATATCAACACCAATCGGTTATTTAATGGCGACAACTTTCTGGTATTAAAACCTTTTTTGCACTTTAATAATGCTTTTTACCTCAGTTTCGAGGTTAACTATTTGCCCATAACTGGGACCCTAACAGGTGCTGCCACACCGAGCGCGGGTGAACCAGGAAACACCAGCAATTAAGAGGTGGTTCCATGTTCCTCAAACCTTCTGATCAGAGGCCTCGCTGTTGGACGTAGTTTATCGTCTTACCCTGGACGCGGATGAAATTTATCGTCATACCCAGGACGTGAAATGGAAAGCATATTTCACGCAAGAAATGAGGTTCTAAAAGAGAATGCGGCGAATAGCATGGACGGACCATGTGGGAAATGTGGAAGTTTAGAGATAAATTGTAACACAACGGACACTTGTATTTCTAATGAGAAAGCGACAGTTGAAATCTCTGAGCATTTGAGGAAAATAGGCCGAGGGAATTTGACACAAGACTGAACACGGAAATTTTAATGGAAAATGGGAACCAAAACGACGCATGCGTTTAGCATCAGATATACAGCTTCAATTTCTGGGACACATAATGAAAAAAGGCGATCTGAGAATTTAGGACTCACATGGCATAAAAAAGCAAGACGGATAGTGAAAAAGCGAGTCCTTTAACTAATGAGGGTGCGTCAATATGACAGAAGTGGGAATAGGAGGAACAGTAACAGAATAAATTTTATTACAGATATAAAAGATAAGGTGTTATGGAAAACTATGATCACAATCATTCTTGAACGGACACGGTCCATAAAATTATTTTATACTGTGGAAAATGTGGAGTGATTGAGGAAATTCTAGTAATTTAATCCTCTACTTTTCGGCTCGTTTAATTTCTGTTGTCTCACTTCTCTTCATCTATGAAGAAATTGTCCAGCATTAACTATCACGTAGAAGAACTGATATTATATTGCATTTCATCAATTGTCATTGTTTCCAAGGAAATCTTCGAATTAAATATTTCCTTTACTCTTTGGAAGGTATTTTTTCGCTATTCCAATCAGCCCCGGATTTCTGTTAAATTATCAAGCGGGAAATATGAAAAGGATAAAGGAAGTTCTTGATGTGTGCAAAACCAACAACTCAACGTCCGGCACCCATTTTCTGCTCTTTTATTTATAAACAAGTATAATTTCGTCTCCGATGCATTCTTCGCTCATAAAGAAGGATTATAGCCTCGTAGGAATCTGGGATACAAAAGGTTAATGAATCTGCCTTGAAGAGGGTCGGCTCCCTTGCGAAAAAAGTCGGCGTGGCGTCGGGGACTGGTGGTTGTGGGAATTTCGCGTTCAATTGAGATGAAATTGAGGAGGATTCAGGATTACGAAAAAAGGAATTTCATTAAGTACCGACTGATTAGCTGGTTAATTACTTTTCAAAATGATTTAATCATATTAAGATGAATGATGATAATGTAATTTCATTTCTCAATCAGTATCATTTCTAGATTATTATTAATATTATGAAAATGCGCTATAATTAAATAATAAAATTCATTGCTAGCGTTATAATTCTCATTTTCATTAAAGTCTCGCAATATTTGCATTATAATTACATTTTTACACTATTTACATTGTTCGGACTGTTGTCCTCATCTTTGTCACATTTCGGTCGTTGTGAACTCCTGTCTTCTTCAGGTGATATTTATTTGAAATTAAAATCCAATACGGAATATTTTAAAGATTTTAAACCTCAAGCTTCTGTCACATTCAGTAGCGACGTGGGTGGGGGGCGCTGAAAAATACTCTCAGCTGAAAGGCTGAGATCAAAGTTTAGTTTCTCTTACCAGCTTAATCTAATTATCTCTCTCTCTCTCTACCAAATTCTTTCATTTTCTCACTGAAACCAAGTAATGTATTTCCTCTTTTCCTGCGTTCAAAACACGGAATAGTACATGGTTTATAAGGTATTGACAGGACTTAATGGTCGTGCTAACTAACGAAGGGAAAGACAAGCAAAATTTTAATAGGATTATTATTATTAAACAAAATGAAGTAACTCTTCTAATATTGCAACACTTAAAGAGTGCGCATTAAGATATAATATGGAAATATTAAGCACTTAAATAATAATTAATATTTCGATATCGTGCTCATATCTAAGTATTATTTTAATGGTTGCGAATAATAAGGCAGTCTTCATTATCAGCATTAGTACCATCAATCATAATCATCGTTTATTGACAGTTTTTCCTCAGTGCAATTATATTCAAGATATGAAGTTGTATGATGTGTTGAAAATTTTTGGCTCTCATCCACTTCCCCAAACCTGCTAAAATGACTAAACATCAATTTTATTAAGGCAATTCACCCTAAACATGGCGGGAATGCCACTAGCACGCAAGGGGTTACAGAGGATTGAGAATAAGAGTAAAGAGGCGTTTTTGAGGAAAGGATACAGAGAAGGACGGGGAAGAAGCTCAAGGTATCAGATGTCGATTGACATTACACTTGAATATTTGAAGATTATAGCAATCGGGGAAGCAATTAAGGGGAAGGGAGTTCCACAGACAGGAAATGCGAGAGATGTTTGAGTAGAAGAGACGGTTACATTTAACCGTTTTGATAATGAAGGTTTGGGACCGAGATGCTAGCCTGGTAGCTCGCTTAAATTCTTGTCGTACGGGAACCAGCGAAAGCAGATTGTCGGAACAGTTGCCGTGAAAATACTTGTAGAAGCGACAGAGGGCGGCCAGGGAACGTCTGTGGGATAGAGATTGTAGACTAGATACCAGATCAAGACCTATCATCTTGCATATTCATCTCTGGTTTTAGTCGAGGACCTCGAGACATACAGCGGGAGTACTAGACCATATATGACAGTAATATTCCATGCAAGGGCTGATGATGAGGTTTTGTTCGCATAGCTGAGAAGTTTTCAGAGCTCCCCTCGGCAATACACAATCACGAGGTACAGGGAATAGACTTTAATTGATCCCTGCTTTAGAACCCTTATTCGTTGCTATATAATAGTACGCATGATGTTTGTAATTTTGAATGAATGATCCTGTTCAAAAGAATCTAGATGTGACTCCCAAGTTACCTTAGCTGCCTCACCCTTTAAAATTACGAACACATCTGCTCGACTAATTAACAGGATCCTACTCCTACTCATGAACAGATGCTTCTTGCGACAGACCCGAGATTCTGCATTCTTCCAATAACTGTATCTCAGGTCGATTCATCGTAGTTGGAGCTTAGCTCTGTGGGTTTTGATGAAACATAGTGCGCTCGTGCGTGTATCTGCAACGGGAATTAGCTTGCCCCAATATCGATAGATATACTTGGAAATGTGTAGCTATTATTTTAATGTTATTATTATTATTATTATTATTATTATTATTATTATTATTATTATTATTATTATTTCCTTTGATTTCTGTTTTATAAACATTTGCTTCCAGCTGCCAACCTAAGGTCAGAAACGGCTCCATGAACCTTTCTACTGATCAATTTTGCAAAAAAATCAAAAATAAAAAAAAATCCTAACATCACAAACATTTTACAGAAAAAAAGCTCTTTGTTATGTGCTGTTTGTACTTGAGTACAATTCGCGTATTTCTTTAAGGCATAGGCTACCAACAATTCAGTCAGTGATTCTATCGGAGCCGTTGCCAATTACTCCGAGGATTTCAACTACAACTGGAGTTATTGCTGTCCTCCTGTGCCACTTTCTTTCAGGGTTCTTGTATTTTGATAGTTTTTTGATGATCTTCAAAGATACATTACAATCTGCAATGTCTGCCACGACAATAAGTAAGTACATTCTGTTCCTTTAGTCTTTGATTGCGATGTTTGGGCGATTAGCTTTGATTGTTCTGTCTGTGTGTATTGTAATGTCCTATAAATTGTTACATGTCCTATCACTAGGTGTGAGTGATGTTCATACCAGTTTCTTCTTATTGTTATTATTATTATATTATGCCGATACTGTAACGGTTATTTGCGCGGAAAGTGAAATCGGCGGTCAGAGTTCAAATTCCAGTCTAATCTGTTCTGTTCATTTTAGCACAAATGCCTCTGGGAAAGCAAGAATCGTCTCCTATACTTCTATCAGTGTGGGAGAGTAGACTTGTCATTCTAGCATTGGATGGCAACCAGAGAATTAATACGCTGAATTCCAAAATGTTAGAGGTGGAAAAAATGGGAACATTCTACACTTTCTTCCAAAAGATGCATGGAAATTCAGATAATAAAGAAAAGTATCTATGGAGAGCCATGATCGCCGATGTTTTTAAGGGCCACAGCTTTTAAATAAAATTATTGGTTATCCTGAAAACAGGAATGATTTGGCACCATTCACCTTTCATAGTTTAATCCTAAAAAATAACTTTTGAGGTAAAATATGTCTTCTGAAATAAGATTTGTGACACTCTGCGTATTATATAGTGGAAAATACGTGATAGAATTTTAATAGGAATTTTTTTCTTTCTGGCCTTCGGTACAGGACGACAGATTAAATTACAAACAAAAAAATCAGAACGGATAGCAAAAATCTCTGATAATCATCAACCAGGATTCGAAATTACTACACCCATTTTTGACTCTCTGACCTTCAGGTCATTGCTTTTTTTCCCATCAGTCACACTGAAAAAGATTATCGCCAATATTACAATATTATTATCATAATTGCCATCGTAATTATCATCATCGTTCTTATTCTTGACTTCGCTATGGAGATATCACCCAAAATTTTAATTAAGATCTGGATTAATTTAATACGGCACGTACAGATTAATCATGTCAAATTTTAATCAGAATTTGTCAGAGCAATATGATATCGAGTTATTTTCTAATGAAAAAAGAAAAATCGAAAATAAAACCCAGATATTACAATCCTTAATTGGAAAAAGAGAAAAATGTAAAAGCCACAAAAGTCATGGCTGATATATCTGAAGGATTCCGATTCACTACATTAAACTTTTCATGTCGAAGGTCAAATTCCAAACACAATCACTCTGACAAACGTTACAAATTATCAAACAACATTTAGAAAAATCAGACTTCATCTCCGGTCAATGGAACCTTTTTATCTAGGTAGTCAGGCTACTGCATTTTAGACCAACAACTATTTTCTTTGATAGTTCATCTATTTTTTTAATGACCATAGTTTAATTTATATAAGAAATCTTTTCATGTTTGGAGACAATTGTCTTCTATGCTATGACGGTCTCATCAGTAAACCCAGCATAGAATTAAGTATAGGGTGACCCCAAAAAACGGGACTTTTTGAAGTGCGTATTGCCAGACAGGAGCAAGTGGAAACACTGGGAGACAGTGACCTTGAGCAAGTAAACATTTCGCCATTTTAGTAACGAGAATTAAATTCACAGTATCCCAGCTGAGATGTTGCAGCAGTCAATGAGGAATCTCAACAGCAGATTTCAAGAATGCATTCGTACAGGAGGACGCCATCTACAGGACGTAATTTTAAAAAAATGAAAATCCCATCATTGTTTCTTAAATGGCATGTTTTAAGGTTTCAATTACTATGAATTATATATGTTTCTTCCATCATTCTTGGTGTTATTTGATTGTTAAAATGTTCCCGTCTTTTTGGGTCACCCTATATATCAAAACCAATGGTAAAGAAAGCGAATCATAGTTTCAGAAGCAGTAAGAAAGAAATGGCGGCGATGGATATCAAGCGTGAAAGCACCACCAGAGGAAACTACGTACAACACTTAATTTTAGACTCGGTATAAATTGACATAGCTTGACTGAGATGGCCAACTTTATTCACTATACTCAACTAACCCTGAATCTTTGATTTCCACTCATTTCGATCCTTACAAAATAAACGTTATGGGAGAACTCGAGAAACCTGTTAATTCACTTAGGCCATTTCGTCACCGATTAAGATGTCAAATCCTGGGAGGATGGAACCATGATGCTGCTTCAAAGGTGGCGAAAGACGGGGGAGAAAAATGGCAGACATTTCAAAGCATCTAGGTACTGACTAAACTCGATGCAGCTTGATTTGGGTATCAGACGAGAACCGACGTTTCAACGTAATATGGCCATCAGCCACCTGAATTAGAGAATTGTTTTCATAAAAACTATCTGAATTGAAAGCCCATAGAAAAGCCTTTTAAACTAAAGCAGAGAAGACCATGTGCCTGTTGTGATTCGTCCTTTTATATATTTGTATCAGCCAAGATTGTCTTCGACCCAGTTAAAATGTTTTTTTGTTAATAACTTGCATTCCAGAATCATACAAAACTAAGCTTTGTCGAACACAAAGCAATATTGCAATACCTGAAGTAATTTTGTGTTATACGAATTTTTCCCGTCTGGAGAGGCGGACTTTTTAACATCAGAATTCAAACATGAGACCTTTACCTAGGCTTGAAGAACAATGTCTGACACCAATTGAAAATAAGAAACGTGTTAAGCTATGAAGGAATCCAAATCTGTATCTATGTTAATGTTATCCTCAACCCGTAGGGCACCTCGAGGTGGTGTAATGTCTTGCTAGAACAATTATGACTTAGTAGTGAGATCGATTCTCACTGGGTGCCCTTTACTTTCGGTCTTGTGCCAAATCCAAGCTACGCTTGGAAAATCACTATTCTCAACCCGTAAATTTGGTTAATTGTAGATATAACAAATAGGCAAAAAAAAGGAGCCTGCTTTCATTTCTTTTTAGAAGAAACTACCGATTCTTACGTCACAAAATCAAAAAAATTAAAATAAAATAAAAATAAACAGGATCAAATATTGGTTTACTTCTGGAAGTTATTTTAAAAAAATGTACCAAAATCTCTGGAACCCCCCCCCCACAAAAAAAACAAGATAAATAGCTTACTCCAGATTTCTGTTATCAGAAAGTGAAATTTAAACACTCGACGAAAAAAAAAATAACTGAGATGAAATTATTTTTCCTTTTCCCTATTTTATCTAATACTCTGCCTAGGGTGAAATTTAGTCGTTCGTATGACTGTATTCCTTTCTCTGTAAATATATGTGTGAGACTATCTTTCTATTTGAGCGAACACGTGTAGTTCTGTTCGTGTGTATTTATGTGATTGTCGCTGCTTGAAAGTATTAGCGAAAAATGTGCTTGGATAAAGGAGATTATAGGATAAGGGACGCAGGAAGAATCGACTATTAATTGTAAGAAGACAATGTATGGTTGTTAGCTACAAGGAAGGGTTTCAACAAACGAAGTAAGATGCAACGCAGAAATCCGAAAGTCAATTGGAATATAAAAAAATGCCTTCCGAAAGCCAAGGAAAGATTAAGAAATAGGAAAACCTCGTTCGAAGCCAACATTAATGACCTGTTTTTCCACGTGCCATGCCTCTTCCAGATTTTTTTTGGATATTTCACTTTAACTCAACTCCCCAAGTTGTTTGGTTCACCAGCGCTGTAGCCTGATATTGAACTTCTGAACACAAAAACACATGACCCAGTGGATAAAGATGTTGGTCAGATTCAGTGACTAGACCCAAAGATTTGCGGACAGCGTTGATCATTCACGTCCTGTTGATACAGGACATATAAAAGAAACCTAAATTCATAGGCTTTTAAACTATTTTTCCGTACGAGTTTTCGTAATCAAGAACGCAGTTGTAGCTCTTGTTATAAATGCATCGCTACTTTTGATCCTGTGTGTTCTCTCTATCTCTGGAAATATATATATATATATATATATATATATATATATATATATATATATATATATATATATATATATATATATATATATATATATATATATTTTTTTTTTTTTCATTAAAAACGACTGACAAGGTGCTTTTATTTAGTTTTTCTAACTAAATAAAAACTAAATAAAAGCACCTTGTCAGTCGTTTTTAATGAAATGTGCTTGAAAGAAGGATTGCTGCCTAAATACACAAATATATATATATATATATATATATATATATATATATATATATATATATATATATATATATATATATATATGTGTGTGTGTGTGTGTGTATATATATGGCTGTATATGTATATATATATATATATATATATGTCTGTATATATATACAGACATATATATATACATATATATATTATTGTCTTCCACAGACAACTGTATTACAACTCATCAGGCTAGACGTTGCCTCTAGCTAGGATCGAAACCCGACTGAATTCTACCACTACGCTGTCGGCGAACGGCAGGGATGAAGGTGAATTGTGGCGTATTTATTTTTAGATTTAGATAAACACACAGTGACTGACAGTGACTCAATTCTGCCGAAGAGTCTTGCTATATTAGCTTTAATAGTCACTGTTTACAAACACACGCTTCACTCCCACAGAGCTCTACCGAAATTAATTTTTCAGGAGCCAATATATATATATATATATATATATATATATATATATATATATATATATATATATATATATATATATATATATATATATAGCATCATAATGTTGTCGGATCCAAAGAACCATTTGACCAAAAAGTCTTGAGTCCTTGATGCATATTAAGAAATTCCTCTTTAGCACTTATGATGCTGGATAAAAAATGACATTAATTACCCCCACAACCGATACTTTTGCTTTGCTTCTCTTCATCCTTCTTCTTCTTCTTCTTCTTCTTCTTCTTCTTCTTCTTCTTCTTCTTCTTCTTCTTCTTCTTCTTCACCTCCTCCTTCCTTTTTCATATTCTGTTCCTCCTATTCTATTACATCTAACGTCGTATGTGTGTTTATTTATTTAAAAAAAAATAGAGTTCATTAGTTTAAAACAAAAAAGAAACCGTTAGCAGTTCATTTGATAAAAATCGCCTGAGGATACCGTAAGCTTGAAACCAAGGTCGCAGATTCATCCGCTCTCCTGATTTTAAAAGTGTATAACGCACGCAATTCTCTGTATATTTACCTGCCCTTAATTAAAGGCGTTTGGTAGTCGTTCGAAACTCTTCAGTCTTTTTCAAAGTTCTCGTGTACACAAAGAATTTTCTTATGAACGGCATTTGGAAAACAGAATCAACGATAGTTGCAAACTTTGATATCAAAATTTCTGTTGATATGTTGAATTTGGCTGTGTGGATGGCGTAACGGTTAACAACACGAGCTGAGATCAAATTCCGGTCTAGTCTGTTGGCTTCAATTAGTATTTTTGCTGTTGGACAAAGGCATAACTGTATACTTTCTCTCAAATAACACGGAAAACTGGATAATCTACCTTTTGAATAGAATCACGACCGAGGAGTTTAAAATTTGAGAAGGCAAAGAACAACGATTCAACTCACCGCGCACCAAATGCCATGTCGGCAGTTCACATGGAAAAAAGTTAAGGGATCTTTGGAGAATTATACACCGTCTACATTCTGAAGGGACACTGTTAATTAGAAATAGTAATAAATTTGGAGACAATGGATAGCGGCTCGGATTGAGGAATCAGAGAGACGATTTCGAATTCCAGTTGAATTCATTACATTCACTTATGTGCTAATAACCTTCAGAAACGTGTGAATCCTCTTCTACTCCCCCAGCTATAGGTAAAATAACAGGACAGAATGGGTTCTATAAAATCGGATGGCATCTGGTCTACCGCAGAAAGAAATGGCAACCTACTGCGGGAAAAAATCTGCCTCGTCAGTCATGCATCGAAAGATACATGATGGCCTTGTCGTGTATCACGCATGGCGCATAACTGACTGACTAAATTGTTTATTTTGTGAAATGAATGAAATTATGTTGACTGATTTCTAATTTACGGTTTATCAATCTTTTGCGGGGATTATTTAAAGGAGAAAACTTTTTCGGATTGTAAGAATATTTGATGGGGTGCGATGAATATATTAATAATAATTTATTTGAGATTACCGATTTTTCCAGATACAAATTCTACTATTTAATCCAATTGATTCACACGTTTCCCCTGGATATTTACGCGTAATCGAATACAAAGAAACCTAGTGGGATTCGAACCGTGGACTCATATTTCTCATTCCAAGCATCTATTCATCACATCATTGGCACAGGCAAATAATTGAATGGAAAACCGTCCGATGGCCTGCCTCTTTTGAAAATCGGTATTTGAAATGCTGATCGTTTCTAGTCCTGACCTTTTGTCTGACCATGATTAAATCTTGGTGCAACCGAGAAATCTTTTAAAAACGAGGACATTATGTCGTTCTATTCTCACGCGTAAAGAAAGCAAAGCGTTGCTCTAAGTTCACTAGTTACTGTGTATCCTACCACCGTCATTTTATCAGACAAAATTTCGAATCTCCCAGCCGAGGGTAAATTCAGTAAATACGACCTTTCTCGCGTTGGAAGCTTGCTGCAGAGTTCGTTCAATCTTATTTATCAAGCATATTACGCTGTACTGAAATAGGCTAAATCTATTGACAGTATTCGCTTTAGTGCGGCACAAGTACAAATGTGTAATGTGTATAATGTCGATTCGTTCAAATTAGAAAGGCGTGTGTGACTTTAATCATTATTTCCGAATCTTGTACTGCCTTCTAAATTCAAACATTGACAATTACTGAAGTAGGGGTGATGATGATCTTCTTCTGCTGGAGCGGTAGCTAATCCTTCTTGCAGACGCCTGTTCAGGCACATCCGTAGTTCTTCAACAGCCACACCGCCATCATGTGGTCTATACAGCAACTGTGTTTAGCAGATCTTACAATTTCCGGTGGAGAAATCTTAACCTTACGTATTCTGTTGTTGAACAAACCCATTACGCTCAAAGCCCCTGTTACGATAACTTGTGACTTTGGGCTAGCACAAACATCGACGGCTTCCGAATAGGTTTCGTCAAAGCAAGTTCGTCCATAAAGCGTGCGATAGTTTTCAGACATTTACTAACAGTGCTGCGCGAAGAGAATGCCTCATCAGGACGTTATTATAAGACTAGTGTATCCTTACCGTCTAAAATGACGGCAATCGTTAGAACATTTTGATAGTGAGGTGCGATGAAACTAAAGTTTAGAAACAATGTGTTGAGATTCAATAAAGCGGAGATAAAGAATTCACAAGTAAAATAGAGATGAATGAACCGTTTAATTAATTCGTTTCCTGTATAATTGTATCTATGATTCATTGATTTGTCCAGGTATTATATAAATAGCATTTTGCTCAATACTCTTTCATGTTAAAAATTTTGTGTGTTTAATATAATACTAAAATGGAAACATCTATCGAAAAGAAAAAGATTACCAACCGAACGACAAAGACGGAGTCGTCAAAGCCAATTTCAAGAACAAGTTGAAGCAAGATGATCACTTAAAAGACAAAGGTATCTCAGTGCCTTCAAAGGTTTGGAAAAATCAAAGGTTTATACAAATAAGACTGCAATCTAAGAAACAATAGAGTAAAGAAACTAATTAAACGGTTCATTTTGCTCGGAATGTAATTTTGTTTAAATGCTTGTAAATATTTTATTTGTATATATTAAATCTAATAAGAGAAGTAATCTCATAAATTTACAAAACTGATTTAGCTCCGATGCCTCTAAAATGGAACAGAAAATGTATAAACAAACATTACTAATTATGTGTAACCGCCTTACCAGATCGATCGTAATGATATTCGAACTTGTCTTATGGTCCTACAGCGGTGAAACACTGGTTTCCGTACGATCACCAAAACTAAGCAACGTTGAATCTGGTCAGTATCTAGATGGTTAACCGCTTTGGAATACCAGTTCCTGTAAGGTTCGATATACGGGTGGTGTAGTGGATAATGGCTCGGAATCGTTAATCGGCGAGCCGAATTTTAATTTCACTTGGGTTCGTTACGCACAAATACCAATGGGAAAGGTACGCATCTACTTTTTCTCCCCGCCCCCAGTTAATTAGTCTGAATTGTATAACTAAATTATTATCCTCCCACCACTATACCATCCCCCCAAAATCTTAAAATCTAAAAGTATTTTCTGGCTTTAAATAACCTTCAAAATGTTGACAAACCGTATAAAACGGATCAACCAGTATTCGAACCCTGGTCTCGTGATCGGAATGCTAATTTTTTTAATTAATCACCTATAGACTAAAGAGAAATGTATCAAATAGTGCTGAAAGTTATAACGTATGGTAGATAATGGGCACTTGTGATAGGACTTTTATCAATTTGATACTTCCCGGCTTATCAACCCTGTATGCATTATGTAAATCCGAAATATACTTAAGATTGCTGGAGTTTTGGTTGTGTTTTCAAGAGTTCTCGCGTCTAAGTACAAACCGGGGTCGACGTTACTTAAAATTTGTGACCTAACGAAAATTGGTGTTTTCAACATGATTGGATGATAGGCTTGGGATTCAAAGTTAAACTGTTATTAACATTAAATATAAAAAAAAATGTTGACTTCCTTATAAATCTCCAATCAAAATATTGCAAAGAAAATATGAATATTGCATTTCTAGTCAATTCGAAAAATACAAACTTCGAATGAGCTAGATGATGTTTATCTGGAGGAAATCACAGTTTAATTTACACCAGTGTTAGAAGTTCTCTTCTTTTTTTTCCTTGAGCGAAGCTGTCATCCGTGGAAATTATAAAATATAATATTAATGATGATTTTCTAGCCCACCAAAATAATGTCAGGTTCTCCATTGTATCTTCGCAAGATTTTCGACAACTTTCCTGGCTGAGCTATTGCGAGAGCTGTCCACCATTAAGCATATGGAGGACATGGTGGCACAGCGCCTGACTCGTTGAATTAGCCCACCGATAACACTTAGTATACTGCATTGAAATGTGTACAAATCCGTAAATAAAGACTCACAGGGTCGTATTCGCCATCTCTAAGATCGTCTACAGGATAGTGTATAAACTGTAGTTATACGATACACAATATATTCATACGGGGAGTTATTAATATATATATATATATATATATATATATATATATATATATATATATATATATGTATATGTATATATATACATATATATATAATATATATATATATATATATATATATATATATATATATATATATATATATATGTGTGTGTGTGTATATATATATATATATATATATATATATATATA
>OZ038484.1:89917384-89949884 GCA_964036315.1 Acanthosepion esculentum
CTACAAGATTGGCAAATGGGTCTCACCGTTTTAGAGTTGAACTAGCAAGATGAAATTGTCAGTTCTATTTTAATAGTTTTCTTTTACGAACTTCTCGCCTGTGAAAGTCCGTAAAAAGATTTCAAGGCAACGCCAGCCGCCACCTCCTGTCATCTTGAACACTTCTCCCTTTTTGTCCTTTCCTCAGTCCCCCCCACAATCCAATCCATTTTCAATCTTCTCATTCTCCTTCATTTTCACTCCCTGCAACGCTGCGAGTTCTACAGGCATTGTCGCCTTGCTTGGGTTAAAAATACACACACACACGCACGCACGCACGCACACACACACACACACACATTACATTATATATTATATATATTATATATATATATATATATATATATATATATATATATATATGTGTGTATGTGTGTGTGTGTGTGTGTGTGTGTGTGTGTGTGTGTGTGTGTGTGTAAGCAAATATATGGATATAGATCCGACAGTTTGAGGGAAAATATGAAAAAACAAAATCCGAATATGCGAATATTAAAATTCAGTTATTTTATTTTGATTATTCTTATGTCTATCGTCTTTTTATGTTGACTTAATATCGTTTATGTTTTAATAACTATGTCCTGAAGAAGGTCTACTAGACCGAAACGTCTGACGTCGACATTGAAACATTAAAACAGTAAACTTGCATATTCGGATTTTGTTTTTTCATATTTTTCCTCATATATAAATATATATATATATATATATATATATATATATATATATATATATATATATATATATATGGGAAAAAGAAATAAATTTTATGTATAAACAGCATTTTTAGGGAAATATACGACAAAGTGTATTAGTTGGCCAACATAATGAGTGAGGCCATAATTTTTATTTAAAAAAGATGTTATTTTACTTAAAACAGAAAGCAATTTTAATAAGACGAAAACGTAGAAAAAAGTGTTTTACTTACTAAATCATCCACAGTATAATTACGTCCAGGTTCTTACATTTTCACCTTTTTGGCAGATCTTCTATTATCACAATGTGGGATATTTAACAGCTAAATTTATTAAATAAAAATAAAATTGGCGGGAACTATATACCGGCCAGAAGCATGCATTAAAAAATAAAAATAATATTGAAAATTCTCAGTGTCTCTTCTCCTTCGTGCGCATGTGTAGTCCCATTAGCGTAAACGCCAGATGAATCCATAAAGGACGTAACGCGTCACACGAAGAATTTTCCATTTGTATGCACACACACACGCACATATATAATTAATTTATATTTGCTCTACTCTGTATTGATCACTATTTAAGAACAGTATTTTTTTGGTATTGCAATTTATTCCATATACACCAATGCTATAATTGTATATATATATATATATATATATATATATATATATATATATATATATATATATATATGATAGAAATTATTAGGAGGATTTGATAATTATAATTAAGTAATTCATCGAGCCTGAAACCTCAACAGAGTGCAGAAAGCACTGGACGTGGATGCTCAATGCCAATGTCCCAAATGAGGACGAAACGGTCGTCCAGTGCTTTCTGCATTCTGTTGAGGTTTCAGACTCGATGAATTACCTAATTATATATACAGTTTCGGCCAAAATGTTCACAACGGCATTGTTTTAGTCAGAAAAGTAGATATAATTCTTTATCAAAGTTATTTTATATTCTATAATTTTCACAGACAATACGTGCGATATTATCTGTTATTGTCTGAGATTTTGGTGTAATTAGAGAGGATAATACAAAAGTTATGGATGATTTAGTGATTTACACCAAAACCTATGGCGGCAAAAATTATCAGAACGGAAAATTATTGAATATAAAACAACTTTAATAAAAACTTATACCTACTTTTCTGACGAAAACAATGCCGTCCTGAACATTTTGGCCGCAACTGTATATATATATATAACCATATTTGACAGGATGAAAGACGACTGGCCATTTCATCAAGGCATATTTAGAAAGAAATATCTTAAAGCATATAATTGCTATGTCATGATGTCGGTTCATTACAAAACCATATCAAAGCTTTCATATATTTTCTCTTCATTAGAGGTATTTCCTTCCATATGTAGCTCTTCTGTGTATTCCAGCTGTTTAATAACAGGGCTCTACTGAGACGTATTTAAGTACAATGCATTAGCTGGTACCGACTAACGTCGACTGATATTTGTTTCAATACTCACTTCTACGGAATCGCTAATAATAATAATAATAATAATAATAATAATAATAATAATATACTCGTGAAAATTTAACGCTTTAAGATTTGAATTTTCCGATGAATAAAAATTCTCAAGTTAATGATCGAATAATTTCCTTGCGCCTTCTACAACAAAAAATCAGAAGAAATTCCCATATTGCAGAGTTAAATATTAAGTCTTTAAAATATTTTGCATTAAGAACTTTAAGTATGAATGCAGGTGATTATATGAAGAGTTAAGTGGATGCAAATGAAAAAGATTGGCAACATTTCTGTCTTTTCTTTCTTTTTTCTTTTATACTAGACGAGCTTTCTCTCCAGAATCTATCTTACATATCTATAAGTCTACAATTCGTCCATGCTTTGAATATGGCTACCACATAGGGTTCTATAGACTTGGATGGCAACTGGTCTACAGCAGAAATAAATGGGAAAAATCTGCCTCGTCAATCATGTATCAGAAGAAACATAATCGCCTACTCGTATATCACACATGACACATAACTGACTGATGATATTAGCAGCAAGTTTTCATCCACTTAGAGTTAAATTGGCTAGATGTAACCGCAAATTCTTTTTTTCTTGCACTTCTCACCTGTGGAGCTCTCTTCCGGTTCCACTGTTGTATCGGCACCTAGTTCTGCAGGTCTCTTGGGCGACGGCGTCGATTCACTTATATTTCCGTTGCTTTCTCTCTTTCACTTCCTCGGGAGGGTGATTTCTAGCTGATTTTAGTTCCGAAAACTTCAACAAAAGAAGTTTAAATTTATCTAGTTTTATTTAACACGTCGACGGGTACATCTTCTAACTAAGCCAGTGGGGTTGATCTCTCACCCTCATTGGGGAACAAGTTCGCAGACACGAAATAACACATCTACATTCCTCGACGTGCAAAACTTAACTCCTTGAAATCCCTTTCTATATCTAGCATTCCTAAGCTCGTTTTAGCCAATCACAATCGACTTCCTTTGATTTCCTGTATCTGACCTCAAAGGTAAAAATGAGAAAGTCAGAGAAGAAATACAATTCTCTAACAAATAATAGTCTGCCACTACTATTTAACTCCACGCTTTTCAGCCAAATTTAATGTTGAAAAAATTAAATTCAATATCAATCGCTATCTATTATCTTTCTGGTTAACCTTTCATTGTTCTCTCTCATTAATAATGTTTGTTTTTCTAATTCTTTCAACCTCTTGTCTTAGTGACTGCATGGAGTTAATTTGATTGAAAATAGTCCTATTTCTATGTATTGGCACGACGAAACCAACGCACTAACTAACATACAACAGGTTAGCGACTGGTGGCGAATAGACGCGCCTTATGAACTCGACGTCGTCTTAGAAGTTGTATTTTGGACAAAATTACCCTTTGGGGGAAAATCTCTCAATGTTTACAAACAAAAATTCATCCCTGATCGGCCTTTGCCATGGTTAGAAAGGGGTCGCGTCCCTCAGAGAGCAATCAGTCTGGGGTTAAAAGTCGGTAATTAAACTCTTCCACTAACAATGAAAAAACCGGTCATCAAAACCTGATTAACTTCAACGTTAGGCGTGTTGACTCAATGTTGAATCAATTAATCTAAGAAATCCGACGAAATGGAATCAGTCAGTCAGTTATGTGCCATGCGTGATATACGTTTAGGCGATTATGTATCTTTCGATATGTTATGGTCCAGGTTCCTTGTACCACGGTGATATTCCAAGGTAGAACCAATGAAGTATAACTCGAACACAGGTATGGAATAACACAGATATATTACAAACAGAATATGTACAAAAGAATTCGAAGTGTTATTAATAACAATCAGGTTAGGTTAGAGAGAACTATGTTGTCTCGACCAGTATCACTATTCCAATGTCTTACAGTAATCGTCTGACGCGACTGACTCACTGACTCTGTCTGACTCACACTATATTCATTAACACGCCCACGTGTGTCAAATGTGGCACAAGGCCGGTTTAATGTGGGTTTTCCGAGCCTGTAGGCTCGGGCAAAAATTGCTCGTAGAACCCGTATAAACGGGATCGGGGTGGTCAACCACTTCGAACGAGGCTTTGCCCTTCGGCGGAGCCTCGTCCGAGTTCCTCCCCGCCCAAAGACAGAGAGTTCCCCTCTGCCTCAGAGGCAGAGAGTTCGACCGGCTAGCTGAGACGTCCAAAATGGACTGACTCACACTGCTGCTTCCTCTTGAGGCGTAGTATTTATGGTGTACGGGATAGTCCATTACTATTATGGGTAAGTTCCCATAACACGATACATGACTGACGAGGCAGATTTTTCCCGCAGTAGGTTGCTGTTTCTTTCTGCTGTAGATAAGTTGCCATCCAGGGCTATAGAACCCGGTGTGTCCTGCTATTTAACCATAGTTGTTGGGAGAAGAAGAGGATTCATACCTTTCCCAAGGATATTAGCGCATAAGTGAATGTAATGGATGTGACTGGAATTCGAACTCAGCTCTCCGATTCCTCAATCCGAACAACTATCCATTACTCTACCGAATCACGAAGATTATAAACAAGTATGTTTCCACTGCACTTGAAAATCCTCAAACGATAACAAAAGAAAACGGGAACGCACGAAATTCCTTCTATCGATTAATCCTGGCTATGACGATAAACTATATCCGGAAGGAAGGCTTCTAATTGGCAGATTGGATTAATTTAAACCTGATTTAATCTTAAATCTGCAAATAGTCCTCAAGGAGCCACCTCTTAATTGTTTTTTAAAATAAATTTCCTCATATACCATAGAAATTTCAACTGTCTCTTCCTAATGTTGAGTATAAGTTTCATCATTGTTTCCATTTTCTCTAACATTTCATCGTTGCTCAGATATTCGGTTCATGTATCCTCTGCATCCTTGTGTAAAAACCACATGTCTGTTGCTTCAAGTCTTTTCTTTATCTTTGAAAAGCTTGTCCAACATTCACTGCCATATTTACACATATCCCGTAACAATTCAGTACCTTTTTCTTTTTAACACAGTTTTTCTGTTTCTTAGTACTCCGATTAGCTTTTGGAATGCATCTCTGGCTATCCCAATGCGTCTTCGGATTTAAGCGTCGTAATGTCTGCCTTCTGTTAAAACACTTCCTATAAGAATATCGTAAACAGAACATAGGGACATAAATGAACTCTTACTTAGAATCAGAGAGAGATGATATTTCGTTCAAAGAAGATATTGAGGAAAGGTCATGCATTGTTTTGTTTCATAAGTAAATTCTATTATACGTTCGTTTTTGTTTTGGTTAATTACAAGATTAAGTAATACGTATTATGCAGGGATATATTAGTAAAGCATCATCAATATACCGGAAATATGTTTCTCGTTAAGGAAAATACGTTGGAAATGATTTACAGCGAATTTTTCAATTTTGTCATTCAGTTACCTACCATTGTTTTGCTATATATAAATTCGCCCATATATAATGCTCGCTAAGGACAACCCAGGGGCAACAGTCTTTCAGACTTGAACATAACCTTCAGGTAACCTTTTACACATTTTCTCTATCCATGATATTGATTATACTCGTAAATGTGGCGTAAATTTACATATGACAGAGACGGTGTAATCTTAAAAATCAACAGTATATGGTAAGAGTTAATTTCACGCCACAATTCAGTCATCAGATTAAGTAACACGTCTGCCTCAGCAGGTTGTATATAACCTTGTGGATTTACAGAAGTGTGGCAAGGAGGAAACCCGCTCTTCTCTTTGTTTATGGCTACTGCTCGTGTCATGGTTTCTAGATTACTTATTTATGCTGTTTGGGGGGTTGAGGAAGGTGTGAATGCAAATCGGGAGCGCATATTTAGATCCATAACACATAAAATGCTTATTTATTTAGTATTTATATATTTAGTTACTTATTATATATATATATATATATATATATATATATATATCGAGAGAGAGAGAGAGAGAGAGAGACAGAGACAGAGACAGAGAAAGATAATTTTATACTACTCCAAACTTTACATTCATACATACTTGCATATGTTTTCGTCTCTTTCTGTATAGAATCAAACGATGTCTATCCAACTCGACCTCATAATACTCACTTACTTTCTTTTCTCCCTCCCTAATTCAGTCGCTCTCTTACTTTCCTTTTGTCCCCCCCCCCTCAGTCTGTCGCTCTTTACCCTACGTTGTCCTTGTGTCTTGTATGTTATTTATGTGTGTGTGTGTGTGTGTATTTATGTCTGTAAGACAATAAAAGAGTTCATTTATTTGAACCTGTATTGATTTTTCATGGATATTTTACATTTTGGCAGATTTCTTAATGAACTTACTTTATCTATTTACAACTCACACACACACACACACACACACACACACACACATACACACACACACATACACACACACACACACACACACACACACACACATATATATATATATATATGTATATAAATCTCTATAGTTTATTGTGGCCAGTTTGCATAATTTTGCAGATTTAAGAATAAATCAGCTTTTAATGATTCCAATTTAAATATGCAGTAATTTATTTGTATCAGTTTTCCTATAATTATTACAACTAGTTTTAACCCGTGAATATTTAACGTTTTTCCTATTTTAATATTCTGATGAATGTCATTTCTTCAGTTAATGATTGAGTAAGCGCATGACCAGTTCTACGACAATAAAATATCCGTAGATATTCCCCTATCCTATCGGTAAATACTTGAGCTTAACAAATTTAACAAATTACTGCATTTGCAATCATAAATATGAATGCTGGTTGTTATTTTAAGAAGCGGGAAAAAATGAAAAGGTTTGAAACTGAAACAGCCGTTAAACACTACTATCTTTACTTTTTCATTTTTTCATTGACTTTCTCATTGAAACCAAGTATCGTCTTTTCTCCTTTACGCCGCGATCAAAACGGAATAGTTCATTATTAATGAAGTATTAGCAGGGCGTAAAGGTCGTGCGAACTAAAGAAGCGTGGCACAAGCACAGTTATAATAGGTCGCTGTTCAGAAGAAAAAATATAAAATGAAAATTACTAAATAATATAATCGTGTGGCTAGCCGAATCTGGCACGGATGACGTAGTCTCGGGAGTTTCTGATATGAATAATAAATATAGGTTTTTGACTTTTGGGTATGGTGAAATAAAATTCACCAAAGTTCAAGGTTCAAGTCAACATAAAGCAGACTGATGGAGAATAAATAAGAACTAGTTATAGTTGAAAACAAGAAACCGGCTATAATCTGTAATAGAAAAGATTAAAAAAAGACTGTTAGCCCAAGGACAGCTGGTCAGAAGAAATGTCCATGAGAGAGACAGAGAAAAACGAGGATGAAGTCATGTTTTTTTTATCATTTCACTCTCAAAGAAGGCAATAAAGCCACTAAGACGCAGGGACATTATAAACCACTACGACATTAACGAGCGGGGACAAAAGAACTGGATTTAGAAGACAGTATTACGATTAGTATTGCATTTAAGTTGCAAACTTCACTGGAAAGCAAGAAGCTGGAAGAGTTCAACGATCGAGAAGTGCGAGAAAAGAAGCTATTAGCATAGAAATTACGGCTAGTATACAAGAGGAGGATGTGATATATATATATATATATATATATATATATATATATATATATATATATGTATGTATGTATGTATGAGGGAGAGAATAAGTGTAGGAGTTACCGAAGCAACAAACTGTCAGGTTTTCGTTATTCTCGAGGACTTGACACTAAGCTAATTCAGCTTCTTTTTCGTTTCTTTTTTCCTTTCCAAACAAACAAATAAATAAATAAATAAAAGAGTATAAATAAAAGAAAAGGCAAATATATAGTCAGAAACAATAAAAAAACTGTTCTCTTGTCATTCAGGATATTTTTCCATAAAAAAGACCTGCAAATTCTTGAAGGATAAGAAAAACGGAAGAAATTGATAAACAAATAAATATTTTAAAAAATACTTCGAAATGCCACGACACAAATCCATTGCAGAACTCAGCTTAAAAAAAAAGACAATAGGAGGACATGCCGTTTGCTTTCTTCATCTTTTCCGTTTGAATTGTTCTTTTTCTAATAATCTATAAGGCATATTCAGTTCATGCCATGTTTCCTCACTGACATGTGCAGTCTCTTCATGGTTCAGGTCAGGCTATCGGATTTTTTTTAACAAATTCTATTTTGTTTATATACTGGCATGGTTACTAGACGTTACTCGAATTAGCATTCCTTCAAAAATCACACTATAACACTGCTTGGTCGTTCGTTGCTTATAGCCCTAGCGTATGTGTCTTGTGCCCCGCCATTACCTCGGATAAATAAAACCGTTTCGTTTTAAGTGGGTTGAATGACGGAAACAAAAAGTATTCAGTAACTGTTCTTTTTTTTTTTTTTTTTGCGAATAGGAGGGAGCTTTAGAAAAAAGAAGTGAGAGTAGCCGATAACGCACTCATGCGTTTAACGACCGCTTCACTGAAATCAAAACCATTGTTAATATTTTCATTTGTACCCACTTACTTTAAATAATGCCCTCCGTTCATCCGTATGATTCTTATTGCACTATTTTGTTAACGATGTTAAACTCAAATATTTAACGATGCGATAGTGGAATTTCTAAGGACTATAAAAGTCGCGGAACTTACCATGAGCTTATTAAGTCATTAAATTAAGAGTTATGATTCATTTGAAAAAGTCGGAAGAGCGCGAAATGTTCATCTGTATTTCTATTTACTATTAATATTTGACTGGTTATTTTAAACTGACCGGCATTTAAGTAAAATACTGTTTATAAATATGAGTGTTTTGTTCGTTTTAATCGAACATATCTCGTTATCAAAGTCGGGATTTAAACACGTTCAATTAATAGTTGCAATGTGGATATCATTTCATTTGTCTGTTTGTTTGTTTCTTTCTTTCTTACCTTCTTTCTTTGCTTTCCTCTTTGTTTCTTTCCTTTGTTTTTTCTTTTTTCCTTCTTTGTTTTTTTCTTTGTTTCTTTCTTAGCTTCCTTCTTTGTTTCTTTCTTTGTTTCCTTCTTTGTTTATTGTTTCTTCTTTGTTCCTTTCTTTTTTGTTTCTTTTTTGTTTCTTTCTTCTTTGTTTCTTTTTTGGATGTCTGTTTCTTTCTTTGTTTCCTTCTTTCTTTGTTCATAATTTGTTTCTTTCTTTTTAGTTTGGTTGTTTGTGTCTTTCTCTTTACTTTCTTTCTTTAATAATTCCGATTCGTTATCCATTACATCAAAGTCACCTCCAAGCTTACAGCACCTGGTATTACCTAGCGGTCACTCATCTAGTTATTGACTAGGCTTGACGTTACTTAATTTTGAAAACCGGTGTTTCAGCGTGATATGGACGTAAGCGACTCAAAAACATTTTGATAACGGTAAAAAATGTTTATAGTCGTATAGATGTCACTGCTCGTAAGGAGTACAAGCGTCTCCTCAATTAAGCAAAGTTACTGTTTCCTGATAGAATATGACAAAGTATAGCATCTGGCAAGTTCAGTTCTAGAGATTATTGGCGGCTCTGCAAGAGTGTGCTGAACAAGAACAAATCCTCAATCCTTCCTTTATTCAATCAATTTGAAGTCCTGGCATCTACAGCAGATAAGGTTGAATGCTTTGCTCGTAAATTCTCTTCCAACTCAACTATCGACTCATTTGGATTACCCACACTTTATTTTCCCCATAGAACTGGGGCGGTACTGAGTGATATGCGCATAACCCCCTCACTGGTTTCTGATATTCCAATTAGACTACCATAAGGTGACGGGATCCTAGCCGTCGTCCTCTAGATATGTACTCTAGAAGTTTTCTCCAAACTCTACAACTATTACCTCGCTGCAACCTGCAAGCCAGATTGTTTGAAGTTCTCCTCTGTAGTTCTTGTTTTTAAGAACTTTGGAGAAACTATTAGTTTCCTATCGTTTTTCGGGAAAGTATTTGCGGCTTTAATCAATTCTGACGTGGTTAGCATCTTACCTCACACGACCTACTCTCGAGCAAACAATATGGCTTTCGTTTTGCTCGGTCTACTTCTGATGTGTTTACGGCTATGAGGGAATATGCATATCAAGCTCTTGATAATAATTAATGATCTTCCGAACGTCATCAGTTCTCAAGTAAGTATTTTTGAAGATGACACTACCACTTACACGTGTCTCAATAGCACATCCATCAGATCTGCCAAAGTTAACCTGGTCGCTGCTCTTGAAAAGCACTTCCAATCAGTGGTTAACTAAGGCAGGAAATTGTTTGTAAATTTTAATGCTTTTCAAAATAAACTGCTCTGATAGAGATCCTTCCCTGGGTGATGCTCGACTCCAAGGGGAACTTCTCACTGTGCTGTCTTGGACTAACGTTTTCAACTGACTTGAATTGGGACAGCTACATTGAATCAATAGCTGCAAGCAAAGTTGGTTCATTGTGTCGTGCCAGAAGGTTTTTCTCGTCAGAGTCCATCTTGCAGATTTATAAATCTATCATTCGTCCGTGCATTGAATACTGCTGCAATATTTGCTGTGGTATCCCTGCAATCTCATCTCGAGGTTCTTGACAAAATACAAAGAAGGATCTGCAATGTAATAGTTCCTGACTTCCCATTACAAATTCAGTGACTTTCTCACCAACATGACGTGGCTTCTCTCTGTATTTTGTACAAATATCTTCATGTCAACTGAATTTAAGCGCGCTTAGGAAATGTATGAATCTTCTTCTTTCTCACCCACAAAGTTATGGGTAAATAGCTGGAGAGACCGGGTTCTATAGACTTGGATGGCAACTGGTCTACTACGGAATGAAATGGGAACCGACTGCGGGAAAAATCTGCCTCGTCAGTCATATATCAAAAGATACATGATCGCTTAAGCGTGTATCACGCATGGCATATAATTGACAGACTAGACTGGCATCTAGGTCCCACCATCTTAGAGTTGAAATAGTTAAATGTAACCGCTACGTCTTTTCCAAAAGTTTCTTTTCTCTCACTTCCCGCCTGTACAAATATGTTCAGTTTGCTTGTTTCCCAGAAAACTACAATTTTCAAAAATTTAAATGCGACGTCAATCGTCATTTTCTGTCTTCTGGAATCCTGTTTACCTTTATTCCATTATTCACTCCTCCCCGTACCCACTCTTTTCTCTCACTTTCACTCCCTGTAACCACTTGCGTAATAATGGCATCCCTCCTTGCTTGGAGTGGAATGATTGTAAAAAAAAAGAAAGATAACAAAATACGGATACTAAATACTTTCGCGTTTCACTTAACTCGATCGAGGCTTAAGTGATAGGGCCGTAAGCCTTTTGGCGTTATCTTAACAAGGACAGCATCTTACTTATCTCCACTCAGTTGGGGTCGTCAGATTTCAGGCCAGTTGGAGAGGTTTTGACAGCTGAAGCAACTGAAGCCTTGTACTGAGTGAAATTTCGTATTTAAAAAAAAAGACAGAAAGCTCTGGATAAAATAAGAGAGCAAAAAACGGATCACCATTTTTAAATACTAGTGATTTTTCCGCTATAAAAGTAATCACGCTGAAGTTATAATTTGTGAAACATGACAGATAAAAAAAGCTGAAAATTTTAAAGTAAACTTTAGTTAAGATCATTGATTGGAATTTTTTGACATTTTTTCTCAGTATCTAAATTCAGATCTTTGGTTGAAGGAAAATGATTCTGTGATTACTCGCTTATTGGGTAATATATTATTGAAAGACAAGAATATCTTAAAAAATTCTAGTCACGTTCCATTCAATTTCTAGATCGATAAACAAGCAAATGAAGCAAGTATTTCGCCATATTTCTGAGTTTATTCATTTAGCAAAAATCAAAAACAAATATGACGATTTAGACAAATTTAAATGGAAAGCTACATTACTAAAAAGAAACTTTACAATTTATTAAAAGATTGAAGTAGATAGGAAAACAATTTACATCCGAGAGCAAAATGGTTTTATTCTATATCGGTTTCTAAATGTTGAATATATTTTCTACGTTCAGAATTTATTAATTGGAGCTATGAGCCACGATATCCATCTGAATGATTTTTAACGGAATAGATAAATATCAATGAGGAGTTATTTTAAAATTAAGTATTTCCCTGAAACAGAGAAACACAAACAAACGCACATAGAAAAACACTCATAATTATTTCATTCGATCACTCATATATATGTGAGTGAGTGTGTGTGTGTGTGTGTGCATATAACACGTGTGTACGAAAAATAATAAAAAATTATCACATAACACTAAAAACATCTCTAATATGTGTGTGTGTGTGTGTGTGTGTGTGTGGTACTTGATGGAAGTTTGTCTGATGTTGGCAAAAGTGTAAAAACCAGGGTTACAAGCTAATATCCATACAACTGAATGTGTGTGTGTGTGTGTGTGTGTGTGCGTGCGCTATAAAATCCAGTGATCAATGTTATATGACATCTATTAAGCATATATTGGTGAATAAACGTAATATGCAACGTCGATAGCACGACTCAGAGTTCCATGCAGACTTTTACTCTTCAGGATAGTGGATAGTGCATATCGACGTTTGATATTTTGTATTCACTAATATATATATATATATATATATATATATATATATATGCACGTATCATATTTATATATATGATATATACTTGTTTATATCATATAAATATATATATATATTTATATATATGATATATACTTGTGCAAATTAGTTAAAAAAAAACGAATAATTCCGTTATTATTTACTCTTCTTTTCGTATTTAACCAAGAAATATGACCCAGTGCGCATGTTAGTACTTCGTATGTCCATTTCCTGAAGAAGTTCCTTGCAGATTGAACACAGATTCTCGGCTGGATTTAAATGAGCAGAGTTTATGAGACAGTCTAGTTATTTGATTTGCTCACTGGTAAGGCATGCTAGTGTGTTCGTGCAGCTTTTCGTACGCTTCCTTCGTTTAACGTCCATCGCAGACAATGGGCGTATGACAACTAATCGACAGTCGGGACAATAGTGCCTAGGCGTGATTAAAATCTGATGCAATCTCGGATGACGCAAGATTTTTCGAGGCTAAACAAATTTCATCACACATCCCGAAAATAGATTCATATTACTGTGCACTACTGCAAATGACTTTATCTGAGTAAAAAATCGAAATCGATTACACCCTGTAAATCCAGCGGATCGAATGGCTGATCGTATGCTGAAAGAAAGGAAACCGAATCGATTGTTTCAATTAATTTGCACAAGGATGTATTCGTATTATATGTATATATACCATATACCATATATATATATATATATATATATATATATATATATATATATATATATATATATATATATATGTGTAATTTGGCAGCAACTTTTCTTTCAAACATGTAGTGTTGAATGTTAAAGACAACATAGTCTTACATATTTTCTTTTGAATTTTCTCATATTCTCTAATGAGACTTTTTATTTGAAAATAGTTCCGAAATATGTATTTTCCATACGATGACCTAGCGCTTTCGAACATCATTGTTCATCTTCAGGGTCAATATTTTAGTCAAAAATTTTTTTTTTTTTTTTTTTTTTTAAACAAACATTTGCCAATTATCTTGTAGCGTAATCATGTTGCTACTATTTTTTACAAACTAAAAACGTTAAATTCCTTTTAAATTCAAAAGACGCGATGATGTTATATCACGTGTATGGCGTAGATTTTTATCATGTGACAGCGTGAAAAAGATTTCCAATACACAAGCCAAAAGATCGAAGAATACGCTACAAAATTTAAATATATTATAAACATTGCAATATATATATATATGAATTATATTAATTATACTGCACCAATTATATATATATATATATATATATATATATATATATATATATATATATATATATATATATATATATGCTAGTAAATTATGGCTTATGGGAAAGCTTACGTGGATACGGAAAGAAAGAATTGATTTGGAACAAAAAATAAAAAAGAAACATTTTAAAAAAGTAAATAAATATAATAGGAGGGAGGGAAAAGCAGACAGAAAGAAGACAATAGATAAGTAAAGATGGAGTAAAGAAAAAGAGAACGCGATCGCGAAGAATGGAAAGAGAAAAAGCCATGAGAAAATATAAGGAATGTGGTAAAGAAACAATCCAAAGCAAGAAAAGAGGGAAGAAAGAAAGTTTGCGTAAAATGTATGACGAGCAGCATTTAGAAATTTTTTATTTCTCAGACGATCATAGAAATCCGATTTTTCCTCCATTTCAGAAGATATGTAGATGGGAACTGATTGGTTTTACTGGCAATTGGTTTTCGGAAGGAGTCAATAATTTTATATATTGATCTTTGATTGCTGATATTTTTTTTTATTCACTGAACAATTTTACGATCAGCTTCCTCATTGCATACCCTCTGTATTTCTATCGACAGTTTTAACTTAGTTTTTCTCATGTCAGAACTCAGGGCGTTTCCACTATGCAAATTTGAAAACACACACAGAACTTTTAAAAGATTCCTGTTATTATTTCTCTCTCCTCTCCTGCAACAAATGGTTTTCTTTCAGTCTTAAGGTAGCGATTTTCTTACGCTTCATTAAGGCAGATGCCGACATTATTCCGACTGGATCAGTTTTATTTACACACACTCTCATTGCAGAAGACTTAAAAAATATGCTGTACAACATTGACAAAATATGTCTGTATTCCTGAAATGATGTATTGTAATTATTAACAATATTTACATTGTTCGGAATCAAGGATAAAACGTTGGTTGAATCCAGTGACTTGAACAAAGACGTGTGAACTCAATACCTGGTTACACAAAAAAAAAAAAAAAATTGAAGAGTTGAGTTAAAAGGGAGATAACTGATACTGAGATATCCGGAAGTGGCATGTCAAGTGGAGCTAGAACAATTTACACTGGTAGACGAAATAAAGAGTCCAGTTCGAAATCCCAATCTGAAGGCTGGAGCGTACAACGGCCGAAACTATGAATATATGGCAACTAAGATGAGGAAAACACTCCGAAAGATGATAACAGTGTAAATAGTTAAAAGATATATTTGGTTTTGTATAGATTTGTTTGAATGTATAGATTTTAAACCGCACTGTGTTTGCTAAGTTGCAATTTCGCTTATAGTGAATGTCAATATTTATTTGGAATCCCGTTAAATTTAACCGTGCGTCCAATTCAAATTTCCTGAAATTTTTTCATCAGTTTTAGACAAATCCGCTTAGCCTATACTGGAAAAAAAGCCTAAAATAAGGATTCAAACAAAAAAGTTTAAAATTTAAATAGGGATAACTTAAAATCGGTGAACAAGATTTTATTCTTTTTTGTTTTGAAAGGAATAATCCTTTCAGATGTCTGCCTTTAAATACAAGTATAAACACATGTGCGGAAAAAGATAGAGGCAATTTGTATAAAGAATGGCGACAGTTTACATTCAGCGTGCGAGATGTGTTCGTTGAACTTGGTTGTAACTTTGGAAATGGACGAATGAAGCTGTGTTCATTTTTTGAAGGTTTTGACATGTACGGAATAATTTGTTGTCGACCCGTGGGATCATATCGTCTGTAATTGACTCAAGGGTTTGGAACTTTTTGCACCAGAACTGAACGAAACGATGGATCTTTCTTTTTTTTTTATTACTTTTTAACCACTTAACCCCAACCAAAGAAGCAAATAAACAGGGGAGGGGCAGTTACTGGGAGTGATAGAATAAGAAAAGAAAGAAACATTAAGTAGCGAGAACAATAAAAGAAAACGAATCAAGAAACAGAAGATAACGATTGACATTGCATTTAAAATTTTGAAGAGCAAAATTGACTAGAAGACAAGAAAACGGGGGAGAGTTCCACAAGTGAGAAGTACGAGAGAAGAAAATGTTAGCATAGAACTTACGGTCACATCTAGCCAGCTCAACGGTAAAATGATAAGACCTTGTTGCCATTCTAGTAATGCGCATAAATTTATAAACTTTATGTAACACAGAGGAAAGTTATATTTTGAAAATACAAATATGGCAAAAAGCCAAAAGGGTGGGTAGAGGAAAGGCTGCTATTTAATCTTTCTTATCTTAAACGACCCAGATATACCACAGTATTCCTTACACCTAAACAACCCGTTCTGGGTATGACGATAAACTACATCCGCATCCTGGGTAAGACGATAAATTACGACCGACAGCAAGGCCTCTGATCAGGAGGTTTTGAGGAATGTTGAAACATCTCTTAATTGCTGGTGTTCTTAGGTCCACCCTGACTCGGGGTGGTACCACCTCTCAGGCTCCAAGCTATGGGCAAATAGGGTCAAAACATTATGAAAGTGCAAAAATGTTTTAATACCAGAAATACTTTTTTATAAAAAATTATTACCAACAATATATTTTTGAAAAAATTAATATGGCCAGCCATACATTTTTTGAAAAAAATATTAGCAGCAATAGATTTTTGAAGAAAAAAATACTACCAGCAATACATTTTTGGAAAAAAGATATTACCAGCAATAAAAAAATTGTCGCCAATAAATAGCCCATTGAGGTTGATATGCCGTAAAACCAAACCAAACCAAAACAACATATTCTTACTTACCGTTTTTACTACAGCCACCACAATACATCGAAGTCTCTATTAATTCCTAACTCGTTCCCATATGTACAACAGAGGAAAATTCATCAGAACAATTACCATGGATCTATTTATAGAACAGGTACAGGGAAATTATATTACAGCGGTGGGAAAATGACAGATGCCAGGTCAGGACCAATAACATTGCGGATTCTTTCGATTTTTTCAATTTTATTTTCTATCATGTGATATGTTCTGAATTACACCGGCAAAAATGATCCAATGAAATGGTTTGTAATTTTCAAATGTTGAAATCGCAAGCTCTCTCTCTCTCTATCTCTCTCTCTCTCTCTCTCTCTCTCTATCTCTCTGTGGCAGAGTTTGCAACATTGTGATATCTGAGTAAAAACAAAGCGAAATTAACTTCAGGCAATGTGTTAACGAAAGAACGAAAACACAAGTGATTATTTTTAACAACTGATACAAAATCTTCGATGAAGAGCTGCCTACGTCATCAGTATAGATTAAATATCTTTTATGTGTCGGGTTCCTTCAAGACGTAGACGATCATGGCCATCCACATCTTCATGTTTCTTGTTGCTCTTAATAAGTTTTCTTTTTGTTATTTCTCCCAGACTCTGCCTTCCATTTTCTCATGCCTATCAAATATTACGCGTTGCTTTCTACTTTCCCGCTTACCTTCTATCTGCCCTGTGAGTATCAAATTTTCCAAGCCCTACTTCCTCATTACGTGTCTCAGAAATATTAACATACTTAACATCACTGTCCCAAGGATGTTAATTATAAGTTTCCTCTTTTTCCATTCTCTCCAAAACCCCGCCGATGCTCACATGTTCCGCCCATGGTATGCTTAGCATCCTTCTGTAGAACCACTTCTGTTGCTTCAAGTCTCTTCATCTTTGCGGACATTGTATAGCATTCGCCGCGGTAAAACAGGACAGGTGTCATGTAATAGTTTAGAACTCTTTTCTTTATTTCCAACGAAATTTACCTGTCTCTTAATACCTTACTTAGCTTGTGGAAAGCGTTTTTGTCTATACCAATACGTTCTCGGATCTAAGATTTGCATTTTCCTTCTTCTGTTAGAACACTTCCCAGACTTTTAAGTTTCTGTACCTGTTTGATTTTAGTATTCTCGACCTGTAATTTGCATTCACGTGGCTTTAATTGCATCGAAATTAGATCGCTGGTATGCCTGGAGCCGATAGCGAGAATCAGTGGCGTTGTTTTAAGGTGATCTGGAATCTGTTTTCTTCCGAAACGTAGTCCTGGGTATGATGGTAAACTACACCCAGCAGCATGGCCTCTTGTCAGGTGATTGGAGGTGTTGAGGAGCGTAAAACCACATCTTGATTGCTGTTGTTCCCAGGTCAACGCTGACCCGGAGTGGTAGAGTATGTTAGAGCCCCAGCTATGGGCAATTATTGAACCCCCAAACTTTATGAAAGAATAAAAATACATTTTTATAGTAAAAGTATCAGCAACGCATTATATATATATATATATATATATATATATATATATATATATATATATATATATATATATATATATATATGTAAAATTTACCAACGATATATATTTATAGTAAAATGACGAACAATACATTTTATATGTAGTTGATGCCATAAAACTATGTTCAAAATATTTTAATTTCATAGTTAAATAACCCAAAGAGGTTGATATGTGGCTAAAGAAAATCAAGCCAACAAGAAAGAACTCCTTCATGACATTAATCCATATAATATCCTACAATTTCATAAAGAAATCAAACTGTATTCCAAAATATAACTTCAACTAAACTACAAAATAAAAACATATATAACCGCCTCTAGTAATTATGTCCGCACAAACATGTATATGCAAAAAGTCTGAGTATTATCTACCATGTATTCAATTGTGAAAGCAGAATAATATACGGGGAGGGGCAAAAGTAGCTCTAAGTATCTTCACTGTTGCTTCACGTTTTCGATCTAACTTCACGAAAATGTTACTTCAGCAAGATGGAGCACATCCACATTATGCTTTTGGAGTAAGGGACTACCTTAACGAAACCTTTCCACACCGTTAATTCGGAAGAAAGGGCAGCATCGAATGGTTACCACGTTCACGTGACCAAACACCAATGGATTTCTTTTTATGACATCTAGTAAAGAACAATTTTTATGAGAGAAATCCCCACACAGTGGACGAATTAAAAGAGTACATCTCAGAAGTATTTGAAATTGTGATCATGATTTGGGTCATGCTCTATGTCATAGTAATTGTTCGAGGAATGTTGCAATGTTGTGGGGGAATTTTCAGCGCTTAAGAGATTAAACTGGTAGAAAAGTTTCAGTAAAGCGTTAAACAAATGTACATAAACAGTTTTGAACAAATATCATTGCAAGAAATAAATATAATAAAAACTTTTTAAAATAATGTAAAATGCATAGCTACTAAATGTAAGCCTATATTATATTTTATTATTTAAAACGCCCCAAGAAAATTAAATTTCGACATTAAATGACCCATCAGTAGTTGATATGCCGTTATAAAGACAAATCAAACAATCACTCTTACGGAAAGGCCGACATCATTAATAAAGCGGTGAATAAATCTTGACCTTATTTTACTATCTCGAAAAGGATTGGGATTCATCTATTTCACAGTAAACAGTTTAACATTTCTAAAATACCGAACGTTTTTTTTTTCTGAATACGAAACGAACGTCTACTGGACTGTCTGGCGTATTTGGGTCACTTCTATTTTTATTTTAAGTTTATGCTCTAAGTTGCTTCAAACATTAACCCACCCCTATCCCACGAGTGTTTGTATCAGTTTCTCAGGTTTTTAATCATTCTGTCCTTTCTCGAGTGCAGCTTATTCAGCAGAGCCGAGTAGATTGCATATTGAAATAATCGATTCCACGTGGTTGAGTTTTGTTACCCAAACACCATATCATTTCTGACGAGTAATCACAAGAGGGGGGAGAATCAATTCAAATTTTCGATTACCGCAGTGTTTATTTCTGGGTAGCAACTGAGGATAAGATAATGCAATGTCTCTTTCAGGAACGATACTCATCTTTACGTCTACGGGGGAGTAAATCGACGCCTGAATTGAATTTCTTCAAACACAAACGAATAATAATGCTCGTCCACAATTCCGAAAGAACGCCAAGTGTTATCGAGAAAAGGACAGTCTCGTTTATATTAAAATTCGAAACAAAGGCTATCAATATTTCTATTTTTTTTATATCTTAAAGCTTTGCTTGTGACAGATTGCCTTGTGAATATTCAGATAAAGACTTCTTTCCAATAGCGACATCCTCTCTACATTTAAAATTCAGGTTCGCAACAGAAATTTTATTTGCCAGCCAATTTTATTTAGCTCTCTTTTTTTTGTTGTTTCTGATTGACGGTATATCAAACTGAACTGCAGTCGATTTGAGTCTAGGGCACTTTGCCAATCTCCTTAAATGAACCTAAGTAAACCAGAAATAAATCATTTGATTTTGTTACAGTGTGTTTATTTTAATTAAAAGTTCTCACGCAGGAATCTATGCTCTGCCAGGATTGGGGAGTAGATATTTTCTCCCTGAGTAATTTTATATCAGATATCTAACTGTCCTGAAGTTAGTGTCTTCATGGATCGTAAAATGCACACCTAAACTGAAGAAGGCAGATTTAATTACTTTCTCTCAAAACGTTGTACAATTCTACAAAATATAAAATAAAATATCTAAATAAAATATTTAAAAAGTGTTTAAAGAAATCTAAAAAAAAAAAAAAAAATTTAGACACTTCTTCATTTTTTATATAATAGACATTTTGCATTACACAAAAAAGTCCATTAAATAAAATTAATGGAGTTATTCAAAGCCTTCTGATCATAAGCAATATATCGATATTACTTCGAGTGTACATAACTCATCATCCCAGATATTCAGGAAGAAATTCAAGTTTCGCTTGGATAAGTTTCAACTGAAGAATATATATATATATATATATATATATATATATATATATATATATATATATATATATATATATATATATATTCAGCGTCTGTCTGTGGATGACAATATTAGCTCCCGAAAATTAGTTAATCCGGTCGAGCACTTTGGGGTGAAAAACCGGAATTTGTAAGCAGTGACTATTAATGGTGATGATGCAAGACTCTCCAACCGTATTGTGTTCTCTAGGTCACTGTCATGATTATGAAAAAAATAAATACGCAAAAATTTGCCTTTCTCTGTGCCTACCGTCGATAGCCTAGGAGTTGGAATCCCTGACTGATGCTAAATAGGTCGAGTTTCCCTAAAATTAGTTTCAAAATTAGGTTTTCACACGTTGCCTGATACGCGAGTATACTATATATATATATATATATATATATATATATATATATATATATATATATATATATAACCAAAACAGTTAAATACCCTTAAAAAAGATAAAATCTCTTAACAATCAGAAATCAGAAGAAAGAAAAATACCAAAAGATCTACTTACTCAGTAAAGTGCTCAATGCCTAGATTGCATAGACAGAACAATATATATATATATATATATATATATATATATATATATATATATATATATATATATATATATATATGTAACACTTACCTGAATAGTTGACCACCGCTGTCTCCTTTAAAAAGCAGTTCATGATAAAAAAATGATGAGGTGACAATATTATCAATATTATTAATTATTCATATTTTAATTTGTTTTTCAATACAACATTGTGATCATTATTACTACTCACATCATACAATACCACTTAGATCAATCGCAATAATAAATGAATAAATTGAAATATTTTCTGAATTTGCCAGTGTACATTATTTTCTTAATGAAATTAAATGATAGACATTAAATAATCAAATGCCGAACATTCAGAACGAAAAAATACATTAACAATACCAGAATGACATAGCCCTATCATTGTTCCAGGATTATAACAGTTTTATTTGAAACATTCCTTTAACGCAAATATTACTCTTCAGGAAAAAGGTAACATTTTTAGAATGAAATTGAAATCTGATATCAGACTAAAGGCCTTTGCATGAGTCATAATACCCCCAGGGTGGCAATTCTTCCCAATTTTAGTATTTACCTTATAATTTTCAAAGGTGAAAAAAAGACAGACAGGAATTATCCCTCTTTTTGTACCCATATTTTTATTTAATTCTAGGTAGTTTTTTCCAAAACATTTTCATTATACACCTTTGTTCCTCACATTTATGCCAATATACGTAAAGGCGGTAAACCAGCGTATATCTATTTACTTACCATCAAGTCATGTACCACAATTTGTTATGGTAATTTACTCACGCACGCATGAATTCTACCAGCTATAAATAGGAGCAGGTACTGCCTTTTGCAGAGTGAAGTTTAGAGCTGAAAGTCGGACCGAACATTCTTGCTGTAACACTCTCGTTTGTATATATTTGTATTACTATTTCTGTTAATATATTTGTTTAACTTAATTCCTCCTTTTGTGTTTTTATTTCTGGCCATAACAAGGCCTCAACAGAATGTATTTTGAAAAAAAATACTGAATTTTCAATTAAAACTAACGTAGAAAGTGAAGAAATGTCCTAGCTAAAAACCTCTTGTCTAATTGCACTGCACTCGACAGGGTATCAAGGTACCATATTCTCCTAAATTAGTTAGAGTATTATGTATCGTTTATGCTGTATCTCGAAACACACACACAATATTAGTTTTAGTATTATATATAGATAGACATCATTCTATGCAATAATTAGTCTGAGTGAAGATGTCCTTTCCAGAGCCGAAACACGTAACGTAGAAATGTTTCCAATTTTTCATTCAATTACCCATATATATATATATATATATATATATATATATATATATATATATATATATATATATATATATATATGGGTAATTGAATATATACAGACATCATATATATACATATATATATATATATATATATATATATATATATATATATATATATATATATATATATATATGTATATATATATATATATATATATATATATATATATATATATATATATATGATATGTGTGTGCAATTATATTTGGACGACACTGCAGGTGTGCAAACCAAAAACTTGCGAGAGATCCACTGCTCGTATCGTTTATGCAGTATCTCGAAACACACACAGACACAATATTAGTTTTAGTATTATATATAGATAGTCATCATTCTATGCAATAATTAGTCTGAGTGAAGATCTCCTTTCCAGAGCCGAAACACGTAACGTAGAAATTTTTCCAATTTTTCATTCAATTACCCATACATATATATATATATATATATATATATATATATATATGATATGTGTGTGCAATTATATTTGGACAACACTGCAGGTGTGCAAACCAAAAACTTGCGAGAGATCCTACTGCTCTGGGAACCTACCTAACCATAGAGCAAGACGGGTAGTTCGCCCAGCAACCACCTACATTTACCAACTCCGTTATGACACAGATTACCACCATAATGACCGTCATGCAGGACCGGGATGGTTGCTATGGTCGACTCATGAATGTTCGAGCTCGGTCGGCTGAATATATATAACCGTTTACAGCTTTGAAATATTAAAACAAAACTTTAAGTGATTTAATCGAAAAAATGTAATGTTATATTTAACCAATTTCAAAATTCTAGATCGTTTGCGGAATATAGTTCTTACTAATGAAATGTTTAAAATAAATCTGGTCGAAACTTATAAAAAAAAAGTAAATAAAATTTCTTGCAAAATATCTCCAACTGTAAGTGATTTTGAAGTTGGTAACATTTTCACGGAATAAGATCTGCTCGTTCTGTTTTTGTTTTTTTGTTTTGTTTTTGAACGATGGTTTTAAAATAAATCTGGTTATATCTTTTCAATATAGTCGCATCGATAGATAGTGAATAAGTTACAAAAATATATATATATAACACCCTCATAAGAAAACTTTACGAACTCCAGCAAATTATTTCTGTAAAGTTTCAACAAAAAAAAATATCTATCATGTTATGCTAGTTTGTTTTCTTACAAGTATCCATATTCCATCACTTCAGACAGGCTGGAACTAAGGTTGCGCATATCAGTTTATACCAGTGATTTCTCCAATAAAAAGAAAATGAACATCTGATGTAAGTAGCGAAGGTTGACTATTTTTGACTCTGGGTCGAACTCACGTTATTTCACGCCTGAGTTCTTGCTGGTTATGTCGGAGGAAGGTAGCGAATGTAATCTTAAATTGGTGAATGCCAAACTGGTGGGCTGAGATAATCTGATGCCATATCCGTTCGTCTTCGCAGGAGAACCGTTTATTCCTTGATTATGCTAGACACATGACCAAACATTATACTGAAGAATACTCAAAGGAAATGGGATTAGGTTTGGTAATAGGAACCAAAGAAATTACTCCATATTTGTGTCAGGAAGAACGACTTGATCGATATGAGACTTCTGTTAAGAGATAAGTTCTTGTTAAAGTGATGGGAATGAAATCGTTCAGATTCATGAATGTAGGAAAAATAGATTCTTGAACAATGACCTAGCCAACTCTTAATAAAACTAATTAATATAACCTCTAGATTTCACAATACGAAGTTTCTTTTTATGGGTAATATATCCGGTTTGGTTCTCCACAACTTCATATTCTTCGTAGCTCTAAACAATGTTTGTCTCCTTATCCGTCCAATTTTTGTTCCACCATCGATTAACACAAGAACGTTGTGCATGTTAATCGCTGTTTTCCCTTCTGTCTCTATAACCTTCATGTGAGTGTCAGATTCTCCAAGCCTCATCATGTATCCCAAATATTTCTTCTATCACTTACGACCATATCACGTTAAAACACCAGTTCTCGCCCGATAACCGAAGTAAAGCAACACTGAGCCTGGTCAGTATCAAGATGTGTGAACGCTTTGTGGTGTAAGCTTGGATGGGGAGTGGTGTATTTTATAACGCCTCGTAAGAGGAAATCGGAGAGCCGCGTTCCAATTCTAGTCGGGTTAGTTATATTCACATACGCGTGAATACCATTGGGAAAGGTATGGACCTTACATTTTTCTCCCCATCTATGGGTTAAATAGTAGGACTTGTATAAGTAAAACATTATCTCCAAAAGAGTTCTTACAATAAGCATATGTTTTCTGGCTTTAAATAACCTGCAAAATTTGATAAACAGTAACCCCCCCCCAAAAAAAATAAATCAACTCCATGAAAACACTGTCCTAATTTTTTTTACTGGAAAGATGGCATAACATATACGAACTAGAACCCAGAGATTATTTTATGTAAACAAAGGCCGTTGAATGACACAGCATGTCATGTGTTATTTAAAGATGGTTTCAGTATTTTAGTAACAGCTATGTTTACATATGTTAATCAATTTTCTTTTCGTTGTGTCAGTTCCCCCTTTCTCATGACCGAGCCGATCGTAGAGGGGACATGAGCGATGATGATGTACCCAGTCGCCACCAAACAGATCTGTGTTTTTGCCTCACAAATCAGCGTCGAAGTGTCCATACTGGTCCACACATTGATGTTGTCCATCCAACTTTTGGTCAGCCTCCCTCTACGTACACCCTTATCCAAGGGAACGAAGAACTATCTTGGGTAGAGTATTTTGGCGTATGGCAAGACCAAGCCACAACAGCTTCTTTTTTTATTGTTGCCAAGTTGCACTCCTCGGGACCTACCACTTATGTTACTTGGGCTTTTGTCATTTTGTCTTGAGTTCTTTCCAAGAAAACCCGAGAAGACGCCTAAGCATTTCGTTTCAAATGTTTGGACTCTCTTGATGGCTTCTGCTATCAGAGCAGCACTATAGACAGCATCATGTAGAGTTTCATCTTGGTTGAAAAGCTGATATTTTTGCTCTTCCAAATCATACGGAGTTTTGCCATTGCCTATGTTGTCCTAGCCAGTCTGGTTTTGGTCTCGCTCTCTGTTGTGGAGCGTCCGTCTTTGATTCAGGTAACGCCATGGTATTTACAGGTGTCACTTAAGAAGAAATCTAGAAGAACATCAGTTATTAATAAATATAGAAGGTCAACTTTGATTTGAAAACACTCGGCCATCGAAATCTGTACAAAGATAGACAAACTGCGGGGATGCTATGTCTGTAAAAATAATGACAATACAATTCGAATGCTATAGAGGATCCCACTGGAAATCCAGAATACTGTTAACGCCAACTAAAATTAGGGCCAAGGAATTTGTTTATGCAGGTTGCGATGGATAATCTGTCGTCTAAATTACGAAAGATTGAAAATAACACTGACAGCTCATTTTAACAGATATACTTACGAAAATTACACAAACATATCTTCAAAGCCTGGAGAGTAAATTTATTTAAGAGAATCGCCATTAGCTTCAACCACGACCTCCAAACAACTTCAGAATTACCTGCACCTCTTTTCTTTAAGCTGGTGAATGCTGTCATAATCCTTGCTTTCAGTTCATCTTCGGTCTTACAAGGATTTTTTGGGGGTTTCTCACTCAACTGCTTCCTACATATAATAATCAAGGGGGTTGCAGTCTGGACAGTCAGATTGCCAGATGTAAGAGGTGATGTGGTCGCAGAAATTGCCTGAGAGCTATGACTAGGTTCTCCTACGTGTGTGGCATGGTACAGTGTTCTGTTGCCAGATATAGGATCTTTCAGCAGCCACCCTCTTGACCCAGGACAGCACTACATCCTGAAGGGACATGATGTTGGCCTCCGTGTTTACAGACGACACCCAACTGACCCTACTATACTCTGTGGTCGACAAAATAAAATAAAACAAAAAAAAAAAAACAACGCGCTTGCGAGAAATTAAATATATAAAATGGTGACAATTTACCCATCGTACCTTATACTATTATAATTGTGCTGTCCTTCCATTCATTTGTTAGCACGAATGCTACGTCTTGTCAATATCTCATAAATAATGAACTAATAATCGCGTGGAAAAGGGGTGCATTACTTGGTTTCATTGAGGAAAGAAAGGAAGGGATGTGAGATAGATAGATAGATAGATAGAATGAGAATGAGAGAGAGAATGAGAATGAGAGAGAGAATGAGAATGAGAGAGAGAATGAGAATCAATATCAAACGACGAAAACCGAGTAAGTAATCGCCAAGAATTCAATTACCATAAATTAAATAAAATAATATCGTCTAGTGAATTATTTTTAAATTAAGAAAAATGTTCGTAAGACGAGGATTTGTCTAGAAAGAAAGAAGCGAAGATAAGTGTTTATGTCTCCTGCCAATACCTCATAAATAAAATTACTCCGTTTTGATTGTGTCGAAAGAGGGGAAAGACACTTGATTTCAGCGAGAAAATGAAAGAAAGACACAAGAGAAGATGGAAGTGTCTAACAGCTGCTTCTGCGAAATAGAAAAAAAGTTGTCAATTTCAAATCTTTTCATTTGCAGCCACTTCTTAAAATAACGAACAGCAGTCATATATATGATTGTTATTGCAATATTCTGTTAAGGTTGTTAAGCTCACATATTTAACGACACGATAGGGTAATTTCTACGGATATTTTATTGTGGTAGAATTCAACATGAGCTTATATTTTATTGTCGTAGAATTCGACATGAGCTTATTATTAGGTTGGTGCAAAAATAATGTCGTTTTTTGACGTTCAACTTCATGTGAGAAAACGACATTATTTTTGCACCAACCTAATACTACTGTAATGGGTTCTATCTCCATAGGGTGGCACCCACTTGTAATCTTGTGCCAAACTAAAAGAATGTGAAAATAAAATTCCCAAAGTTAAGAATTAAGATTCAGGAGAAAATTTTACCGTGAAATTTTCACAGGTCTTTCTAGTTATTATCATAATCATTTGTAAATTTTATTTTTATTTATTTTTGAAAATCATACAATGCAAGACCCAAGAGGCTTTCAAGATGCCTTACCCTACCAACATTGTAATCAGCGAAGCATGCTCGCGTGAGTCTGTTACACAAGGTCTGGGGAAGAATCCGTTTGAGTGGAACTTCGCCTTGTACACGGTATGGCGAGCCAAGATGTAATAGTCTCAATCTGTGAGTCTAAGAAATGTTACGCCTCCTGATATCTCCTATAAAAACAATCACAGGGTAATACGCGAAACGTTTTATTAATACATCACAAAGAACTTGTTACTGTGAGGTAACCTTGTCATAATTGTGAAGTATATTAAAATAATCAAGAACCTATGCTGGTAGTAAACCTTCTATATACGGTCAGAACAGAAGTTCAGTAAATATACAAAAAAATAAAGATGTTTAAGACAAGGGTGTGTCGTCTCACCGGACTTACACAACTTGCACAGTTAGGCGATTTTGAAAGTATTAGAAGTCTTACAACGATTCACTGTTGACGGCCAAAGTATTACCAACACAAGATATGAAGATGAAACAATATTGATGCAGAAAGTAAACACTATTTACATTGTTCGGACTATCATCCTCATCTTTGTTGTCATATTTTAGTTGAAAAGCGCCAATGACGAGAAAAATGTACTAAGTATTAAATTTTGGTATATGAAAGAGTTATCTGTCTATATTTCTGAGTTGAGATATTATGTACACTATTTACATTATTCGGACTATTGTCCTCGTCTTTATTGCTATATTTATCACAACGTTTCGGCCATTGTACGCTCCAGCCTTTTTCCTTTGGTTGGAATGTCGAACTGAACCCAACCACCTGAAGAAGGCCGGAGCGTACAATGGCCGAAACGTTGTGATAAATATGGCAACAAAGATGTGAATGATAGTCCAAACAATGTAAATAGTGTACATAATACCTCATCTCAGAAATATAGACAGATACAGAAAGTAAACGATAAGAACTTCTAGAGAAACCAGTGAAGAAAAGCGAGAAGAATGGACTAAATCTTAATTGCAACATGACAGAAAACATTGCCCAACATGCAACTTAGAAATTGGAGATACCAAGTTAAATATCCGGGAAGTGTTTTAAGTGCGATACTGGAATCCGAAGGTGCATAGTAATATAGCGCAAGTTGCCTTCCAAAAGCTAAGCCAAGTAATAAGAAACAGGAAAATTTCGTCATAAACAAAGAAAAGTGTACTGAACTGTTACGTAATATCCGTTCCCGTATATGGCAGTGAATGATGGACAATCTATTCACAGATGAAGAACAGACATGAAGTAACAGAACGTTGGTTCTACATAACGATGCTGGGAATACCGTAGTCCAAATATATTAGCAACGACGGAATTTTATAAAAAATCTAAATAAAAAGAACACTTACACATCATGTTACACTGAGTTGAAGAAGAGACAGTTGAACATTCTAGGGCGCATAATGCGGAAAGAGAGCTTGGAAAATTTGATACTCACAGGGCAGATTGAAGTCAAGAGTCTAGCTAAAGAGACTGATTAAATAGATAGGGGAAGAGTGCTAGGAGAGAGAACAAAAAAGTTGCAAATGACAGGGAATTGTGGAGAGCCATGACCACCAACGCCCTGAAGGTGCACAGTACATAGAAAAAGTGAAAGTTTTATTAATATCGTTGAGGAACAGAAAATAAAAACCAGTTACACAGCATTTTTCTTTTTGCAGTTGAAATGGCTAGAGGTAACCATAAATTCTATGCTAACCATGTCTTCCTACGAACTTTTGCTTGTGTAAATCTCTTGATTTCCGTTTAACTTTGATCTTAAAAATGTAAATCCAATGTCAGTCGTTATCCTCATTTTCCTAAATTCTTGTTACTTAATAGCCATAATGCACCATCGGCCAGCGTATATAAATAGTCGAGCAAAAACAAAACACACATGGCCTGAAGATTGCGATGAAGCACGAGAAAGTCTGTTGCCGCTCGGTTTTGACCTCAGTGTCCACTTTTATATTTACATACGCTCTATCTCTCATATTGAGCACTTTTTCTCATAAATGAATCATATATATATATATATATATTTATGTGTGTGTGTGTCTGTGTATGTGTGTATATATATATATGTATATATATATATATATATATATATATATATATATATATATATATTTATGTGTGTGTGTGTGTCTGTGTATGTGTGTGTGTGTATATATATATATATATATATATATATATATATATATATATATATATATATATAATGGACTCTCCCGTCGGTATCGATGTATGAAGATCTGGCGCAGCTTAATTGATTCAATTATGAAATTTTGTGCGATAATCTTAAATGGCACTTAAGAACCGCTAGTTATTTACAAAGGAGGCCACATATGGAGCAAGAGTAAGGATTGTGAGATGAGATTACTGTTAGATTGGCTGACCTTTTAGATCTATCTATCTATCTATTTCTCTCTCTCTCTCTCTCTCTCTCTATATATATATATATATATATATATATATATATATATACACACACACACACACACACACACTCTCAATTAAATACCATTAACCCATTCAGACGAGTCATATTTAAAATGATCAGATAGTGTGTGAGTATCATGGATTTTAAATACATTTATATAATATAAACATACAGGTGGTCATTCATTCCCAGAAGGCGAGATCCGTTTGAAGTATCAGACTGTTGTTTCTGTGATAACGGGGCTTAAGTGCGCAGAATAAAGCCGCTGGGCTCAGACTGACCCCCTGAACACACTATCGTACATATACTTTAAGTTATAACGTTCTCGCTCACTACCCTCGTTTATTACAATGATTGGAAGGAAATTGTGTTATGTGTGGTCGGCTTACCACACCATATCATTTCCATCAGTGACCATGCTTCCTGCCTCAGTTTTGGGCCAAGCACAAAATTCCCCAGGTCCGATAACAAGCATATTCTCCAGATCTCGCTCTTTTCGTCTTAAAAAAATCAAGTCTCACTTGAAAGGGACAAGATTTTAAAACGGCGTGAAAATCTCAGTGTATGCGAGGAGGTACCTCGCTACCTCCCCAGTAGGAGTTCCAAGAGTGATTCCCTTACTCGAAATGACGTTGCTTGAAGTGTGTAAATTCAGAAGGAGAGTACTCGCAGCAGATTAAATGCCAAATTGATATGTATTGTATTTTTCGTTTTATAGAAACAGTCCCGATACTTTTTTTTATTAGACCTCTTATTTTAATTAAGTATGAAATTTTGCCAGCGACGAAATCTGTTTTTTCTACAAATAAGTTAAATTGAGATTGTATACACGTAATCTTTGTACTACAGCTGCGTCTAGATATGTGTGTGTGTGTGTGTGTGAATACTATTATCAATAATATTATGTATATTACTGCTAATAATATTGTATATGCTATTAAAATGTTTTTTACAATTTTTGTAATTCCACTGATGTCTAGCAGCACATATCACATGTTCCTTTATATATTTAATTTTGTCGGGAAAATAATTTCCTGGCTTTACTTTTTCATTTTAAATATTGTCCAGACTTAAGATATTGGACTGATCCAAAGCTTTTCTAATCGGATTATTTAAAAATAAAACTACGTAAATAGCTCATATCTATCTTGTTATATTTGTTTTCTCTATATTAGAAATGGCTTTTCCATCTTCCAATATATATATATATATATATATATATATATATATATATATAATATGGAAAGCAACCTTTCTTTCAAACATGTTCAGTTGAATATAAGACAAGGAAAATTTGATGAATTTCTTATTTAGTTTGTCTAATATTCTTACATTTCTTCGTTTGGTGGTGGGGAAGGGAGTGTAAAAATAGTCTGTCTTGCCTATTGTACCAAGCGATTTCGAACACTAGCCATTTGCAAAGGATTTGTTGTTAGTGTTGTTAATTACTTTTCATGGTAGTTCTGTTTAAGGTGTAATTTTTGTGATGCCCAAATAGTTGTAACATTTATTCTGAGATCAGCGAAATGAACGTCGGTGGAATTTGTCTTGGCATCTTCCTATTTTCAAAAACCGTCATCACACCATTTAGACTCTTGCTACTTATACTGGGATACCAGATGATTTACGTAAAGGGACTCTCTCCCAGCGAGATGTCTAAAGATACGAGACTTATGAAGGATGATTTTTTTATGAACTAGAATCTTCCTTATGAATTCCTGTAAATTGTGGTTGCCTATATGCCTTTTTGTGACACTTTGGCTATGTGAGACGTCTGCTCTAAGAGGTGGTTGTATAACCTATATACTTAATTGATTTATGACAAGAAACACAAACTGGTATTCGGTAGGTAAATTGGTAAACTCTCTCTCTCTCTATATATATATATATATAATGTGTGTGTGTTTGTGTATGTATGTATTTAAGTATGAAGATTTGAAAAGCCGTCGTCTCTGCTTGTAATTCTCCGATTAGTTTAATCCCAGCCATGTCTGTTAAAAATCCACTGTCATCAGACTATGGTGGCTGGTTCATCTACCATGTCTGTGTGAATCTGAAACGGATAATCTTTCGCCAGATTTTTTTCTACTAAATCGGAAAGTCACTTTTTACGATAAAAAATTTCCCCCTTCCCTGCTACTTGAAATTTGAAATCTCCGCTTAAGTTAGACACTGCGAGAAATAAGTGATTAGGACAGAAAATTTTCCAAGCTTGAACTGTGCATTAATATAATTTACCAAAAGTGGAAAACATGTGAGTCGTTACATGCATTCAAGCAGCAAAAATAGGCATTGCCAATTTATTTGAATCTTATATCCCCTGACAGGTTACACAACATGCAAACACATATGCACTTTATATATATATATATATATATATATATATAAATTTGCCGAAGTTAATATTT
>OZ038484.1:89954884-89984884 GCA_964036315.1 Acanthosepion esculentum
TACAACGTGCTGCAGCTTTTTAAAATATGGATTTAAACCTCGAAATTCCAGATTTGCTAGGCTTTGTAGTCGATGATATATCGAGGAAGTAAATCTGCTAGGAACCCACTTAAATGTGGAACGATAACTCTCATATCCTCTTAAGAACTTTATCGATAGTAATTCCCGTGTGCAGATACAGATAAATGCCCGGGTAATATAAAAGTTATCATGTCGTCAAGTGGAACCTACGAACCAAGTTCAAATACCAGCTTAGCCATCTCCGGTCCCTTTTAGGAAAGGCATGAATCTGTCTTTTTTCTCTCCACGTATGGATTAAAACTCAGGCTAGACAGGGTCCTCTAACCTTGGGAAATTGAAAGAAAACTTTCAGTTCTGAACCATAAAAAAGACAATAGGGAAACTCTTCCGACCCCCCCCCCCCAGAATGCATAGGAATTCGAAGACAACATGTAGACGGAATATATATAGGGTCACAATTGTCTATGTCTTGAACATTAAAACCAGAGAATCCCTGGAAACCAGAGTCGATGTTCAAGCGAATAATGTTGATGTGTTGCGATTGCCACTCTAATAAAAAAATCTCGTTCTTATCAAGAACCTGTGTCAAAGATCGAAAATTACATTCATCACTTTACACCTTTAAGTGAAACTGATTTTGGCAATAATGTAGTTGAATGCTGGAGAAAATGCCATTGTAAGTAGAAAGGAAATTAAATGTATCGATGCCCTATAGATGTGATAATGTATTTTTTTTAAAATGTAGCTTACCTTATTGTTTGATCTTTCATTCAATTCTTTTATTCATTTGATTAATAAAATGGTAGATTATTGAAATGTTCCCGAACTATTTGACCGCAGAACCTTTTTCACAAATTATATTATTGTGCAAAAAAAAAAAAAAAAAAATGGCGGTAATTATGAAAAGAAGAAAAAGGACTTTTTGTGTGCACGCTTAAAAGAAAATCACAAATAAAGGTAAATAATTGTAAATTTTAAACCAATACAATCATGTCCGTAAATTAAGTGATATACGCCATTGTGCGGATACATATGTTTCTTTGTCTGATTGCCATTACGGCGAACATAAGCATTTATATAAATGTATACATGAAAACACCTGTGTTCTGATGAAAATATTTGTACGTTTTACATTGTTGTCAATAGTTATTTCTATTAGTCGTTTCAGCCCAAGCAAGGCGACAATGTCACTAGAGCGCAGAGGGTTACTGGGAGTGAAAGAGAATAAAAAGATTGAAAATGGGGAGGATTGATGAAAGGACAAAAGAGGAACAAGGTTCATGAAAACAGATGATGGCGATTGACGTTGAATTCACATTTTTGAAAATTGAAGTCAGGGAAGCAAGTAATCGGTAGGGTGTTCCACAGGTTAGAAGTGCGAGATATAATAACTGTTAGAACGGACAGGACTTTGCATCTAGCGAGTTCAACAGTAAAACGGTGGGATCTAGTTACCAATCTAGTAGCACTCTTAAATTCATATAATCTAGGAACCAGGGGTAAAAAAGTTCATCCCAGCCATGGTTTAAGCCCAGCTGTGCCGTTCTCTTTCGCAGTAAGACTATTTCTTTTCACTCACCAACTATTGGTTGTATCGCCATAGAGTAGGCTGGCGTCTCTGACCTTGTATTCCAACTAATCTAGATTTAACACGACTTTGAATTTCAAAACCATGAAGAAAACAATAGGAATCATTACTACTATCTATATAATTAAAAGATAATAAAGAAAATTAATCTTTGGATCTCTGTCCTGTTAGTATACGGAATTATTAGGAAAATGTCAAAAATTTCTATTGCTGATTTTCAATGGAGACAGGCTCTCTCAAGTTCACAAGTTTCAATATTTGCGCAGTGTAATCTCTTAACGACTTTCTACTCCATGAATATTCCTAACAGAATAAACTAACATTGATTAAACATTACTATGCGACTGTTCCGTATGACATTAGCGCTGTTTCGGGAAGCCTTAGATTTAACATAATTTTCTTAAAAATCTATATGTATATAAATCTATATAAAGTCATAGGTAAAATAATAATAATAATAATAATAATAATAATAATAATAATAATAATAATAACGATACCTACGGATATACGTAAAATTATATAATTCAACTTATGTCAAGGCGAACATAATTTATACCTATGCTGTGTTCAATAGCTTTCTTGAGGAAAAAAAAGCTATGTCTACTGGAACACTATGTCTACGCGGGATTATTAGAAAAATGATTTTCAATGAAGACAGGCTCTCACAAGTTCACAAGTTTCAACATTTTCGCAGTGTAATCTCTTAACGACGTTCTACTCCATGAATATTTCTTACAGACTAAAGACACCTTGATTAAACATTGTCTGTTCTTACTGCTCGACTATTACGTATGATATTAGAGCTGTTTTTGGGTTTAACGTACCATTCTTAAAAATGTATATATGTATATAAATCTATATAAACTCAAAGGTAATATAATAATAATAACGATACCTACGGATATATGTAAAATTATATAATTCAACGTATGTCAAGGCGAACATAATTTCTACCTATAGATTTCTTGAGGAAAGAAAAATATATGACGTCTCTCCGACTTTTCTACAAATATTTTCATGGCAATTGTCCTGGTAATATTTCCATCTTACCGTCTCGACTGCATGTCTTTAAGCGTGCTAAAAGATACTCAAACTTGTTTCACCGGTTTACTGTTAAACTAGCCGGATTCGACTGCCTTTTCTATTCGAATAGTTTATTTTCTCGTCTGTGGGACTCCCTTCCGATTTCTTGCTTCCCTGCCATCTATAATCTTCAAAAATATTACAGCAACGCCAGTCTTACTGAGTACAGTTCTTTTATTGATTCACCACACTAAAGTTTTTCATTCTCTTTAATTCCCAGTAACCCTTATATATATATATATATATATATATATATATATATATATATATATGTGTATATATATATATATATATATGTGTGTATATATATATATATATATATATATATATAGGCGCAAGCACGTTTATCTCTAGAAATGTAAACAAAAGAAATATTCGAAATTAATTAAAATTTTCGTAATGTGGGTACGTGGGTACTTAATAATAATTGTGATAAAAATAAAAGCAAAAGCATAAGGAACTAAGTGAAATTGTACTTGCCAAGATGCATTTGATAAACAAAAAAAAAATGAAATTAAAAAACTATAAATTTCATTCTTCCTACATCTTCAGCTTCTCCTATTGGTTCATAAAGATAACCGTTGTTTGCGTTTTTTATCCCCTCTTACCCCTACACATATATAATTTAATAAAAAAAAAACATTTATTTAGTCCGATGAAGTCTTTCTAGAGAATGAAACACGTCATACATATTTTTCCACTTTGTCATTCATATGCCTAATATGTATTTTTACAAAAATAAGAAATACTTCGCTTACGATTTTACAGTTCTGCTTGTGAGTCCTGGTCAAATGGTTGGCGCTTTTTGAGGCCATAATTCGATAATTTCATATGGTTATTTTCATATAAACTCTAGATTGGTGACTGCATGAGAATGCCATCTGCTGTAAGCTTGTATATGTGGGTGGTGCAATGAATACCGTCTCTAAATTGGAAATCTGAGAAGGGAGTTCCAATCCCAGTTGGGTTCATTATATTATTCACTTACGCGCAAATGCCCGTTAGAAACGTATGAATATATCTCTTCTCCCCCCAGCTATCAGTTAATTAGTATCAGTTGTATTAATAAATCATTATTATCTCCAAAAGAATTCTTACAATATAAAAATATTTTCTGGCTGTAAATGTTAATAAGCGGTATATAAAAATCAGACAAAAAAAATATATTCTGATCTTAAGAAAATGTAACTTTTCTTATTTTCAAGGATCGCCCACATCCTGAATGTACATGGTACAGAAAAGATAGTAAAATCGTAGGTTTCTGTTTGTATGTCCATACTATGATTAACCTGAAATATCAAGGAACATTACCCTGATTTTTGATGGAAAATTTACAATACATCCAGTTCTGACATAACATATTTTCGGAAGATATGAATCCACATATTCTCCACGAGATACGTAAATTAATAGGACGTGTAACAGTAAAACATTATCTCCAAAACTTCATAAAATAAAATAAAAATCTGGCTTTAACTAACTTGAAAAAGTTTGATAAGCCGTAATAAACAACCAATAAACTATCTATTTATATATTATCCTGTGATGTGAGTGAGAAAGATACGCATTCGATAAAAGCTGAGATTTCGAATTTGTGGCTGGTAACTGCAATATATTATTATGATAGTCTCTTTATGTCTTTATATCATCAAGTATATGCCGAGTAAAACCTGTTTCCATACGAAAAAAATATGCGTCAATCTATTTTAGATTATTCGCATCAATCATATTCGGAGATGACTATGGCGGCGTCGCGACATCTCCTGACGCACCAAGCGACGGGTTTACAATGCCGCTGCCTTATCTGCGCTATTGTGCAGTACCGAGACGTGTCGTCTCAGCAAGACACGCGACTATCGCGTTCATGGCTTCGCGTCCCTGCCCACAGGACCTTCAAATGGATACATAGATGCGATCTTGAGTCCAATGAGGAGCTCTTCCAGAAGACCGGCGAACGGAGTATCCTCCGCACCATCGCTCAGTGTCGTGTTCGCTGGCTCGGTTACGTCCTGCGATTACCTGATGTCCACCCCACCATAATCATCTACTGTTTCTCCAGTCTGCAGATATCGGCAGCTGCAGACCACAGACGTTGGAAGGACGTCTTCCGCCAGGAACGCCATCAGATCAATCTGGCGCTACAGGATGTTCCGACTGAACGCTTTCATGGCATAAGATTTAGTAGCAACAACAGCATCAGTCATCCGGATACAGATGCATGCAGAGTGATGTATCAAAATTTTTTAGGAATTCTTTCTGGATACAAGACGTCAATTTCTGAGTTATAGCCAAAATAGGATGCGAGGGCTTTTCTCAAGCAAACTTTGTACACTAGCAAATCGTACGGTTTTAGGCTTGTAATCACGGTGGAGAAATGGATAGCGGCTCGGATTGAGGAATCGGGGTGCCGAGTTCAAATTCTAGTCGAATCCATTACATTCACTTACGTGCTAATACACTTGGGAAAGGTATTAATGCTCATCTTCTAACTCCAAATGGGTAAATAGCAGGACAGACAGGGTTCTGTAGCCTTGGATGGCAAATGGTCTGGCAACCTACTGCGGGAAAAAATCTGCCTCATCAGTCATGTATCGAAAGATACATGTTCGCCTAAGTGTGTATCACGCATGGCACATAACTAACTGAATCCCTGACTAAACTTTGCTATCAGTCTACCGTTGGCTATATTTCTTTTACTAAGTGTGTATTTGAATAACGCCATACGTCGTCCTGTCAATCGATTTAGCTATCAGGACCTTAAATCTTGTGATCGAATCACTAGTACTAATGCGTCTGACAAATTACATTCGTTGAGAAGATATCAACACCTATGACACTTCCGTCTTTCGCTGGTAGACATCTAGCCTCTCGTTCCTTCCAAGGCAAACGGAATAGTGGCGATTTTGACATCTTTTAAGATTTACTAATGGTATTAAGGATAACAATAGTTGGCAGGGATGGAACTTTTTGAACATTTCACCTTCATCTGAAGACCTACACAATGGCCGTCTTTGTGTCTCTTTCAATCTGTCTACAAGTGTTATGTACAAGAACCGCGATATTTTGTTTTCATTACGTTTAGAGAGGAATGTCGTTCTTGGAAGCACGCTTATTAAAAAGGCAACCAATGATTATTTGTTTTTGCTTGGATTTTAACATGATTATATCTTACAGTCAGTTTTCATATACAATGTCTATTTAAATATTTATACAGCACTTCAGTATCAATAGGCGAATTCTTGTGTAAAATTAGTTCGACGTCATTGTAGATAGGAATAGAATTTTTTTCTCTTAGTTCGTATCGTTCAAGTATTTTTGTTTCCTTTATTAACTTCCATGGTTTTACATCATCCGTTTCTCACCTTTTTATGTCTTGTGTATTTTACTTTCATTTCTTTATCACTCTGTTCAAATAAATTTCAGATTTCATTTGCACAGCATATTGCTTTCATTTTCCCTTTGAATTTTTTTCTACTTTCACTTTCATTTTAGACTTTCACTTTTTTTTCTCACTGTAATGATTACATTAGTCTGGTACATGGATCCTGAAGGAAACCAAAAGTTGACTATAGAACAGACTTCAATAGAAATACTCAGTGAAACGCTATTTTTAACTATTACGCCACAGTGAGGCGCTTATTTTAAGTATAACTTAGTCTGACAAAAGGCCAGAACTTTAATATGTATAGTGTAGATTGTAGAGATCGCGAAGAAATGTGTGTAAGAATTACTGGGGAAACGATTAGGGAATTGCGTGAAAGACAGAGAAGTTAAGGGCTTGGATGACAGCGATGTTAGTGACAGAGTATTTAAGCCATATGGTATGGCGGGCATTAACGTCGCCGAACACGAATATATTTGCAGACGGTCGTAAGGAGGTGGCCTTTTTCTATATTATCGGCTATACTATCTAGCATGCAACGGTCTTGAGATCAAGGGTAACGGTAGAGAAAGAAGAGATAAATATTGAGAGCCGGAGATACATGTACGAATGGTCTGGAGATTAGCGGTCCCAAGAGAGCAGAGCTGCGTAGTACGAAACAATCCAGAGATAGAGATAAAAAAAAGAGATCGAGAAGAAATGTGTGTCGTTAGGATTACTGGGGAAACGCGTTGGGAAGTCAAACACTTGATTGAGGGATTGAGAGCTTTGGGCTTGAATGCCAGCGAGGTCAGTGACAGGGTGTTTAAACCACCTGGGCACGGTAGGCATTAAATCACCGAACACGAATATATTTGCAAACGGGGGTTGAGATATGACCTTGTGTATACTATTGTAAATACTAACACGTAACAGTCTTGAGAGATAAAGGAACGGTAGTGAAAGAAGAGATAGCTGATTGAGTCACTAAGAGACGGAGACACATGTACAAATGCTCTGGAGATTCAAGGGACAGTTTCCTAGCCAACGGGTGATGTTCGCGGACATAAATTCTCAGGCCATGCATATGGACTTTAAAGTCCTTTCTAAGGAGAGGATGGTAGCAGGAATCGAAAAATCAGAGGAGGGGAATGAAGAGTTAACATTAGTTTCGCAGAGGGCTAGGATGTCTGGAGACCTTTAGGAGGGGAATAATTACACACTGGAGAAAGAAAGTTTAAGGCGTTTAGGTGTTTTTTGTTGAGCTGGTTTATATCTTTGGTTGTTTATAGTCATGATGTGTTGTATTGGCAAGCAAATGCATGTGGTAGGAGTAGCGGTCTAATGTACCATGTGCAGGAAGGGGACTGGCAGAGACAGCAAAATAGTGTAGCCTCGGGGTTGCCCACTGGAGGTGCTTGCATGGAAACCCTTCCATGCCCGACATAGCACTACAAGGACCCCGATATTATGCAACTGTTGATCAGAGCAGACTCTCAAGACGCTACGCATGAGTTCGGGCTACTAACTAGCACTCGTGAACAGCAACCAGAAATCTGCCAACCCTGTAACCTCAGTGTGAAGTGATGTTGCCACCATTTACGCATATCAAAAACCTCATGAGTGAACACAAGTAAGGCCTGAGAAGAGAAAAGGAACCGGGAACCCCTGCCTAAACATGAAACAAGGAATGGGCCTCTGCTTTTGTTCAAGAGAATGGGTATGTGTATGAACCGAGCGATAGGAGAGTCTATCTACTCCTAATTCGTTTTTTTTTTTGTTTTTTTTTTTAAGACAGGATACAACCCTGGATTTGACTTCCAGATAAATTATTTCAAAGATCGTTTTTATTTCTTCAGATAACTTATTTGGAGAGCCGAACTGAGGCCAACCGATATCACAGCACCAACATGTATACATAAAAAATAGAATATAGAATAATTAAGTATAAGTCCAGATACAAACTCTTTCAAATTGTGTTTGCAGATCCCTAGTCAGCAACCGCCAAAATTAGAAAAAGCTTCATTAAATCCTGCGAATCCAATCAAATTAACATTACGTTAACGCGATTTCGTACGAACGCATATATATATATATATATATATATATATATATATATATATATATATATATATATATATATATAAACGTTAAAGTAAAGTTAGGAAGACATTGCAAAGAATCAAGAGAAAAAAAATTAAAAACAAAAAACATACATTACATTCAAATGTGATTGAATTCGTCCATTTTAAGACCGCCAAGTTTGACCGGCTTTTGACAAGAGAAAGATAATAAAGTAAACAGGGAAGACCTGAGAGGCCGCTGCTTTGTTTAAACAATTGTGAAACACCCTGTACGATTTTCAAGGATTTAAATATAGTCTCAATCGACGTCATCTGTCTCATTTCAATCCTGGTCCCTTATTGACCGTTGAGGTTTGACCAAGTGAGGTATTGGTTCTATTACGTCTGCTTTCCCAAGACACGTTTTCTAAGTTTCTTTCACTCTTCGTAAAGCTAACGCCTTAGTGCTTTTATTGCACTGTGTGCAGTAATCAGATTAAACAAATTGTAAACTTTACCTAATTCTTATTTTTACACTGCATTTTTCTCTCTCATTTTCACTCTCTCACTTTCACTCTCTTTTTCTTCCACTCACTCATTCACTCACACACAAACAAAATAAAATAAACACTATTATGATCGCCATCACATGTGGTTATAAGGTCTCTGCTGAGCACCTCACAAGGTCTATCCATATATCTTAGTAAAATATCGAGATATTCATTCATACATGGCGTATCTTTGGAAAGCACACGTAACAGACCCAATACTCCTAAAAAAAAAACCTCATCCGATAACCACCAACTTGGAATCACCTTAGTCATTTATTGCGTGGGTGGAGGAAACCTTCTGCACAGCGGTGCATTTTTATCACAGCTCTGGCAGCAACCATAGATCTTAAATCTATTCCACATCATTTGTGTTAAATGCCCAGACACAAAAAGGGGTCATCTGCTAAATGTCAGGTTTTGTTTTTGAACATGCTGAGTATCTAGCTATTCTCATCGCCAAAAAAGAACCCCCAAAAAACCTAAACCTACCTAATTCTTCCGTTTATACTGTCAATACATTTTCCTTTCGCTTTTGTTTTTCATTCTTCTTTCTTTACAATTTTCTTATATCTTTGTTTTTGAAAAATCTACCATTCGTCCGTGCATTGAATACTGCTGCCATATTTGGTTTGGTGCTGTTCATCTCGAGATTCTTGAAAAAAATCCAAAGAAGGGTCTGTAAATTAATCGATCCTAACTTGGCAACTCGACTCCAGTCACATTCTCACCGACATGACGTGGCTTTCTCCTGTCTTTTCTACAAATATTATCATGGCAGCTGCACTGGCGAGCCTTTTCTCCATAGTGTCCCGACTACATGAATTTAAGCATGCTACTAGATTGGCATCTAGTCCCCATCTATTTACTGTTGAAATAATTAAATATAACCGCCACTTCTATTCCAACAGTTTCTTTTCTAGCACTTCCCACCTGTGCGACTCCCTTCCGCTTACTTGCTTCAATGGTAGCTACAATCTTCAAAAATTTAAAAGTAACGTCAATCGTCATCTTCTTGAATCCTGTTTATCTTTTGTCTTTTCCTCAATCTTCCCTTTACTCTCGTTTCTTCCATTATAGCTTCCTGTAACCCCGCGCGTTAGTGCTATTCCCGCCTTACATGGAGTTAAATAATTAAAAAAAAAAGAGTATCTCTTTTGAATATACTGTTGACTTTTATTTATTTTTATTTTTCTACCTTTTTTCATTCGCTTTGACTCCTTTTTTTTTCGTTTCTTCCTTTCATTTCTCTTTGTTTATACATCTTTCCTATTATTTTCCATTTTTTTTTATGCATTCCTACCGAATATACGTAGTTACTAAAACACCACGTTCATAAATACTTCCATACCACAACATAAGCTACAAATAACGCAGTTAGGTTTACAAGTGAGTCTCGCCTCGCCAGTATTGATTTTCAATGTAAGGTAAGATTATCTGCTACATCCTAATCATCAAGAAATCGTAACCAGCTAATCGATAAGAAGCAATCATTTTTCCTATTTTAGGATGAACACAGCCAGTCATTGCTGCTCCAAAATCTGTGCTTGTTCTGGAAGACAAAATGGCCGTTATCGGGAATTAGCTTTTAAGAATAGAAACGTGAGATATTCGACCATACTATTTCAACAAATGGATATGCCCTGGCGCTTTGAAATTAAACAGGAAAAGAATAACTATGACACTTTTCATTATGATAACATCTTGATGGAAACAACTATACCCACAAATTACATTCGTCTCAGATATTGTCTTACAACGTTTCTTGTCATGTATGGATATATATATATATATATATATATATTATTATTATTATTATTATTTCGTTATATATGACGGACAAGGAGAATTTAATTAAATTTTTATTTAGTTTTTCCAGCGTTCTTATATTTTTTCCGATTTTCGTGGGATTGAGGATGTACCAAATCTGTCCATGTCATCCATTGTCACAAGCGCTTTTGGCCACCTCCCCAGCCATCTCCAAGTGGGGAGGGGCTGTTTCTGATGCCGCAAGATCCACCCCGCCACATTTTGACTGTTTGACATGCGGTAACCGTGTGCTTTGAATTCTAGCATGGCCAGATCTCGAGTAGGCTACTCTCTATCCACAAAAAAACACTAAGCAGAGCGAGACCACTGCCAAACACGAAGAGACCCCGATTGTGGTATAGAGCTGCTTGACACACAGGGCCTCAACAACAATGAAACGCCCTTGGCATTTTGATTCACAAAAATCTCTCATACCGGAAAAATTAAATTGTTGTTTGATTTTGTCGACAGCACAGTATAATAGGATTAGTTGCGTACCATCTGTGAGAAAAACAACACCATGACGCAATTCTCTTCTCTAGAAATCTGGAATCACATCCATAACTGCTTGGTATTCGCACCGGAAGCTCCCATATGAAATATTCGAATATTCTGTATGTCGGTGTGCTTTCGGCTATACTGTTAGCAATTATTAAGGATGATTTCATTTTTTACTTTTAGCTGAATATATATACTGTTTTATGTATGTATCTAGAGTTATAGGAAGGTTTTATTTTCCAAACACGGTCAGCACATTATTGATTGTTGGCTTTTTCTTTTTTTTTATTATTATTAATAATGCTTCCACTATTTTTAGCTGTTTTATATATGGGTGAGGCTATTATATTTGAATTATCAACGAATATGTTGAGATTGGATTTTGGTAGGTCCCCGTGTTTATTTAAATGTTACCGAATTCAGATTCTTACAACTCTGGATAAAACATAAAACAATCCATTCTTTCAGTACAATGTAAAAAAAGACAATAATCCTTGATAATGGTTAAAAGTATAGCAGAACGCGCTCGGACTTACAGGACATTCAGACAATTTCAATATAATCTGTCCAGAAAAGAAACACACGCACACACGCACACACACACACACACACACACACACACACACACACACACACACACACACACACACACACACACACACACACTGTTGTAGAGTAGCTAGCAACCCTTCAGCATTCTACCAGATGACCTGGCTCATAGACTTAAATATGCTGCCTATATATATATATATATATATATATATATATATATATATATATATATATATATATATGTGCGTGTGTGTGTGTGTGTGTGTGTGTGTGTGTGAATAAAAAGGATAAGCGGAAAAGCTATAGTTAACCGACGAGTTTTGTATTCTGACGGATTTAATCAAGGTAAACAAAAAATGCTTAATGTTTCACTGATGAAAAAAGTCTAATCAGGAAAATAATATCTTTTGCTTTGATAAAGTCCGTCAGATTACAAAATGCGCCGGCGAAGTATAGTTTTCCTCTTTTTATTTTTTATACATTTTTTCATAATACATATATATATATATACATATATATATATATATATATATATATATATATATATATATATATAATTTATTTCTAATAGTGATATGTTGCCATTATTAAAATACTTTTTGTGAAACATTTTTTGCGAGTCGCCCGTGTTGCCAAGGAAAGTTTTTGAAACGAAATGTCCGATTCATATTCAAACAGACATACGACATTTTTAATTTTAACAGATTTCTGAACATCTGTCGTTGTCATATTTGGATAGGAGAACAATGACAAATACCGTATATTCTCGTGTATAAACCGAGAATTATGTGACAAAATGTCAATTATAATATGGTAGTTAGGCTCATATTCGAGGTCATTATTTTGTCGATTTTCACGAACTTGAATATCTATGTAACCATGCATCATAATATATAGCGTGATGGATTTTAAATAAAGCACAGTATTTGTTTTAAATTTAAGAAGCATTTTACTGAATATGTTTAGTACTTACTGTCTTTATTCATACAGTCATTTCTTTCAGCATGCGAATTGCCGCTTTTCTTATTAATTCTCACTTATTAAATGTTCCAATCGATTTGTATTGGATCGTTCTTATGAGAAGTTAGATGGTTCCATGTTTGATTTTTTTAAGGCACGTGTTGCATTCGATTTTTATGTTAAGCCCTTCCCCGACAAATATTTTTGGAAAAACGTTTCATTTTCTGACGGATTTTTATTTGTTTTTAACAATGGTAACGAAAAAACTGAGGCATCTTGAAGTATCCGAGCGGTGGCTAACACCTCTACCAGAAATGAGTTGAGAATTCTACTCGTTTCAAGCTCAGAAGAGCATAAAAAAAGACCAGGATCGGCGTATAAACACGTCTCTAGCTGGTTTTTGAACGTTATGTTTTGGATCTCTTTATTTGTCCATGTTTGAAAAAGTCACTTTCGGTGAAAACGTTTATACACGTCTACGTCGGGTCAGGGATTAAATAAAATGCTGTTAAATTTGGATAATGGTGCTGATGTTGCATGCTAAAAAGAAAGTAAATAAAATCAGTGAAAATATGGTTATGATTATGCATAGGTAGGAAACGTTGGAATTTTAAACCTTCAAAATTTAATATTTAATCGTTAGATCATCCACAGTAAATTTGCAGCCAGTTCATTTTGTCTTTATTCATATATATATATATATATATATATATATATATATATATATATATATAAATTTAAATAATTAAAAAAAAATTATTAGCTGTGATTTAAATTGAGCTCTCTGGATTTTATCCTCCTTGGGTCTACCCATACGGATTACCTAGTTTTTCGTAAACAACATATATATATATATATATATATATATATATATATAGGGGTTGGACAAAATAATTGGAACAAATTACTGTACTTACTGTACCTCCAGCTGGTTACCACAAATATATGGCACTAAAATTTGCGTTTGGTGAATATGTTTGGTTTATTAACACAGAAATTAATATAAAATAATAAAATGATAGCATAAGTTCATTATTCTATTAACGCTACAGTACGCATCGCGCCTAGCAGCTGATACACTGTGTGCAAACACTGACCAAAGCAGCGTTTAACTCAGTCTGTCATTCAGTGATTAGGTATAGTTTGCGTGTCATCTGCACTATTTCTTTATATTAATTACGGTTAATGACCTGAGTGTCGAAAGTGTAACGGAGCCAATGGTAGACCCGTGTATGTTTGGGGGTCGACTATATGGTAGGTCACGATGGAGGAATATAGATAGCAACGCGGATTGAGGAAATGGAGTCGGATTCATTACATGCACTTACGTGCAAATACCCATGGGAAAGATATGAATCCTCGTCTTCTTCCCCATCCCAGCAGTTATAAGCAAATAGCAGGACAGACTGGGTTCTATAGCCTTGGATGTCAACTGGTCTATCGTAGAAAGAAATGGTAACCTATTGTTTTGAAAAAAATTAGCGTTGTCAGTCATGTATCGAAAGACTCATTATCGTTTAAGCGTGTATCACGCATGGCACATAACTGACTGATGCTATTAGCAACAAGTTTTCATCCACTTAGAGTTAAATTGGCTCGATGTAACCGCAAATTCTTTTTTCTTGCACTTCTCACCTGTGGAGCTCTCTTTCGGTTCCACTGTTGTATCGGCACCTCCTTCTGGAGGTCTCTTGGGCGACGGCGGCGATTCACTTATATTTCCGTTGCTTTCTCTCTTTCACTTCCCCGGGAGGGTGACCTCTAGCTGATTTTAGTTCCGAGAACTTTAACAAAAGAGGTTTAAATTTATCTAGTTTTATTTAACACGTCGACGGGTACATCTTCTAACTAGCCAGTGGGGTTGATCTCTCACCTTCATTGGGGAACAAGTTCGCAGACACGAAAAAACATATCTACATTCATCTAAAATTCTTGAGGTTGAATTATACGCACTTTTCGGTACGCTTGTGTAAAAGAAAGGTAAAACAGCGATAGAAAAGAGACAACTGTTATTTAGATACAAAGTTGTGGAGAGCCGTAATCGCCCAAACGATGAAGAGATACAGCGCATAAAGAAAGAAAATAAAGTAATTAATACCATTATTTACCTTGGAGGTTTAAATATTAAAAATAATGCTTAAAAAATAAGAAATTAGTGAAATGATATTGAAGAGAGATGACTGTGCTTTATTGAAACTAATCGAAATTACTTTATATTAACAGAAACCAGTGATAATTGTATACCGTAAATTCTATAGATTCGCTTGAACAATAGTGTCAGAGATTGCTAAGGCTACCAGAGCACTAGATATTAAGTAGTCTGATTTCCTGTCCAAAATCAGCACTTTTTGAAGAAGGAAATACGCGAACATTTTCCCTTAACTTAATGTTGTTGAAAAATCCATCTCCTGTTACACCACTTCGCGAAAATATAGCTGTCGGAAAGTGGACGTCATTGGTGAAGACTTCTAAGCTCCGCAAGAAATGGCGATGACCTGCAATGTCTCGTGCGGATCAATCAAAATTGGACGTATCAGGCCATTGACTGATCAGACTGTTGTCATCGACAGATATTTATAAGAAACGTCACTCAAGAGTTGATAACTCCATACATGTGATTTACGACTTGAAAAGTTATAGAAAATATCATCTGATTATATTAATTTTAGTATAGAGCTATCCAACTTTTGCGACTGTCTTTTCTTCTTTGATTTATGGGCATATCACGTTGAAACACAAACAAAAATTAATACCGAATAATACGGTATATATATATATATATATATATATATATATATATATATATATATATATATATATAGTTAGACCTAGGGAGCCAGACAAACCTACTACGGTTTCACCTATTCTGTTTATACGTTATTTTGATAGATACAATTTATTTATGTAAATGCTGTGTTTTCGTTTTCTTTTCCCAAATAAACATTATTAATTACATTTTGCGGCCTGAGAAATTTCGTAGAAAATATATGCTTCTTCGAGAGGAATCGAATATGTAAACCCAATGAGAGCCACCATTTGATCTGATGTGCTGTTAACCATTCAGGCACAAAGACGCTTTACTTAAATAAATTGTATCTATTAAAATAACGTATAAACAGAAAACATGTTAAATAATTGTCGGATTCGATCCATTTTCACACACATATATATATATATATATATATATATATATATATATATAGTCATCCAAAGACAGACTGTTTTGCTGTATCACATCTCCTTAGTGTGGCTAGACATCCGATTCTTGCAAGCCAGGATTGAAAACCGACTGATTTGACATCAGTCAGATCTTTTACCTCTAGGCCATCGATTCACCGCAGGGAAAAAAGAATGGAATTTTAACGTTTTTCCCTATGCGAAATACGCCAGCGACTCGTAGAACTTAATTCAGTTTAACTTGAAGAGTAATTCTTAATAGCAGTAGCAGTCGTTGTTTTTGAAAGCCACCTTTTTCTCTAGAGAGCTCAACCGTCTTTCCGGGAGCATATATATATATATATATATATATATATATATATATATATATATATATATATATTTCTCACAAACCAATCTTCTCGAACAGCACACAAACTAGGCTTGTAAATACCACTAAATCAGAACTAGGCTTAATCTCTAAAAATATAATTTCAAAAATTACTGACCAGATGAGTATGACTACCGGTGCCAACCTTTGGAAAGATTCCTCTGATACCATTAAATTGTTCAATAACATTCGTGACAAAAAGAATCAATTTCGATATCGTTTATTTCTACTGATACATTTCTAGAGGTCTATTAATTGACTGGATTAACTTTGCGAAGAACTACATGGATCACTTAACAATTCCATCTTGATTAAGTGCAAGGGTGGCGATTTTAACGTTTCTATAAGAGCGTATGATTCAGCCCAGGTAGCTGACCTTATGGGCCTTTACGTTCTTGAAATCCTTAGTAGAATCATAGACCCAAAGCAGATTGGTCTATATAGAGACGATAGACTGATTTATATCACTAATAGCAATGGTCCACTAACCATGAAACTGCAGAAGACAATTATTAGAGCTTTAAATTTCCTCGGGTTCAAGATTGATGAAAATGAAAAAAAACACTGAGCTCTATTTTTTTGATTCAGTTTTAACATATTTCAAATTTGATGTTGTGTTAATAGGACTCGCCTGGATTATACCAACGGATTACTACATATATATGTATATATATATATATATATATATATATATATATATATATATATATATATATATATATATGTTTATCGAAATCTAAAAATATACACGCTAAAATTCACCTTCATTCCTGCCGTGCGCCAACGGCTTAGTGGTAGAAGTTCCGACTGACGCAAATTCAGAGGCAACCGGACGTCTACCAACATTGATGAGCTGTGAAACAGCGAAACAGTCTGTCTGTGGATGACAAATATATATATATATATATATATATAAATATATATATATATATATATATATAAATATATATATATATATTGATATACACACATACACACATATATAATGCTCTGTAAATTTACATTGAGCACTATTGTGTAAAAATAAAAATATCTATAAGAACACCGGATTATATATCTTACTGTTCTTTCTTTTTATTTACACACACACACACACACACACACACACACACACACACACACACACACACATATATATATATATATATATATATATATATATATATATATATATATATACACACACACACATATATATATATCGCCTGACGATTGCACTAGCATGAAACAGACTGTCGCCTCTAAGTGCTGACTTCCATGTCCACTTTTATATTTACACACGCTCTATCTCTGATATTGAGCACTTTACCCCATAAATATAGCACACTTTAACACTATATTTCTGCATATATATATATATATAGATATATATATATATATATATATATATATATATATATATATATAGGCAGCATATTTAAGTCTATGAGCCAGGTCATCTGGTAGAATGCTGAAGGGTTGCTAGCTACTCTACAACAGTATTATTATTGGTGTCTAGCAATACATCAAGAAAATAATTGTAGTATTATTAAGTTCATATGTGAATTTAAGAACGGAGATTTTTGGAAGTTTTTACAGTTCATGTATTTCATCTGTTTTTTTTATTAAAAGAGGGTAATATCTCCATATCTTAATTAGATGGTGTTTTTTATAGTCGTATTAAATCTATTATTTTCAAGGTTAGACACGTAGAAGTTACTAGAACTAAAGTCATACAAACGCTATCACGTTGTACCTGGATATTATTTTGATGCTCATCGAAAGGTTTCCGTAATATGTTAGGTTTCATTGTTAATGAAGGCAGAGATGGGTTGTTGCAAATATTCTTTGTAATTATATCAATCGTTTCTCTAATTAGGATACTGGTAAATAAACTTTCAACATTAAGTGAGGCTATGTTTCCCTTATTAGGTTTTTGTTTTTTTTAAGATTTGGATTAGCTCGTGAGTTGATTTAATACGGTATTTACTAGGTATGTATGGTGTAATGAGTTAGTTAATTATTTTGGTTCATTAATAAACCAGATTGGGGATATCGAACATGATAGGCCGGAGAGGGAATTTACGTTTATGTATTTTTATAGTTCCATACATGTATTCTGGTTTGTAGTCACCAATGATTTTGGGAAGATTTTACGTTGTTTTGTTCTGCGTTGTTGGCCGTAATCAGTTTGTTGATTTTCAATTTCAGCTGGTTAACAGGATTTTCTTGACATTTTAAAATTTGTGATTGTCGAGTATTTGTTGCAATTTTGAATAATAATCAGATTTATTTAATACAATGAAAATATTGGTTTTATCTACTTTTCTTAAAATTATATGAGTATGATTACTTACATTATTTATATTATTCGGACTGTTACCCCCATCTTCATTGCCATATTCACAATGTTTCAGCCATTGTACGCTCTGGCCTTCTTCAGGTGATTGGAATTTCGAATTGAATCCTTTATTTCGTTCCCCAGGGTAGATTGTCCTAGTATCTAGTGTGATTATGGTTACGTCATTCCATGGCAGTGATTTTTAATTGTTTTCTTAGGAGATTGGACGAGATTTCTTTTTCTTTTGTCATGTCTGTGTTTTATAGCTTCAGATTTGAGTAGGTCACGAATTTCTGGTTTTGTTTTTATTACATTTTTGTATGTTTTGATATAACATTTCAATTTCAACTTTTTAGACAATCTATTTTTTAGTTTGTAAAGATGACAGTTAGATTCAAGGTTGAGTAATTCCTTTTGGTGGTCTGTTGAATTTAGAGATGTTGTTGGATATATTTGTATTATTTTGAAGATGAATAGTGGTATAACAACATCAATAATAATGATGATTGTAAGGAATTCCGGTTCCACAAGGGAATGCTGGGTCAAGACGCATCCAGCGGGCAGTTTAGATAAAATGCGTTGTTGAGTTTACCACGTATCGTGTCGCTTCGACATTTCCCCGGCTAGTCTCATATATCTTTCCACACTTTGCCCAGTGGAACATAGTGTCTAAGATGGATTCTTTCTAAAAGAAGAACATTATTATCTAGAAGAATAGACCCAATTTGAAAAAAAAATTAATTACATCAGAGCCGTTTAATTTTACAAATCAGGGAAATTGGCAGAAATAGTCGCAGAGATTTCAACACTTTCCAGAAGCATCGAAATTTTTGGAAGAAGATAACGAAAAACAAGTACGTACGTTAATATATTGCATAGGAAGCGAAGCCGAAAGTATATTTCGGGAATTTTGTTTCTCACGAGAAGACGCAAATATGTAAGACTCTGTTTTGGGAAAATTCAATGCCTATTTCATGCCTAAAATAAATATAATTCATGAAAGAGCAACATTTTATCTTCCAGTTCAATTATCAGGAGAACCCTAGAAGAAGCATGTGAGTTTCCAAAGAAAAAATTACCAAATCAGAGACCGTCTTTTGATAGGACTACAGAATAAAGACCGAACCGAAAGGTTATAAATTAATTCCTGATTTGAAACTCGAGAAAGCTACGTAGATAGCCAGGAGCAGTGAGCAAATAAAAGCTTATATGGAAGAAATCCACAAGAAAAATATAAGCGAACTAAAGACCCAGAGAAACCTACGAGGTACGAATTAGAAAATATGGAAACAACAACAAAAATGGCCGTAAATGTAATAAAAACATGTATGCAAAACTGTGCAGCGAAAGGGAATCATTGCAAGAAATACAGAATAATTTCGCTGTAACCTGCGGAACTAAAACTAATATGAAACAGAAAGTAAATGAAGGAAAAAAATATTTCCTACAAGAAAACAAATTTAAATGACTCATGGTATAAAGATGTAAATATTTGTAAAACAGCGGTGAATTTTAAAATCGATAGCGGCACCTATATAATCATCGTCGCAAAAGAAATTTATATTAAAACCGACATTAAAACCAGTAAATGGCATCTTCACAAATCCCGTAGAAATAGACCAATGCATCGAAAAATTTAATACTAATACAGAAAAAGGTAAGTGCAAATAGTATTATGTCATTGAATGTGTAAAGGGAAAGAACTTATTGTCTAGAAAAATGTCTGTAAAAGGAATATAGTGAAACTTTTAGACAAAATAGAACAGTGAACTTATTTGATGTCGGAGGATGTATGAACGGAGACCCAGTGAAAATAGTTCTGAAAAAAGCCGCTTCACCCTACTGCCTAACAACAGCTAGGAGAGTCCCATTCCCTATTTTACCAAAGGTGAAGGAAGAATTGAATAGACTTGGAAACGAGGGAATTATTGAAAAGGTTACAGAACCAACTGATTGATTAGTGTGCGCGTATAGTAGCCGTAATAAAAAGAAACTGAAAAGTCAGAATATCTGTAGATTTGAAGAAGCTGAATCTAGCAGTGAAAAGGGAACATTACATGTTACCAAATTTAGATGCTATTTCGCCTTAACTAGATGGTGCTAAACGTTTTTCTAAATTAGATGCTACAAGTAGATTTTATTAAATTTCGTTAAGTAAAGAAAGCTATTTGCTCACAACATTTATTATTCCTTTTGAAATTTTCCTGATTTAAAAGATAATCTTTTGTTATAAAATCAGCTCCAGATATCTTTCAAAGAAGGATGTCAGAAGTATTGAAAAATAATCAAGGAGTCGTGCAATTATCAAAGATGTTCTAATCTATGTAAGAACTATAGAAAAATACGACGAAAAACTAAAAAATGTTCTTAAAACATTAAAAAAGCCGGACTCAAGCATAATAAAGAAATGTGTGAATTCAAAAAGACACGACTAGTAAATTTTGCACACAGAATTTCTGGAGAGAAAATTCAATCCAGCAAGGAAAGAACAAAATCCTTTCAGGAGTTGCCTGAACCTACAAATTTAACAGAATTATGTCGTATAATCGGCATGGTCAGATACTTAGGCAAACTCTTACCGAACTTGTCTGAAACAATATAGCCAATGACCGAATTATTGAAAAAGGACACGGTATCTGTGTGGGATTACCCACAAGAGAATTTTCTTAAAAAAAGTAAAGGAATTACTAACCAAGCACTAATTCTATCCAATTATGATCCAACCAGACCTACAGTATTTAACGCTAGCAATGATGGTCTCGAAGTAGCTTGATTTCAAATAACAGATGGAAATTTAAAAATAATAGCATTTGCCTCACGCACTCTCAACAGCTCAGAGTGGAAATACGCACAAATTGAGAAAGAGTGTTTGAGCTGTGTATGGGGATATGAAAAGATTGACAGATATGTTACAGGACTTGAATCCTTTAAACTGTTACCAGACCATAAACTACGTATACCGTTAGTAAACATACATGATCTGCACAATACCCCATTTTGATGTCAAAGACTTCTGATGAGAAGATATAACCCAGTAGCGAAACATGTTCCAGGAAAGGCACTAGTTGTACCTGATACACTATCAAGAAGTTCTTTATCCTATACAGATAAATACCAGCAAATATATCTGCGTATACAGAGACTGCATGGAAAGAACCAGACTAGCATCGGATAAGAAATTAAATGAAATAAAAACAGTTACTTAACAGGACACTGTATTACAGGAAATAAAACATCACACATTAAATGGATGGACACACAATGAAGGAAGAATAAAAATATGCATAAGGCCTTATTTTCCAAATCGGAATGAATTTTTAGTTCATGACTATTCACTATGGTTTCAAGACAGAATTGTCATACCGGAAAGACTAGAAATATTAAGGGCACTTCATAATGGACACTTTGGACTAAACAAATACCGAGAGGGAGCCAAATAATCGGTGTGGTGGTCTAAAATATCTCAAGAGTTGGATGAGTATCTAAATAAATGCTCGTTTTGCAACATACACCGTCTAACAAATAAAAAGGAAAAATTAAAAGTGACACGAGTTCCTCAATGTCCATGGCAAAGAATTGGTACAGGCATTTTCACTCACCAAAGACACCAACGTATTGTCGCAACAGATTATTTCTCAAGCTATATAAAAATGGCAATGCATAATCCAGTGACAAGCGAAAGCGTGATAGGGAAGTTGAAAAATTTCTTCGCGTGGTGGGGAATTCCTATTGAACTTGTCAGTGATAATGGGAAACAATTCTAAAGTTAAGCTTTCAAAGATTTTGCAGACAGTTACGGATTTAAACACATAACATCAAGGCCACATTATCCTCAAGCAAATGAAGAAGCGTAAAACGCTGTTAAAATAGCTAAGAAAATTTTGAAAAAGTATAACACAGATCAAGCATTAATGGTATACCAGAGTACGCCAATTAAAACCACATTTGTCCGTCCAACAGAATTAATTATTAGAATGAAAATAAGAACCACATCACCTTTAAATGTTCCGATTCCACACAAAATTCAAATCAGGAAGAGAGACAAACTGGAAACAGCCAGAAATGAAAAATAATTTTATAATATTCCATGATGTCTGAAATTTCAATCAGTTATGTGCCATGCGTGATACACGCTTAGGCGATCATGTATCTTTTGATACATGACTAACGATGTAGATTTTTTACCGCAGTAGGTTGCCATTTCTTTCTGTGGTAGACTAGTTGCCATCCAAAGCTATAGAATCCGGTCTGTCCTGCTATTTACCCATAGCTGGGGGAAGAAGAGTATTCATACCTTTTCCAATGGATATTAGCACGTAAGGGAACGTAACGGATACGACTGTAATTCGAACTCGGCTCTCCTATTCCTCAATCCGTGTCGGTATTCGACTGGAAATGGCAACCTACTGCGAAAGGTACATGATCACACATGGCACATAAGTGACTAATTACTCTAACGCCAGAAATTAACCAACTCTAAAAAGCGGAGATAGAATAAAATTATATAAAGAGAAATACCGGAACAATGAAGGAAAGATCATGTCAGCAGCCACTGACAAAAGGTCGGCAACTAATCAAGATTTCCGACGAAATAGGAAACATATTTAACTTATAGGTTTTGAAAAAAGACTTTAGAGAAATAAAATCAATTAGTGTTCATTACAGGGATCTTCAAACAAATAATAATACAAGTGAAAGTAATGAAAAAAAAAAAAACAAGTCGATGACGAAAAATATAAACTCCAAAATATCCGTTTGATTTCACACAGTGAGTGAGTTATCACACTTGGACTGTAACCAAAACAAACTTTAATTTATAATTTGGAAAGTTATAAATTACTAAAGAAAATAAATTACCTTAGGAAATGGGATGTTATAACAACATCAATAATAATGATGATTGTAAGGACTTCCGGTACCACTAGGGAATGCTGGGATAAAGAATAATTCAGCGAGGAATTTACCACGTGTCGTGTCATCTTTGTTTTGCTTTGGCTTGTTAGAGTCCAGTCCCAAATATCTTTTCACCCTAATCCCAGTGGAACATATAGTTCCTATGTATAGTGTATTCATTATTTTTGGAACAAATAGTTCCTATGTATAGTGTATTAATTATTTTTGTTTAGACGGTGTTGAGTTTCAGATTTATTAGAGATTTCTGCAAGTCTGTGTAGAATTTCTTTAAACTGATCATGGTGTCTGTTGTGGAACACTTATCATCTTTTACTAAGAGTTTTTATGCTTTCTTTTGCTGTTTCAATCTGCCTCTTCACAAGATTACGTTTAAATTGCCAAGGGTTCGTATCATAATGAGCTGCTGAATCATGTAATTTTGAATGTGTATATTTAGGCTATATAGCTTCATTCAAGTCTATTTCGTTGAATAATCTAGACATATGTCTATTTTAATCTATTTTTATTTTAACCCTTTTAAATTCATTAAGTAAGGCGTCGTAGATGTTTGCATTCCTTTTATTTTTCCCCAAGTACTTTCAATCTTATCAAAGATCATCTCAGGGGTAAATTGCTAAGACAAAACTAATGTAATAGTTTTGATTTTTTTAAAATAAATGCTCGTGAAACGCGCTCTCTTTATTCAAAATTTAACATTATCAAGGGAGGTAACTTAATTTATATTTGAAGTTTTATTTAAAGAATTTCAATTTAAGTTTTTAAAAACATTTCTGTTATAATAGCAAAACTGTTTTAAAATATCTGTTTTAAAATACATAAACTGTAATTTTTAAAAATTACAATTATAGCAAAAAATTCACTGTATATATATATATATATATATATATATATATTTGAATTGGACAATGTCCGACAATTTATTTATATTTGTCCAATTCAAAAATATATGACGTCATTTGTTTACATTTGATACGCTAGAGCAGATATGAATAGAAGAGATTCATGGAAGATTTAAGTTTAAAGATAGGAAAATCGACCTTGCTAACCAGACGCTTCTCTGTGGCCGAAAGGTTAAGGCACGTCACGCGAAATGACGGTTCCGTATAGGATACAGGTCGGAGAACGAAAATTTTCTATGAAAATTTCTCGGACATTCAGGCCGGTAAATGTTATTTAATACTGTTTATTATAAAACAGAGCATTTCCTTAAATACTTGTATCTATGAAAAGAACGTTAAACATATCATAAAATGTCTTTAAATATATATATATATATATATATATATATATATATATATATATATATATAGATAGATAGATAGATAGATAGATAGATAGTCAAGCAATAGATATTTCGTTCTACAGAAGAATGCTAGATATATAGACCAAACCAGTGAGTTTTAGAAAAAAATGAGGCAAAACGGTCACTTATATTTGACACTAAGAAGAGCCAGTTGAAATTTCTAGTTTACAAAAGGAAAAAGGGGTTTGGAAAATTGAATACTCTCTGAACAGATTGGTGTCAAATGGGAAGTTCATAGCAGAACAAACTTTACGAGAGATAAGAAGACAACATTTGCTAAGTGCCACAAAAGACAAGAAATTGTAGAGAGCAATTATTACCAAGGTCCTGAACGGACACGGCACATAGAAGAAGGTGGGTGTATTATGGTTAAGTCTCATTTGTTTTTCTTAAATAAAATCTTCTATATTCATTAAATAAAGAAATGTTCAGTTTACTTATTTGTTTAGCCACAATTTCCTGTAAATATACGTTTGATATTTAGCGGAAAACAAATATATATATATTTTTTAGAAATAAAAATTCAAATTTTAAAATAACTGAAATAAAATATGAGTTTAATGTAACACCAAAACTTTGTAAATTTAAAAAAAATATTTTAAAAATAGTATAAAATATCTCCAAAACTTTGTGAATTGATAAAAACAAATTTTATTTCTTCAAAATACTAAAGAATCAGAGTTAAAATGTGAGATTTCGTGTGATATTTAGAAGTAGCGCAGAATTTGTGACTTGAAGAACCCAGTTTTCGGCATGAATTGGAATTTTGGCCCAACTCGGTCTTTTTGTCGTAATTGGGCTTATAGACAGAATCAGAGTTAAAGATAGGATATGAAGTTCCATGGTGTAAACTGAGGAATTCAAAGTTATTTCAATAAAATTATCATTGCTCCAGTTTAGAAAACAGAGATCTCTTTAGTTTTGTCTCGGAGGCCAAATAAGCTCCATATAGGAGCTAGATTAAAAGTCCGTACTGAGTCTATCAAAAGAATGGCGATTTCATGTTATCATCTTTAATTATAGTATTGTGCTCATCAACACTTTTTAAATATAGATAAATTTTTTATTTTAAAATAAAAAAAAATAGTTTTTTAATTTAAAATATTAATAAATTTGTTAAATTTATTCAGGTTTCAACTTTTGTTTTTCCACAAATGTATTGCAAATATTTGCAAAACCTGGAACTGGACATGTGATAAACGAGGAAGATGCAAAATAAAATAGAATTAACAAATGAACTTGTACAAACAAACAAACAGAAAATGACCATAAAAACAAAATAAGTCCTGAAGGGCTATGTAACATCTAGTCTCTTATAGAGCAGGGAATGTGATGAAATCTCTTCATACATAAAGAAGAGGCTTGAAGCAACACTGATGTCGTTCTAGCGATGAATGTTACATATACGCTGAACAAAGAACGTGAGAAAAATATCACTTTTAAGGAGATTAAGAACTGCACGAAACTACTGCTTAAAACTAGCAAGAGACCGTTGAAATTTCTGGAATCCGTAATGAAGGAAGAAGGCTTGGAGAATTTAACACTCACAATAAGTAGAGAGAAATGCAAGTGTATATGAGTGAATGAATGGCAGTGAAAGGTGCAAGAAGAGCTGTAATGAGATAAACATTAATTATAGCAACAAAATACAGCAAGTTGTAGAAAGCTCATAATTTGGAAAGACGGGACATAACCGAAAATATGCATTGAAATTGATTCTCAGTGGTCACACTAGTGTCTTATTTGTACGTCAATCTATCTACAAAATAAGTTTTGAGTAGAGTAAGGATTAGAAAACAAATCTACTGGACTATTTATAAGTAGTTTATATTCACGTGTTCATTGTCATGGGGACGATGCGCCATTTCAATCAAAGTAACATTTTACAATTTTTAAAATAGGTTGTACTTTAAAAAATAATGTATAGTTTTGAAAGGTAGTAAAATTTTGATATATAAAATTGAAATTTTACATACCAAAAGTTAGAAAAAATATATCGATGAGTTGGAATCAAATACAGATTGGAATCCGACAGAATGATAAAGAACAAATAGGAATCGTTCCTCAATTTAATATGTTTCACTTTTATTAAACCTTCACCAGAGAATGAGATATAGAGATAAAGAAGAAAGCAATTCTATATTTTTACTTTTGTGTTAACTACTAGCATACACACGCACACACTTACGAATATACATTATCATCTGAATCCCAAAACTAGAATTCATATATAAAGCAATAATTTCGCTTTTTAGCTAGGCTTGTTATCCGTTAATTTCTGTGAACTTCGAAAGGACGCGTTGTCTCTCCTTGAATTCGGAACCCCATAAATTATACTCGTTGTGGATTCCGGGAATGGTATCCTTCACAAATAAATAAACAACGCCAGTAATTTAGATAGAAAAGTAAGTGTATTAAACGTAAGAATACAGACTTGAAGTGTAGTAGTCCAGGAATGCGGGTTAGTAGAAAGTATAGGTACAAGTCTCTGTAAGTGAAGCCGTAATTATCTCTCTCGCTGGACTCTCGTATAACTCTCTGTGAACACCCTGTGTACTGTCTCCGTATCTCTCACCCTGATTCAACGTATCTCAACCCGCAGGTATTCTCTCTGTCAGTATAAGTATACTTTGGACGAGTCCATCTCGTGTAAAATAGTCTGCCCCACAAGAATACTATAATTTGTTTAACTGTTTGTTTATTAAATGTGTAACCGGATTAACTATTAAAAATCAAACAACACAAAATTAAAAATACCAAACTTTCTTGTTCTTCATATCGCAAACTGATGAAACTTTAATGGAAGTGAAACGTGTTAGATTGATAAACGTTTCATATTTGTTATTTATCTTATCATAAGCTATCTATATAAAAAATTGAAAACTTAAAATGTTTAAATTTAAATAAAAAAATATCTTAAAAATGTTAAATTAATTCATACAAAATATCAGGAAATTTTTAACATGCTCCTGGATTAAATAACACTCTATGAGTATGTCTGTCTACAAGGGCAGCAAGCCAATCCTTGTTGCAGAAACCTGTTCAGGTACATTTGTGTTTGTTCAACATCCACAGAGTGCACCTATAGTTTATAATGCTACAATGCTGAGCAGACCTTGCAGTTTCTGGGAGAGATCGCATTATCTGACGAACAAGGCCAGTAGACTCAAACGACGATGACTTACAAATTCGTGCCCGCACAACCATCGACATCTATCCCAAACAGTTTCGTCTATTCACATGGTTTGGGTCAACCATTGGTACGGTTTTCCATCACTTACCAAATTTGCTGCACGTTGCAATCGCCTCTCTAGACCGATAACTTAAAGAAGTCACATTCCTGATAAATCTACCATGAGATTCGAACCCGGGTCTCATGGTTAGAAAGCGAACGTTCTAACCACTCATAAAGGCGATATACCTTAAAAGAAACAAATCAATCAGCCGTTTTAATCAAAGCTTGGTACATTTCTATCATATTTCTTTGATCTAATATTGTTTAAAGTTGCAAAGCGTACTTTTAATTGTGTCTAAGGTTATGTGGTTTTCTTAACAAGTAAATTCTAGTTTAAACTCTAATAATAATAATAATAATAATAATAATAATAATAATAATAATAATAATAATAATCATTGCTACAATCGATACCATCAGCGTCATTCACTATTTACCCGTATAACTCAGTTCTTTATTCATTCTGTGTATTTTTATTTCTCAAACCAGCACGTAATGTTATTGCCACCGGCCTTTTTATACAAATGTCATACCTTGATTCGATAGAATGCTCCTAAATAAAAACTAAAAATAAGAATATAAACAAGAAATTCCTTACCTTTTGCGCATGAGCTGCAACTTTATACCTTGGAAATTCATTGAAAATTAGAGAATGTAAAAGAAAAAAAAAAGAAGATTTTGAAAGCATGCGCACCGATCCCCTGTTGTAGGTTTGGGTCATGTAGCTACTGTTGGCAGAATTAAGACGATTCAAATCAGAATCCTGGTTGTTGATCGTGAAGAAAAGCTGCGCAAAGATTCAAGCCGGTTGATTTTCATTGTATGGCAAGAGATTCTTTTAGCAAATTCTGAGTGTCGGGTGGTGCATGCTGGCAACGAGCCACATCAAACGAGCTGAATTCTGAAGTTCTCAAGAACTGCTATCAACACCCTCTACGCTTTGGTAATTCGTGTATCTGTTTGTCTGTGTTTCACACTTTCACCTTGCTCTCGATATAAATATCAACACTTACTTTTAAAAACAGCAGCATTGATAGGTTTATGCGTATGTAAAATGTACATATAGTGTAAGCCTTTAAACAGACTGGTGGATTGAGTAAATGCAAATGAGTTCGTTTCTTCTGGTTGGCAGTATTAATCCTGCCCTGTGGCTAGGTTTGGTTTATTCAGTGTTTTCCTACATTAAATCTATCTACTAATATATATATATATATATATATATATATATATATATATATATATATATATATATATATATATAATTATTTATTAAGTTATATATATATTGGGGCAACACTTTATTTCCCGCCGATAAAAAAAAATGAATAAAAAATAATATACTGCGTTACTTAAAAATCGAAAACCAAAAAGTGAAAATATACAGTGTAACAATTAAATAACAACAAGTATAATAACTTTATCTAAATACATCCAAATATATAAATAAACTAACAACCGATACCGATAAACTAGCCGTTTAGAAAAAACAAAACAAATGAAGATAATCAATCTAAATAAATAAATTAAAAACTGTTCCCGCCAAAATAATAATCAGAACAAACCACAACAATCAACCCCAAAATTCAACAAATAGGTTTAATTATCTTCCCAAACAAAAACAAAACTATTTAATAAGCTATATAAACAATTTTTTATTACGTTAATAAAAACACCGATCAAAATAAAATTAAAAATAAATATATAAGATAAAAATAAAAATAAATAAAAACAAGCAAAATAATTTGACCCAAATAAATAAACAAATAAACGACTTCGGATAAAATAACCGTCAAAATAGACTACCCACAATAAGCTATATAAACAAGTTTTTACTACGTTAATAGAAACACCGATCAAAATAAAAAATAAATATATAAGATAAAAAATAAAAAAATAAAATTAAACAAAAATAATCGAAATAATCTGACACAAATAAATAAATAAACAAATAATTGACTTCCGGTAAAATAACCGCCAAAATAGACTACCCACAATGCACCACTAACCCGTATATATAAATAGTCGATAAAAATAACAGCACTCGTGGCCTGACGATTGCATCTAGTATGAAACAGACTGTCGCCTCTAAGTGTTGACATCTATGTTCACTTTTATATATATATATATATATATATATATATATATATATATATATATATATATATATATATATATATAAAAGTGAACATAGATGT
>OZ038484.1:89987384-90014884 GCA_964036315.1 Acanthosepion esculentum
AAAATGCTTGCAGTAGTAGCGTATATACGGTAATAGCAATTCCATGTTGGGGTGCCCTCAGAACACTACCAGTATGTTTTGAAAGGCTCTAAAGAAAGTAATGTTGAGTTTAGGTCTATACTGTCACACACACACACATACACACACACATTCTTTTTCTCTCACTCGCTTTCTTTCTTTTGCTCTCACTCGCTTACTTTCTTTTTGGCTCTCTCCTACGTTTTTGTCTAATTCTCTTTTACTCTCTCTCTCTCTCTATTTTCTCTCACTTTATTTTCTCTCTCTCTTTATTTTCTCTTTCTTTTTACTTCTTTTTCTCTTTTTCCTTCTTTTCTCTTTTTTTCTTTTTCTTTTTCTCTATCTTTCTTTCTTTCTTTGCTTCTTTCTTTTTTTCTCCCGCTTTCTCCCTCTTTCTTTCTCTTTTTCTTTTTCTCTTTGTATCTTTCTCTCTCTCATTCTCTTTCTTTTTATCTCTGTTTCAGGCTCGCTTTCTTTTTTTTCGCTCTCCTTTTTCCCCTCTCGCTCTCTTTGTCTATTTCTTTCTATTTAGTCTGTCTCTCTCTTTCATGTTCTTGCTCTTTCTTTCTTTTTTTCTCTCGGTTTCTTTTTCTTTCTTTTCTCTCTATCGCTCACTCCCTCCCTCTTTCTCATGAAGAAAGGCATTTACGAAACTTCGGTTGACTTACGTCCACAGCTCCTCGTGTGACACTCCTCGTAAAAATCGAATACACAACACAAGCAAAGATTATTAGCCAGCGCCCCCCATAGGAAGCTGTATTTATTTCTCAACCAACGAATGTAATTTGCAATACATTGTTGTTTATTCAAATTTCAGGAATCGGCATGTCTACCTCATAGATCCCGGCACAAGGTCACGTATAATATATATATATATATATATATATATATATATATATATATATATGCATCAGTATTTGCTTTTCAAAATATATTTAAAGCACGAACATCTTTAAGGTTTCGAATACCCTAACTGTTATAAGTATTGAAAATCCCTGTCTTCGTGACATTTCCCCTGTTCGCAGATATGTTTTATACTTACACGTCTGAAAGCATGGGAAAGGGTGACTTTTTTAACCTCTATGGGACACACAATTTTGGGATACTGATAAAATCCATTGATTAAACAGTTATACACGCTTAGGCGATCGTATATCTTTCGATGCATAACTAACGAGGCAGATTTTTTTCTCGCAGCAGGTTGTCATTTCTTTCTGTGGTAGAGCATTTGCCATCCAAAACTATAGAACCCGGTCTGTCCTGTTATTTATCTCGGGTAAGAAGAATAGGATTCATACCTTTTCCAAGAGTAATAGCGCGTAAGTGAATGTAATGGATTCGACTGGAATTCGAACTCGACTCTCAATCTCAATCCGAGCCGCTAGCAATTACTACACCGTAGGCTTAATGATGTTTATTCTATAACATTATATATGTGCATATCCATATATGTTGTTGACCCTTGCATTTTCTGTTTGCCTGCCGCTGTCCTCTATATGTTTTGACCCCCTCCCCCCATACACACACTTATACATACACGACGTCGGATCAAAAAGTATAGGGACTGTTGCTAAGGTAACAGAGATAAAATATGCAGAGTCAGCCCGCTTGGCACAGATTGACCTTGAACACTGTTGCGCAAACATATTAAGATGTAACGTCGTTGCTCACTTCCCCGGTTGACAGCAGTGCTTCGTAGGAAAGTGTGTAGAGTGTGGTAGTCAGGGGAACATGAAGTGTGCAGCTGTTCTTGCCTAAGCCCGAAAACCGCCATATTCTCCAGATATTGCTCCTTGCGACTTTTCCCTCTTGAAACGAAGAAGATTTCAAGGCGTCGAGTAAATCCGAGACAAAGTGACGAGGTAGCATCTCGCTATCAATAAAAAAGAGCCCTCGGGATGATTCCACGAATGGAAACGACGGGAGATAAAATGTGTCGCATCAGAAGGAGATTATTTTAAAAAAGATGAAAACTCGAATTGATGATGTGTTGCTCTTTTCTTTTTAGAGCTCCAGTCCGGGTACTTTTTGATCAAACCTCATATTATATATATATATATATATATATATATATATATATATATATATATATATATATTACGAAATTACTGGTAAGCATCAATTCTTATTAGCTTTAATTTTAATATATATATATATATATATATATATATATATATATATATATATATATATATATATATATATATATATATATATATATATATATATATATGTTTCATTGAATAATTTCGACAAGTTTTGTCTACTTATTTTCAACTGGATCCTTTCATATCCACAAACAATCTTTCGACATTTTCACAATGACATAATCAGTGTCTTGCTTTTTTCATGACACATATGAGTGCTCACCATTTTCAAAGACAAAATTGATGTATTCATCGGAAAGTTACAATTTTTACTAGTGAATTGAAGAACGCTGAGTTTGGTGCAATTAGCTGAATAATGCTTCAGGGGAGGAAACTATGTTCTGAGGTGTCGAGAGTTTTTAAAAGAAAATAAGTATTAAGAAATACTGGTACAAACCTCGATAATTTAAACTATTTACTGTACACATTTTAAAATATTTGTGCAGTTTTGATAATTAATTTCATTAAGACTTGAATTCAATTTTTTAATAGAAGATAGCTGCAAGATCTTTTAGTTTATGTTTATTATTTTCATGAAAAAGTATAGATGTATTTTCAACAAGAATTTTTCTGAATTGCGAATGTGGGCAGGTATGCTGTTGTAAATGTTTAGAAATGTTAAACACATTATTTAAATGAAAACTCAGCCGCCGAGACAACGTGGGCGTAGTGTGCCTAACATAATTTTTTTTTTCTGTTGGAGTTACAATATCCCAGTGGACATTTGAATATATATATAATGTTGTTTTTGGGTTAATTGGTGTGGAGGAACCATTGCGAATGATTAAATTGGATATATAGAATTTAAATTTAAAAAAATAGATATCTCAAACTTAGATATCTCCCTTGATATTACTGGATGTATATGTTTACAGCATAAAAATTTCAAAATTATACAGGGAATAAGTTTAGCGTTTTTCAATTCACAAGTAAAAAAAAATAATTTTCAGATCAACACAGCAATTTTGTCTTAGCAAAAGCAAGATCCAGAAGATGACATTGTGCAATGTCGAAATTACACTGAAATAGAATGGATATACATCATCATGGTAATTTTATTTCTTCCTTTAATAATGATACTAAAAACTCGTCCGTATGCGCAAAAGTTAATCTTGAGATAATATTTTTAAAATTCTCTATTTTTTCCAGATGATCAACATATCTTAATTAAACTATATATTCATTAAGAAAAGCATTAATTAAATGAATTACAACCACCGACACAAAAATATTAATTAGAAATTAAGATTTGCAAAAATAAGTGAACCACTTAGATAATATCAAAAATTGTCTCTCCTTACCTGATATTGAGCACTTTAACCCATAAATGTAGCTTACCTTAAAATTATGTTTTATCACACACACACACACACACACACATATATATATATGTATATAGGTAGGTTGGGAGGTAATGATAAGTTTGATAATCCGTATGGATAATCCCAAGGAGGATGTAATGCAGAGAGCTGAATGTCAAACTAGAGCAACTATTAATTTAATTTAAGACGACTTTAAGGGTCAATTGATTATATTTTATATTTTATTTCCCCAAGTAGGTGGTAGAATACCTGTTGTAATTTACTCTTTACCTGAATAAATATGAAGAATGGAAACTTAAGGTTGTTTGTTTTGAAATTAGATTAAATTAATATATATATATATATATATATATATATATATATATATATATATATATATATATATATATATATATATATATATATATATATATACTCGACTCTCAACGTATGTGGGTCAAACAGATCAGTTCCTAGGAAACCGACACCCGACAACAGCACATGAGATTTGATTATAGTGGTGAAGGTTTCATGCAGGACCATCCACACTTTTTGAACGGACGAATACAGAGACCTGGTGCACTGAGTGCCACAAGGTCCCGAAATGACCCTCCGCACGTTTTGAATTCAGAGATGTCCTTCTCCTAGACCAGTTGCCATCCCAGGCTATAGAACCCAGTCTGTCCTGCTATTTACCCATAGCTGGAGGGAGAAGAAGAGGATTTACAACTTTCCAAAGAGCATTAGAAAATAAGTGAATGTAATGGATTCGACTGGCATTCGAACTCGGCTCTCCGATTCCTCAACCCAAGCCGTTATTCATTACTCCACCGTGCCTCCTCTCTGTTGTCTGTCTGTCTGTCTGTCTGTCTGTCTCTCTCTCTCTCTCTCTCTCTCTCTCTCTATATATATATATATATATATATATATATATATATATATATATATATATATATATATATATATATATATATATATATATTAAAACTTATTCACAGAAAGAGCTCAATGTTTTATTCAAGCAGAGCATATAAATTTTAAACAATAGGAATTAGAATTACTCCATAATATCCATAATAATCATTTCTTCTTCTAAAATTAAAATTGAAATTAAATTAGAAGGATTTTCAAATGCATCATGTTAAGAAGAAAGATAACAAAAAATACATAAAAAAAGAAATCGCTGTGTTGATCTGAATTTTCTCCTCTTTCTTGTTTTAATTTTACAATGTGAAATGATGATGATCAATATTATGAAGTAATATATATATATATATATACATACATACATATATATATATATATATATATATATATATATATATATATATATATATATATATATATATATATATATATATATATATATATATATATATATATATATATATATATAAATTTATCAACTGTTAATTTTAAAAGAATTAACCACACCGTTTCTAAGTAGCAAGTTTGACACGGATTTTCCTTAACATCTTGTGTCCTATCGAATGAAACTTTGGCAACAAAATAGCACATCTGAACCTCCAACTCATTGATTTTAAGATATGAACATCGTTTTAGCCTGCACTTAATATAACGATTTAAAATATAGTAATGATTACGTGTAAACAAGCAAATACCTTATTTAAAATAAGCCTGACAATTGAACCGATAACAATAAACTAACTTATTGCATAAATGGAAACTGGAACGAAACAAACATTAATTATTTCCGTGTAATTTAATAAAGCTACGAAATTTTATTATAGTTTTATTCGGGCATTATTTGATATGAAAATTAAGTTAGTATGACGATATGAGAAAACTGATTTCTCACATGCCGTTAACATTAGTAAATTCAATAAAGCAAAAATATTTTTTTAAATAAAATTCTAATTCAAGCAATTTTCTTGAAAATCGCGAAGATTCATGCAGCACTTTCAGAAAAAGTACATACACGATTGTTCTTTATCATAGGCCAGATCCCTACAAGAATTTTGCCATAACAAGCAGTTAAAATACAGGGTTCACTTCGAAATACTGTGAACTTTAGCCGGATCAACAGACACCTGAAAGAGACCGGAGATTGCAACAGATTAGGGCGTTTAGTACGCATATAAATAATATAATAATTTATATTTACTTTTTAAATTATTATCCCAAAAGAAAGTATCATAATAAGCCCTTACCCGTATCATGATCACGTATACTGTAACCGAACAGAATCGTAATGGCACCATATGTACTACATCTGTAACAACAGTTGTGTGTCTTGTGCAAGATAGCCCCACAGAGACAAACCTTCAGGTTGGTTTGAATGCTGAGTTTTACTTTTAGACTGGGTATGGCCCAGGAATATATATCAATGCCTGCACGTAGAAAGAGATGGAATCATAGCTTTCCCAAGCACGCAAGTGAATGTAACGAATTTGACTGAAATTTCTCACTCCGTAACGCAATCGATTACGCCACTGCACATCCACAATTACGCGTCTACTGCTAGACAAATGACGTTCGCAACTGATTCTATGTATATTACAACTGTGCTCTTGACTGACTTGTCAAACCAGCAAACCACTAGATCTGAAAAAATCGCCGCAGCCATAGCAGTATTGACCAGCCTGGAAAGGACAAGGACGGGAAACATCAATTTACATACTGCTGTAACCTAGGAAGGGTTACGGAATGTGGAATAACCAAAACGGAGGTTTAAAATGAAGTGATAAACTTTATATCATCAACAAAATACAATACTCGCTAGCGGCGTGAAGTACGTAAACTACTACTAGTGGTCGGCTACTTAGACAGCATTACTCCTACTTACAATAGTGTGCAACGTATTTATGGGCATACTCATTAGTGTTCATAGATACTGTATATAACACATAGCAAACGCAAGATCTACATATCGCTGGTCGCATCTATCCTCTTGTAGGGGTGTGAGACTTGGACACTTCTGGTTGAGACAGGGAAAATGATTCATGTGTTCGAGAACAAATGATTGATAAAGCTCCTCCGCATCTCCTACTGGGAACAGAAAACCAATGACTATGCACGGAGAAAGGTCAAAGGTTTCGTGGGCCGACACGAATCTCTCCTCGCCAATATTAAGCGACAGAAGAAGTCACTGTTTGGCCACATCACAAGGCATAAAAGCCTCTGCCAGACCATAATGCAAGGAACTGCTGAAGGCTGATGCAAGCGAAGACTTCAAGGCAAAATCTGTTCAGACATCAATACGTAGACGCACATGACAATATCTAGAGTCCTAAGAGCCAATGCCAAAAGATCATCTAGCATTAAACTAATCTTGTATTATATCCTTCCAGCGTGGAGCGGCAAGAAAATACGATCGCTTCTCAACGTTTTAGTTTAGATCAAAGAGTAGTATCTGTCATCAGTGACAAGGATTCGGCAACCCCCTACAGACAAGCCGGTCCCAAATGTAGTCGAAGTAATTTTTGTTCCTGGAATTTTTATTCCTTCATCGAACCTTTAACATATTTTACTATTAATTCTGCTCGGTGTCTGTCTATTCGATTCACCAGAAAAAAAAGCCTTGTTGGAGAGCCGGTTTGCTCGCCGATGACCAGGGAAACAAAGTGGTCTGGGTAGCGTACGGCTTTCATATGACATCGTCAGGCTGGCGTTCTGCAGAGGTCATTCCAGTTTCCAGTCTCACCACCAAAGGAATGAATTTTGGCCAAACGGCCCTATAATTATATCGCGAGATAAACGGATGCTTAGAGTCTTCGCGAAGAAATCGAAACAAAATTTGAGACTTCAACCTGGTCTGTTGCCAAAGCTGGAAAGCAGCCTGTAAACAGATGAAGGAATAGACGTTGCTACATGTTTCCTCTCATGGTGCCCGTTTCGAACTAATTCCAGTAGACAATTATCAATCAATCAATCAATCAACTGTTTCTCGGTTATATTCGAGTGGAATGAAGCCGGTTATATAAATCTATTTTGAAAATTATTGGATGAATCCTACGAGTTTCATGACAGGCGAGACAGAGACGAGAAGAGAATTTTTAAAAGTTAGAGGAGACATAGAAACAAAAAGTGACATCGAACGATAGTAGGAGTAGATAGGTTCGCCTATCGCTCGGTTTACACCTCTCCCGGTTTTTTGAACACGAGTAGAAGTTTACCCCTTCTTTTATGGTTAAGATTGGTTTCCAGTTTGATGGAAAGTCTTCTTAAACTTTGTACTTCTAACGTCGTCTCTTAAACTCTGAAATGTTATTGAGTTTACGGTTCGTTTTCTCTTTCGCTCCCAGTAACGCTTTACGTCTTAGTAGTATTAGCGCCTAGCTTCGGGCGAATTGCTTGAAAGAAGATGTATTGTCACTATGTCGATTAATACACCGGAAGTACGTGCAATGTCACAGACAGATTCTCTGATACAGAGGACACCGGTAACCGAAGCGCTAAGGATAACCGTAAAACATCGTTGAATCGGAAGATAATTCGAAATCAGTTTTTGCCATTGGAAATTATTTCTTTGGGCAAATTCACCTTCATCCGACCTATGACATGTCTTGCTTTTAATCTTGTTTCGAGGTCTAGCCATCCTCTTCACCAGAAAAAAAAAAACCTTGTGGGAGCACCGGTTTAGTCGCCGATAACCTCACCATGTTACATATTACGAGTAACATTCGTAGAGTGATATAACATAAAATAAGGAAAATGAGAATGATTGTGAACAGTATCATCTTGTCGATAGCTGCTTAACAGGCGTTGCGCCAGGGCTGCATAAGTTTTTGAATTCGGTCATACTGGTTGCCTGCTACGACAAGAGAGACACGGCTGCCTTGCAGTCAATCCCGCAGATAGAGTTAGAAGAGATAGACCCATACCCATCATAAAGCTAATTCCGCGCCTCCTGGGTAAGACGATAAACTACATTCGCGTCCCGGATAAGACGATAAACTATATCCGCGTGTCGGATAAGACGATTAAGTACATCTTTATCCCGAGTAAGACGATAAACTTCATCCGACAGCAAGGCCTTTGATAAGGAGATTTTGAGGAGCATGGATCCAAATCTTAATTGTTGACGATCCCAGGTTCACCCTGACTCGGGGTGGTAGTGCCTGTCAGGTTCCCAGCTATGGGCAAATAATTAACACCCAAAAGGGGTCAAAACACTATGAAAATGTAAAAATAGGTTTTAATGCCAGCGATACTTTTTGAAAAAATTTTTTCCAGCAATACATTTTTTGAAAAACAAAATATATTTCCAACAATAAATATCTTGTCAGCATTCAATAACCAATTGAAGTTGATATGCCGTAAAACAAAACAAAACAAACAAGCTAATTACACGAAAATGAATGTAACAAACTTTGGTGGAATTACAATTGGCACACGAAATTCCTGTGTTGAGCCGATAACCCTTAAATCGCCTTCATATCCAATTTATATTGATTTTGATAAAATGTATTCCTTGAATATAAATCCGCTTCGGGAGGTTTTATTAAATATTTTTCATGAATTCCTTTCAGGGGGCGGAGGCTTTAGGCCATATCACCCTGAAACGCCGGTTCTCGTCCGATTAACGAAGCACCAAGATGGCTGAACGTTGGGGAACACAAAGTTCTGTAATCTTGGATGATGTGTGGGTTGTGTAAGGAAAGAAGTCTCGGACTGAAAAATCGGAGAGCAAAGTTCAAATTTCAGTCCTTATTTTCTTTGGGAAAGATATGAATTCACTCCTCACAAAAAAAAAAAAATAAAAAAAATTGTATCAGCAAATCCTTATCTCCAAAATATTCTTCCAGTCCAAAAATATATTTCGGTTTTAAATAATCTCGGTTAGGCAAATAAACAGATACATTGATTAATTTATCGTCACATTGATTGAACCATGAGTTACAAATTTCTCCAATAGGTTTGAATCACTTATAGAGAAAGGTTTCCACAAGTGTATCAAATGATACAAGCTTGTATTCCAGTAAGGACTAAGACTCTCGTATTAGTCTGTTGTCATCTCGTCTTGAGTATGACGATAAACTACACCCGGCAGCAAGATCGAGAGGTTTTGAGGAGAGTGGAACCTATTCTTTATTGCTGTTGTTCTCGGGACCACCATGACACGGGGTGGTAACATCTGTTATGGTCCCGGCTATGGGCGAATATTGAACAAGGTCAACTTGGGTCAAAACAATATGGAAGTATAAAAATAAATTCTTATAGTAAAAATTTCCCGCAATAGTAAAAAAAAAACAACAAAAAAAAATTAACAAAGCTCCCAAGAAAATTATATTTCGGCATTAAATGACCCATAAGTAGTTGATATGCCGTTAAACAAACCAAATTGTCATCATCATGGAATCGTTTGCCTTTCATATATATAACTTTATGTAGAGGTTAATAGTGGAGATCAAACGACACCAGTCCAGGAGAAAAAGCGGGAAAGTACGATAATTTCCTACGCACAGCAAAGTGTTTTCATTTGGTCGACAAATTCTTCTCGTACACCTTTTTGTAAGTTTTGGATAATCATATATCGTGTATGGATTTTTATGGTTTCATGGAATTTTACCCGCAATGAGACTTAATAATTCTCACTTATTGTGGTAATTCTTTAGTATTCTGTCTATATTTCTGAGTAGATAGTTAGCCTTAACCAAATTGGAATTTATAGAAATGACGGTCTAATCTTTGTCCATAATAGCAATGGCCTCTTGACTTCCAGCTTACATAAGAAGATAGTTAGGGCCTTCAAATACCTAGGCCTTAAGATTGAAATATCTTCCAAACTGAAAATAGTCAACTTTTTGGATATTACACTCAACCTATCTAATGATACCTTTAAACCCTTCCATAAAGTTGATCAGGCACCCCTATACATCACAGTCCACTCTAACCACCGTAAATCTGTGATAGATCACATCACCAAAACTGGGAATACAAGAATAAATAGGCTATCTTCTAGTCAAAATATCTTTGAAGATAATAAATTTATATACAACCAGGCTCTCAAAAATAGTAGTTTTAGACAAGAAACTTTAACGGGGAACTAGTAAATCAGAATAATAATAGAACTAAAAACAGAAAGAGGAAGGTAATATGGTTTAACCCACCGTATTGCAGGCTCTCCAACATTCTTTCTAAGATTAATAGATAAACACTTTCATAGTAAACATCCAGTACATAAAACTTTCAATAGGAAGACACTGTAAATTAGTTATTCATGCGTTAGAAATATGGAGAAAATTATATCTTCCCATAATTGTAGAATACTTAGAAACTACCATAGTAATGAAACGCAATCTAGTAATCCTACTTGCAATTGTAGGAATAAAGACATTTGTCCAATCGGAGGTAAATGTATGTATGAAAATGTACTGTACGAGTCAACAATCTTTCCCGAGGAAAATATAAACCAGAAAAAAAGATATATAGGTATATCCGCGGGTGATTGGAAGCAGCGTCTATACAACCATAGACGCTCTTTTAGATATAGATACCTCAAAAATCAAACTTCCTTATCCAGAGAATACTGTGATCTTGTGGATAAGGGACTAACCCCACTTTTGGAATGGAGATACTTATCAAGAGCTAGAACCCTTAATAACTTCCGTGATCTGTGCATTGTGGAAAAAAAATTATTATTAAAGATAAGAATCAAGATGAGTTGCTAAATCTTCGTAGTGAGATCTTCTCTAAATGTAGACATGAAAAACGATTCAAAACATAACTGTCGCTTGTGACAGTTCCATCTTGGTTCAATAACATCGGGCATGACATTTTAATGGAATGAATATTTTGATTATCTATATGTATCATTGTGTATGTTTATGTGATGCGCTATGTATTTAATTTTATTTTTGTTAATTTTTATTCATGTGGTGATATATGTGAAAGTGGGTATGTAGGTTTTCCCTAATAACTGATATGCAAAATCAGATAGTCTTATAATATTTATATACCTAGGTATATATGTAAAAATAGATGCGCGTTAATCACTCAGCCGGTTTTTAATATTTTTAATATTCTTAACGTTGTCTTCCTCAATGTTCTTGAAGTATACCTTTGTCAAATTTTCTTGATTACACAGCGGTACTTTTATAAATGCCCTTCGGTTTTAGTTCCACCACCTCATATCACCCACTCTTTTTTCTTTTCCTCTCCCTCTCTCATCTTCTGAGCTTTAAGATTATATCGTCTATTGTGTGTATGTCACCACAAAATGCATACTCTTTTCCGGTATATCTTTAATGTATTAGACATTTGAAAATATTCATATTTCTCTCACTTAAACCGTCTTCGACTCCCCTCTTTAAAACTTCTCTGTTAAATTTTAATCCCTCCCTTCATCTTTAGACCTTCCTGTTCTTCTCTCGTCTGTTACCCGTCCCTATAGCTTTCATTTACTCTAGGATTCGTCCCACACTCTCATACCTACACTCTCACTAAATTTTATTTTTTATTCCCGGAGTTGTTTTTTTCTGTTTTCTTTTTGAATTTCTAGGTCTGATGAATTGGATCGTATTTACGATTCCATTGGAATAAATTATGACCATGAAATATTAGTGTTTAAGCCTTTTTATTATATCCTTAATCTGTCCTGGACATTGAGTTCTACCTGGATTCTATCCTCTTGGAATTATTTTTTATACATATATATATGTATGTGTATGTATGTATGTATGTATATATATTTATATATTTTAGATATATGATTGCATATGTATGTGTATATTTACCGCTAATATTATCTCTCCCCCCCTCTCTCTCTTTCTATATATACATACATATATATATATATATATATATATATATATATATATATATATATATATATAAATTAAACTTAGATAAGTTAGGTACAAGATTTAAAAATGGACGTGAAGAGTCGAGTAAATTAGGTTGTGACGATCTTATAAAATTAGACAAAGATTGTTGGCATTGGAAAATAGTATTCTAATTTTGGCTTCTGCCTGGGATCCGATAAAAACTGGCCAAACTCCTTGGGGATATATGGTTGCAACGATCTCATAAAATTAGACGAAATCCGATAAAAAATGGTCAATCTTCTTGTGTATATACAGTTTGGAGTGGAAAAATCAAAAACGAAACAAAAACAATCGAATCTTGTTAACCAAATAAACCGCTATGTCTATTGTCAGATGGTGATCGCTACACACATACGAATACACACCCAAACACACATTCATATATATATATATATATATATATATATATATATATATATATATATATATATAAAATGCCTAATAAGCGCAAATATTTCTGACTCTAAATGCTTTCGTATCTTCTCAGTTTTGTATAGGTAAAAAAATAAATTTCTTGGGTTACGTAAACATACGAAATTTTACAAAATGAATGTTTCGAGAATCTGAAAAAGATTAGCGTTTATAAGCCACAACTTTGCTTGATCATCGACGTTGTCGAATCGGCGTAAAGCCCGTTGGATCTAACGATAGTTTCCCCTATCAAGGAGGACAAAGGTTAGAATCTTGCCGGAGAACCCATATTTTTCTTTAATAAAATTTCTCAAAAATTCAACCCAGTTGACGAAAAAAAAAAATACTGTTTATTAAATAAACAGAGCGTAAAATATAGGAATCCACTAAAAGTTTAAGTAATAAAATCTGCCAGCTTAAAAAATAGAAACCCATCAGTTGTTTGAAAATTATTTTTCAACTTTGTTGATCATCGACTCTCTCTCTCTCTCTCTCTCTCTCTCTCTCTCTCTCTATATATATATATATATATATATATATATATATATATATATATATATATATATAGACCGTCATCCACAGACAGAGTGTTTCGCTTTATCAGTGTGGATAGACATCCGATCACTTCAAGCTGGGTCCGAAACCTGACCGATTTGGAATCTGTCGCAGATCCTAACCCCTAGGCCATCGAAGGTCGGGAGAGAGGAATGCGAATTTTTGCGTATTTATTTTTTCATAAGCACATCAGTCACTCAATCGCTAGTAAAATCTTGAATTATCAGAAGTAATAGTGACTATTTACAAATTCGTTACACCTCACAGTGCTCGACTGATTAAATTATTTTATGGAGAGTTAATATCATCATCCGCAGACAGACTGTTTCGCTGTAACACAGCTCATCAATGTAGCTAGACATCCGATCGCTTCAAAAGACAGTTTCAAAACTTGAACTAACATTTTCAATTGTAGTTTCAGTTTTGAAACATAGAAATTTTCTATGCTGCGATGGAATCATATTTTAAAAAAAAGAAAATAATTATATATATATATATATATATATATATATATATATATATATATATATATATATATATATATATATATATAATTATAGGGTCAGCATTAAAATCATTATTTATGAAGAGTCTAAATCTCTGCATGCTGTTTTCGACAGAACATGGTCGCCATAAGTCTCAACAAGAATTCTGTGTGCTTCAGCTGTAGATTCCTTTTGAATAAAGTAGTGCAGTAAATTTCCCAGCAAATAGGCTTCCTTTGGTGCGAAATCCGACAGGTTTAACGCTATGAAATACAAAGTTGTTTACACTTCGGCGAAATGACATATACTGAATTTCAAACTTGCTTATTGCACTTCCTCATAGATGCGTTACCATCTGAAAATACATGCACGCAGTTCTAGGAACGGCATCTGGTGGAAAAGATCCTAATATATATATATATATATATATATATATATATATATATATATATATATATATATGAGGATATTAAAATAAAAACTTTTTAAAAATCACTACACAATTGCAATTATGTTTCAACACTACAAATGTGTCACCTCAGGCGATGGTAAACTATTGGCGAGTCATGTTTTTGTTTTAATATCCTAAAATAAATAATATTTAGCTCTACTCTATATTGAGCCCTCTTTTAAATTAAATTTTACAGACAGTGGAACTATATTTGTTCTCATTTTACCTGGTTATATATATATATATATATATATATATATATATATATATATATATATATATATATATATATATATATATATATATATGCATGTATATATATATATATATATATATATATATATATATATATATAGTGTTTGTGAGTGTAAAGAAATTCATTGAAATGATTATCATTCTGAAGAATCTTCTCGAAAAATTATAGGAATAATATATAGTGTGTACAAGATATGAATGAGTATTCTTATAATAAAAGGTACTGAAAAAAATAATAATGATTATAATAATACTGGCAACTTACATATAAATTGGTAATTGATCGCAAAGAAGTACACTGATCAAATTATAAGCTGATGCAACAATAACAAATTTATTTTGAAGATAGAACAAATCTTCTCACTCGGCTTCCCCATCATTGATTCTGTTCAAAGATATCACAGACACTTTCAGCTTTTTTTATTCCAACACCGACTGACATCTATAATCAATTTGATGTTTTTAATAGTTCTGAAAGGATAATAATAATAGTAATAATAATATGAGAATCGCTCGAATCACCACAATATATTAGAAAAATATATTTTCCCCTTGTTGCCTGTCGGAAGATAGGCAGCAAGGGAAAAGATTAGCCCATGGACAGGTGAAAGGCCAGAAAAATGCTAACCCAAGCGAACGAGCATGTACAGGATTACGCAAAGGACAACTCAAAGGAGATATGCAGTTATTTTCGATATAGCCTGATGGGAACGCACCAGGAATATGGTGAATCAGACCAAATTATTACGAATAGAAAGCTATATATGCTGTAACATTAACGAATAATATGAAGCAAAATATGCAAATACAAGAACATGTCTTAAAACGATAACAGTCATAAACTGGGTACTAGAATTAGATTCATGCAATCTAAAAATATTTCTACCTTTAAATGTGGACAAACCGAAGAAAATGAATCAGTTAAACCGATGATGTGCGAGGTACAAAATCGGTGTTCGCGACTTATTCACGCGATGCCAAATCCGAGTAGCGAATTAGTGTACTCAATATATTCCTGCGAGAACAAGTCAGAGTACAGAATCAGTGAACTCGATTTATTTCCGCGACGTCAATTCCGAGTACAGAATCAGTGTACTCGATTTATTCTTACGGTGTATATTCCGATTACAGAATCAGAGTACTCGATTTAAACTGGAATAGGCGGGTACAAGAGGAGGACAACACTCAGAAAACAGTCTGTCTGCCTTATGTGAAGGGGTTATTAGAGAAAATACAGAGGATCTGCGGTCCATATAACATCAGAACAACCTTCAAAAGCTGGACAACACTTAGCAGATATCTCTCCCAAGTAAGACCCCCCCATAGAGGAGAACATGACTAAAGACTGTGTGTACGCTATCCCGTGCAGCTGCGTAAATAAAAAGGGAAGGGAGACAGGCCGCCCCTTTAAGGTAAGGCTTCAAGAACACCAGAAAGCAGTAACACGGGGGGGGGGGTGAAATATCAGGCGTGGCTGACCACATATGGAGAGAGAGGGGAGATCACCGCCCTCTTTGGGATCAGGTTGAGATCATAGACAAGGAACACCATTGAAAAATTCGTAAACTTAAAAATCAGCACATATGTTAGGCCACAAAAATATCCTGAGTCGACCAAGCATAGAAATGAATACAATATGGGAACCAGTAATAAGGAGTGCCAGAGAAAAGCGATAATAACAACAAAAGTTGCAATATGAGCTCTGGTAAAAACATGTTGATGACAGCAAAAATTGCAATATGAGCACTGGTAAAAAATGTTTCTGAAGACATTAGGTTTATAATACCCAGAAATTCATACACAGATGTCCTCAAGCACAGTGGATAAAGGCGTTGGTTCGATCCAGTGACCGGACCCAAAGGGTGTGAGTTCAATACCCGGTTAAGGCAGTGGAGAACCTGGAGAGGGAAATTAACAGGAGATAACTGATAACTGACATCCATTAAACACGACACGTGGAACTAGAACAGTCTACCCCAGTGAGCGAAATAAAGGGTTCAGTTCGACATTCCAACCACCTGAAGAAGGCCGGGGCGTACAACGGCCGAAACGTTGTAATAAATATGGCGACAAAGATGAGGACAATAGTCCGAATAATGTAAATAATGTACATAATACCTCATCTCAGAAATATAGACTGAAACAATTTGCTGTCATAAAAGCGAAAAGAATGAGCAGAAATTCCTATTTTGACACTTTTTAAAGAAAGGAAATAATATCCACAAAACCGTAGATGTGCCTTCCCAAAGAAACCACATAAAATTAACGAAGTGAACAATTGGAAATTGATGAAAAACTTGCTTGAATACGTTGGCGACTATATACAATGTAATAATGAGGTCTCTTCAATATAAAGGAAACACTAGGATTAGAGATTAGATAGAGCCATGACAACAGAAAATTACTGCCATATATAGGCAGTTGTTCAATCATAAATTTTCATTTATTTTAGGGGATAAGGTATTTTCCATTTTACCTCTTTCCCAGAAACGCAGCTTTAAGTCTACTGCCGTTTTATCGCTACAAATGTTCACATGAACTCCACCCTTTAGTTCCACCAGGATATTTTCATATGCACTGAATTCTTCCTGACAACCCTTCCTCTTACAGTAACTACCTCACCTAACTCGAATGTCGTATATGTCTTCTGTATTCTACAGTGTGTCCCTGAAGTCTGGGTACCTAGAAAATTTCATTAACTATATTTCTTTTACCTCCACAGATTAAACATGAAATTTAAAAGAAGAAAAATTGACTTCTTTTTCTGGTGTAGGCTAAAGAAGGTGTACTCAATGAAAATCACACATGCAACACACTTGATTGAATGCACAAAGAGTGAATGTGCTAAAATTGACGGTGATATCGAGTCATTGCATCGAGTTCACGCGAATCTTGCAAAGCGCATCAACCTTTGCATAAAAAATGATGGAAATCATATTGAATATGTTACTTGTTAATATTGGGTCGGTGCATAATTATCAGTCGTTTTTAACAATATTTATTAGGAAAAACGAAACATAATAATTCAGGAATAACATTTTTAAATGATTATTCCGGAGCGTATGATTATCGACACGTATTTTTATAACCTGAAAATAAAATATTTTTATTAAAAAAATAAACAAAACAGCATTTTTTATTAACAAATATTTCGTATACAAAAACGCTTGGTAATTATGCACCAACCCAATAAGATGTTGAACATTTAATTTCTTGAAAATATGCATTTTTGCGTATGTGTCCAGACTTTAGATACACCCTGCATTTGTAAGCATAAAATTCCGTTCAGATAAAATTTTCTCGAGAGCTGTTGTACTTTGACGTGAAGAGACGATCGCGTGAATGTTTCCATGAACATTGAAATCATAAATTATTCAAGGATCTATTGTTATCTATCCACCTTATCCTCATTTTCCTCCACCTCTTATATTCATATCACACACTTTGTTATGTGACCCTCTATATTGAGTGGCTCTTGAGACTTGTATTGGGTGAGCTTTTAAAGACGTCATTATTTTGACAGTACGATCACTATTATAGGTTGGTTTTGGTGTCGATTACATTAGTCATTGGATTTATATAAACGATTCTTACTGAAAAAAGCGAACGTTGCCAAACAGTCGTTCTCCTGGCATGAGAAATCAAAAGAAACGAAGTGAACAGTCAATTGAAAGCACTGCTTTTATCTTAAGTGTTTTCAACGTCACATCAGAGGCAATATGTTCTTGTTTTGCACTGGTCTGAACTGACATCTTCTCTGGTCCTAATCGATGAACATTTAACACGTATATAGGCAATCATTACCGGAATGGAAGTAGCCATAAATAACTCTGCCATTAGTTACTTTTTCAGGCATGAATTTTAAATCGTGATTGCCTGTAAGCTGGTGACGTATCAAATGTGTCAGTGAAGCAATGCTTTTTCTTTTTTAGTTGCGTGATAGCAAAAATAAAGTGAGCTTCTTTTATACCATGTTTCATGGCATTTTACCCTCCGGATTACGAAAAGAAACTAAAACTTTTATTATTTTCCCATATCCTGGGAAAAGAAAAGCGCTGTAACTATCGCAGAAAATGCGTTAATCGCGTACGAAATCGCGTATGTAATAAATAAAAAAAAAAAAAAAGGAAACGTTTAGTATTCAAAAAAAGGTAGGAGTATGTATTAGAATAAGAACATAGTATGAAACAGCGAATACCCCCACTTCCGGTTGTGCGGACAGTCTGACTAATTGAAAAGACAACGTATCCATCTTGAGGGTTCACACGGAAGGTGTTTCGTATCAAGCAAGATCCGGGAGATATGAGAATATTATTTTTAATTATTTTACCCCAGGTAAAGCAACAAACTCATTAAGATGCAAGGGGGCTACTGATTTTTAGAGGATCTAAAATATTAAGGAGATAGAACAACGAAAGGACAGGAATTAAGAATAAAGAAGATAACGAATAATATTGCATTTATGATTTTTGAAGATCAAAGTTGACTGGGGTGTAAAAAGCAGGAAGAGGGTTCTACAAGTAGGAAGTGCTATGGAACTTACGGTTACCTCTAGCTATATCCACTGCAAAATGATAAAACTTGGTGCCAATCTAGCCTTTCACCTGTCCGTGGTCAATCAGTTATGTGCCATGCGTGATACACGCTTAGGCGATCATGTACCTTTCGATAGATTTTTTTCCCCGCAGCAGGTTGCTATTTCATTTCTGCGGTAGACCAGTTGCCTCCCAAGGCTATCCTGTCTGCTATTTACCCATAGCTGGGGGAGAAGAGGATTCATATCATTCCTACGTGTATTCGCACGTAAGTGAATGTAACGGATTCGACTGAAATTCGAACTCGCCTCTCCGATTACCTCAATCCGAGCCTCTATCCATTACTCCACCGTGCCTCCAATCTAGTACTACGGTTAAATTCATACAGTTAAATAACATAGATGAAAGTAATATTTATTTTGAAAATAGAAAAATGTGGCACAAGACAAAAAGTGTGAATGGGGAAAGCTTATCTTCAATCTGTCTTATCTTAAACTTAGCCAGCCACAGTATTCTTTATAACAAATCAACCCATTCTTACTTACAATTCTTACTACAGTCACCATAATACCTCGAAGTCTCTAGTTCTCATAGACGAGAGTTCATCAGAACAGTTACCATAAAAATGTTTATAGAAAAGGTACTGGGTAGCTGCTTTTCTGCAATGGCAAAGTAACCGAAGACGAAATCAGGTGAGGATCAATAACATTGCAGATTCTTCTGTGGATTTGAATTAGAATTTCTAAATATATAGCAGGAGCACCAGACTATATGTGGCAGTAATATTAAGCAGGGACAAATAATATACTTCTGTATAAGTAAGACAGATTCTGTCGTGAATAATTGTCTAGCACGACAGAGTGAACCAAATTTGCGAGCAAGCAGACCGTCGAAAACAATGTTAAACCTACCTAACGAGCTCGAGTAAATGTTAGATGGCAGAACAAGGTGTAGTAGAGATATAAAAGACAAAATTTATTAAACGCTACAAAGAACGGGAAATTATGGAGAGTCATGATCTTCAACGTGCTGCAAAGACTCAACACACAGAAAAAAAGGTCATAGGTTTCATAGTTTTGAGCCCTGTCATTCTCAGTCTTTTTTTTAATGATGTACTGTTGACCTTCTAAGGGTTACTTTGTATATCTAATCCTTCCTTTACATATCCCCCTCAGATTTTATTCAATTTTTACATTCAGAACACCCGGTAAAGTAAAATGGATGCTAACTTACACCGCTTAATCTTGAGTTGTTTTTATAAATTTTAGTCTTTCAAGTAGATTACTTTAGGCATTCCAATTCTCTGTTGTGACAATCTTGCCGAAGTGAAATTGCTTTATGGACCACTAAAATCTTATCGTGGACCGCCATTTTGCTATTTCTGTGTGGTACCCAATAATCTTAGATATACTCCAGGTGAGAAACACGGGTCTAGAGATTTGACCAGGAGTAGTAAAAACTAGGATGTGTTATACACCCGGTTATAAAATGAAATAGGTTAGAATATAGGCACACGGCTGGAATTGACCCTCTGCGTTTCCAATGTAAAGTGATATACAGGCTGGTCCGAAAGTCTTGTCACCTCTACATAATATAGTTTTATATTTAAGATGGCTGAACGAGCTCCTACATTTTGAAAGACAGGTAGTGGGGGATGAGACTTTCGGACCCCCTATACAATCGAAACCAAAACTGGAAGACCACCCAATTTTTTTTCTTACCATAAAATCTCAATAGCGTAAAAATAAAAGTCAGTATTCACTTACATGCATCGAATTTATTATAATCAGTTCATTTTCTATTTGGGCTCATCGACGTGGTGTAATGGTCAGCAAGCTTAGAAAATCATTTAACTGTGTGAACGTGACTAATCCTGATTTGCTTTTTTGTCGCCCTTAAATACAACAGGGCGGTTTAATTGTCAGACCCCTTCTCTGGTAAAGCTAGATTCTTATGCTTACCTAGTTAATGAGAGTAATTGTTGTTACCAGCCTGATCTCTTTGTTATGATCCATGTTAGGATTCTCACTTCCCTAGTTGGATTTTTGTTGTTCTTTTTTATCTTGACTGGATCAGCCTTTGATATTTCTCCACTCTGTAATTTTTTTTTATCTCTTCCCTGCCTTTAGCGAGCGAGCGTCATAATTCTGCGAAGCAGCAACATGCAGTGGCCATTTTTATTTTCCTGTGGGGTGGATGTTTCCTACTAGCATAATTTATTTTTAGTTTGGATGTTTGGTTGTATTTCATTTTCAGTTATTGGCGTCTCCCCGCCACTCATTTCATGTCGTATATTTTTAGAGATTTTTATAAGAAAAAAAAGACATTTGTATATATTGTGAAATTTAGTAGGATGCCTGTGAATATGCGGTACGTATTTACTTGACCCTCCACTGAGTCAGGTTGTGACACAAGATCGTTTTTTAAAGTGGGGACACGAGTGTTTTCACCCGGGCCGCTGGTCTTAGTTTGTCATAGCTTGTCCAAGCTGGTCATAGCTGGTCTAAGCTAGTCATAGCTGGTCTGAGCTTGTCCAAGCTGGTCAGAGCTGGTCATAGCTAGTCTTGGCGCATTTTACGCGATCACGAGAGTATTTCAAATTTCCTATTACTAAAATTATATATATATATATATATATATATATATATATATATATATATATATATACATACATATATATATATACATATATATATATATATATACATATATATATATATACATATATATATATATACATATATATATATATATATATACATATATATATATATATATATACATATATATATATATACATATATATATACATATATATATACATATATATATACATATATATATATATATACATATATATATATATATATATATATATATATATATATATATATATATATATATATATATATATATATATATATATATAAAACTTTGTCAATTTATTCCTGGAAGAAGAACAGATATTTTCGCAAGGTGGTTAATAAAATTAAATCCTTCCTTCTTAATTTGCAGAGGTACTTCTTTTTATAAGCAATTTAAAAAAAACAATCACGAAGGTAAATCACTTTATAGAAGTCAGTTGCCAAATAAATATCTTGTTGAGAACCCTGTGAGTTTATTGGTTGGAATTTTTTACTGAATATAAGAAAGAATACATTTTGCTTACAGGTTTATTTCACACATGTGAGAATAATATTTCTAGATTGGATATAGTCACATGTGCTGTTTGCACTTGAGAACATCTTTTAGGTGTTAATTTCGCACTATCGTCACGAAATACGAAAATGCATAAAGAGCTCTGCCACTTTGTGTAAATGTCGATGTAGCCTGATTGAATAAGTCACAGCATTCATTCCTTTTTTTTCTACGTGTTAAATGCGTGTGCTTTAGCAGTGAATCAATTTTTAACATAATCGGGATTCTTTCAGGGTTACAATATCTACATTTGCCATATAAACTCACGATTACGAGACCGTTTAAGGTAGTAGGAGTATCACACTTACTGCAACTGTAGCAGAAGTGGTGTTTCATGGCAAAGGTGTCCTGGCGGAGCCCAACCCTCCCCAGGCTGGTTTTGAAGTCACATTTTTCCATCTAGACCGGTTGCTACCCGAAGCTATAGGACACAGTCTGTTCTGCTATTTTAGTCAGAGAAGAGATAGATTCATACCTTTCCCATGGGTATTAGTGAATGTAATAAATTTGACTGAATTTCGAAATCGGCTCTCCGATTTCTCAACACGAGCCATTATCCATTTCTTCACTGTGCCTCCAAAATATAAACTAGCGAGTCTAATGAAACATTTTCAAGAACCGAAAAATATGTGTATCGATCAGTTGTAACAAATTTAATATGAGAGATAAGGCCACTGAACATAGAATCAATTGGGATAGTTTTGCCCAATACCTCAAGGGGCTACAAAACCAAAAAATAAACCTAAAAATGAGACACAATCTTATGCTCTTTAATAGCCTCATCAGATCCTGATTTCCACATGGATGTCATAATCGTTCAGGAATATCTAAACTCTAAGCTGTATGCAGTGGCTCTCATAGACCAATGCTTAAAATGACTCTGAGAGAAGGAATCCTGTAATTCTTAGCTAGGACCATATTTCTTCTAACCTCTTGTTTGAGGCTTAGAAAAGAACGGAAACCACATCATTGTTGAATTTCAGCAGCAGCAAAAACTAAAATGGATTGCACATGTAACTCGTAGAGAAAATAATGACATAAGCCAGATGTTGATGTTCCAAACTACTTCAGACAAAAGGTCAGGAAGGAAACTCCCATCAGTTCTTGAAAGAGTTATAAAAGTTACTGGACCGGAGAAACATATTTTCTTGATATTTTTTAATAGAAAGATTTTATAAATCTCAACTGACTGCTCAGCTGCTCGGTCAACAAATGTCGAATGTTTCCATATGAGGAAATAGCTAATATTACTATTAGTATTAGATATGAAGAGTTGATGTGGTGATGTGTGAGCGTGCAAAAAAGGCTATATGTGCAGTCCCTGAGGTTATGTAGGAAAGATCAACCTAGATACCTTATATTTGAATAAGTCAAGATTATAGTGATCGGGAAAACATCCTGCTAGATGTCTATTCCAATAAGCGGCCGTTTTGGGGAAGAATTTTATTAATGTAATCCAAAGGAATTGAGGATGAATCATCCTTGTATACGTGGCAAGGCGGGACTTGCTGCAAAGGTCATAGCTGGCGAAACCAAGGAATGTATCTCGTCAGCACACTTGACATGGAAATAACGATACATAAGCGAGATATTGCGGTATTTCGTCGGTGGGAAAAGACGTTGTAGGCTATAAAATATTAATCGATTTTTTTCTTTATCAGTTATAAAACTATTTCTCTTGCCATGTTTTCGATACTTTTTGATAAATCCATCTGTTGGTACGTAAACGTTTAGTCCCTGAATTAAAAGTATGATCGTGCCAGGTGTTACTTTTGTCCGCCTGCTTTTGCTTAAGACTGTACCTTGCAGGATAGTAGTGGAAAGATAGATACCTCTTGTGACGTAGACATACCCTATAAATTTCCTTTCCTTGCAAATTGTTATGAGATTTTCGAACGGGTCTGATGGTGTCTCGCACTGCGGCTTTGTGATACGCACTACGTTGGAAATGCGTGGAAAGATTCAGTAGCATCTAATTTCTAATTCTTTGATTCTTTGCTAGAAATAAGACGGAAAAATTATATATACTATTTTGATATATTTATCAGAGGAAATAACTCCGATGCGAACTACATCCAACAGAAACGCATCTGGCAGGGGTACTGGCGGTTTTTATGAGTGGGAACCAACTCTTAATTGCTGTTTTTCCCAGGTCCACCATGATCCGGAGAGGTAGCGCCTGTTAGGGTCCCAGCTATGAGAAAATTGTGGTCAAACACTAAGAAAATATAAAATTACATTTTTGTAATGAATATACCAACGATGTATTTTCATAGTAAGAAAATTACCAGCAATAAGTTCTGTGAAAAAAAAAAAATTTTTTTTGAAAAAATAAAATAAAATTGACAAGCGATACATATGACAAATGATACATTTTGTAATATATATATATATATATATATATATATATATATATTACAAAATGTATCATTTGTCATATGTATCGCTTGTCAATTTTATTTTATTTTTTCAAATATATATATATATATATATATATATATATATATATACTAACAATACATTTTTTAAAAAATTACCAGCAATACATTTTTGTAAAGAAAATTACTAATGCTCCCAAGAAAATTAACTTTCGGAATTAAAAGACCCATAAGGATTTGATAAGCCTCTAAACAATCAAACAAACCCTAGTGTGGATTAAGCTCTGACCTGGAAATGACAGGGACGTCAATTATAAACACGTGAAATTGTGTTTCAAATAACATACAGAAACAGACGTTGATATGGAAAACATGGGAGACACGTCCAGATTGATGTTCGGAAGCTGATTCAAGAGCGGAAAGTTGGGCGCCAAGCAAACTTCAGGGATATGTAATAAATGGAGAGATCTATAGTTTTATACTGGAATTGGGGATTAAGCCTGATATCTAGCGTTCAGCCAAATAACTTGAAAGAGCAAGCGATCCTTGTCATATGTACAATGAAAAAAAAAACGAATATTGTTGATGTTTTAAGCAACTCTTATCGAAGATACTTGAGTCACTGTTTTGTTTCTCACGAAATCTCTTTGAATCGATGGATTATATCCTCAACACACTGATCCTTTACAATATAAAAATAACAAAAATATCGAATATCGATTCTTTAGGAATTAACATTTTCTCAGCCAATTATTGTGTGCTCTATGTTTATTTCAGATTTACGCAGTAATCACAAACCATGCACAGATTCACATATTCACGTAGTTTTACAAATGTATACATAAAGGCCACAATAATTGGGGCATACAAGCTGAGGGCTGTCGATAATCACACTGACGACAACTGAATTGCTTTGTGGGGTTTTCTTTAAAGATTTTTCGTTTGTGTTCTGTGTTTAATTATTTTAAGCCTTTGATGGCGGAAGCGAGAACCTGCCATTAGAGTAAAATCTAAAACAGCCCAAGGAGTGTGCTATATATTGGGAAGTGTCAAAATCCAACAAGGGCGGATAGTGTAGAAATAGACATTAGAAAGGGCGACACACACAAAAAACAAAAACAAACAAAAAAAATAATTGAAAGTGCATAAAAATAGTGAAATACGCCTTTCAAAAGTTAAACAATCTAATAAGCGATATAAAATATCCCTGGAAAGAAGTGTTCTGGAATTTTATGTAACATCTAGGTCAAAATAGAGCTATGGAGAAGCTCGGTTTACATCTATCTTATAATTAAACTTCATCTACAATTACTGACCCAAACATACCACGGGATTTCTTACACGAAAACAACATATTCTTGCTCATCATTCTTACAACAACCAGCGCGATACTCCAGAGACTCTATGGACTCGTAACTACTCCTCATATGCACAACATCTGTGGGGGGTGGGGAATAAAAATAGAGAAAAGTTCATCAGAATAATTACCATGAAAATATTTATAGAAAAAAAAAACAGAAAAAATGTGCGTTACGTTGGTGAGAATGACTGAAGCTGAACGCCAGGTCAGGACCAATAACATTGCAGCTTCTTGCTTGGATTTTATCGAAAATTTCTAAATGTATAGCAGGATCAACGGGTCATATGTGGCAGCAATATTTAAAGGATGGACGAATGTTAGATTTATAAATATGTGAGATAGATTCCGGAGACTTAAAGGGAAGAAGTAATAAAAGACAGAGCAGTTTATCTGGAAATGTGTAATCATGATACAATAGGTAGTCGAACAAAATGACACACATATGTTTGAACAAATAACTAAATTATGTTTTGGTATGGTTTATTTCGTATTATGGATTATCAACCTCAGTGGGTTATTTAATGCCGACAAGATTTTAGGATAGGTTCGTATGAATAGAGTATGTATTCATTTTTTCTTTCATAAATCTATTGCTCGTAATAGTTTTTTTTTTCAAAAATATATTGCTGGTAATATTTTTTTTCAAAAATGTATTGCTGGTAATATTTCTTTCAAAATATCTATTGCTGTTAATATGTTTTTCGAAAATGTTTCGCTGATATTTTTGCTATAGAAACATATTTTGTTAAACTTTCGTAGTGTTTTGACCCCAGCTTGGTGGTTATCTATTTGCCCCTAGCTGGGACCCTAACAGGTGCTACCACCCCGTGTCAGAGTGGAACTCAGAGCAATAGTAATTAAAAGTGGTTCCATGCTCTTCAATACCTCCAGATCAGAGGCCTTGCTGCTGGTTGTAATTTATCGTCATATCCAGGTACCTGGCTTTTAGACTTTGTAAAGGCTGCCCATCACTGTAATATATATATATATATATATATATATATATATATATATATATATATATATATATATGTGTGTGTGTGTGTGTGTGTGTGTGTGTGTGTGTGTGCGCGCGTGTGTGTGTGAAAAAGAGATTTAACATTCTAGTTTTAAACTTCTTACTATTAACATAATAATGTTGATTCCCTTCACATAGAAATACAGAAGGTTTATCATATTCATCGAATATAATAGGATTAAGTCTCTTCTTTTAGATTTGCAAATGTGCTTGTTTGATGTGAAATCATTCATAAATAAATAAAGTCATTCACTTTAAAATATGGAATTTATTTTACAAATAATAGCCTCAAGAAATACGCCATTTTATTTTTTTCAAAGTTTGACAATAAAAACGAATTCCTTTTTGTCTTTTTCCAACGTTTGACAATAAAACGAATTCCTTTCTTTGACTACCACTGGTTTAACGATTTGGCCATGGGATAGCGGGCGCCGAATAAATTATCATGCAATTTAGATGAACTATTCAGAAATGAATTCGAACTTATTTACACTATATTCGAACTATTGCCCCCTATTTATTATCAACCCTTTCTCACATAAGAGACGTCGCAAGTCTCTCGCTGCTCTATCGCTATTTCCATGGAGAGTGTTCTGATG
>OZ038484.1:90019884-90029884 GCA_964036315.1 Acanthosepion esculentum
TCTTGTTCCACGAGCCATGTTTGATGGATGTCAGTTATCAGTTATCTCCTGGTAATTTTTCCCTCTGAAAGTTCTCCACTGCCTGAACCGGGTATTGAACTCACACTCTTTTTGGGTCTGTTACTGGATCTAACCAACGCCTTTATCCACCGTACCATGTGTCCTTGAGAACAGTCTACCCCAGTGATCGAAATAAAGGGTTCGGTTCGAAATTCCAACCACCTGAAGAAGGCCGGTGCGTACAACGGCCGAAACGTTGTGACAAATATGGCGACAAAGATGAGAACAATAGTCCGAATAATGTAAATATTGTAGGTTTTTCTAGTTACTTTTTTTCTATATTGTCGTGAATTTTAAAAATTTTTCACAAATAGATATCAAATTTACAAAAAAAAAATGCCTTTTAAAATACTCACAAATCCGACAGAAATATATTCTAAATCTGCGCTCATAAGAGCTGAAAATGTTAGCAGGGGGTAAGCCATAAAATACGTTGGTAAATCCAGGATGGAAAATAACTTTGTCATTTCATTAGCTAAGGTCAGGTGTGATATCGAATATGCGTCATTTTGGGGTGTCATTGGTTTTAGCGGGAGAAAAGTAAACAACATTTCTAAATCCAACGGAGGTGTAACTCAAATATGAATATATGCTTGTATCAGTTCATGAAGTAAATTCAGTATCTAAAATGTCCTTAATGTATTCATATGAAGATAGATAAATAATTTTAATAAACATAAATTAACTTAATGTATTCGTTTAAAAATAGTTTCTGTTAGATATTTAATATATTAGGACATCCCATAAGTTCTGTCCGAATTTTAACTTTTTGTTAAAATAAACGAAATTTAAAGAGTATTTTATAATGTCTAATGGAGCTGAACATTATTTTTATGTTTAGATGCATTTAAGGTGATCAAATGTTATTTCAGAGAACAATAAAATTAAATTTTGTTTGATTAAAACCCTGCTAACATGGAAGTACCCAAGAATCATTTGAGGCACATAATGCTTTATGAGTTCAAGAAAGGAAACTCAGCAGCCGAAGCGGCTAGAAACATTCACTCAGTTTATGGAGAGGAATGTGCAAATGAAAGAACTTGCAGAAGATGGTTTGCAAAATTCAGAAATGGAGATTTCACCCTTGAAACTGAAGATCGAACCGGACGTCCAGTTGAGTTTGATGAAAAGTTTCTTGAAGCAGCCCTTGAAGAATATCCTGCTTTATCAGTTGAGGAATTGGCAGTGGTTCTCAGTTCAAACCATACAACTATTCATCGTCATCTTCAACAACTTGGAAAAGTTCCTAAACTTGGAAAATGGGTGCCTCATGAATTGTCTGAAAACAACCTCAAATCCCGAGTTGACATCTGCTCTTCTCTCCATTCTCGCCAACTTGTTTCACCTTTTTTGGATAGACTGGCGACGAAAAATGGATCTTTTATCGAAATGTTAAGCGTCATAGACAGTGGCTTGGTAAAGGGGAAGGACCCCAGCCACAGCCAAGAATGGAACTTAATGGGCAAAAGGTTCTTCTTTCAATCTGGTGGGATTGCCAAGGAATAATCCACTTTGAATTCTTACCACCTAATGCAACAATTAATGCTCAAATATACTGTCAGCAATTAGAGCGTTTGAACCAAGCTTTGAGGAAAAAAAGTCCTGCTCTAGTGAATCGAAAACGGGTGATGTTTGATCAGGACAATGTGCGACCACAGACAGCAAGAATCACGTCACAAAAGATCGAAGAACTTGGTTGGGAGAAAATTCCTCATACATTCTCCCGACCTTGCTCCTTCAGAGTACCATTTGTTTCGTAGCTTACAGAATAATTTGGAAGCAACAGCTTTTGTAACACAGGAAGAGGTTAAAACTAACATTTGTCAGTTCTTCGAATCAAAGCCAAAAGAATTTTACAGTAATGGAATTACTAATCTTGTTAATAGATGGAAGGAAGTCATAGATAATCAGGGAAAATACATTGTTGATTGAATCTGTAATTAAATGTAACATTTGGTCACTTGTTTTCTTTATTCAAAATTCGGACAGAACTTATGGGATGACCTGATAAATTAGCTACTATGTTTTCTTTTACCATTCGAGTTCTAACGATATTTCCTGTAATTTACCAAAATGTTTTTTATCCATGAAAAAAATATCTATATCTTTAATATGCATTTGTTTTAATCAATTCACCCCAGGCAAGGTGATAAAGTCACTAAAACGCAAGGATCTACTGAAAGTGAAAATGCAAGAAAAGACTTTAAAAGGAACCGGAAACCGAATAATATAAATTTCAGAGTTTAGACGTAAACGTTAGAAGCATCGTGTTGAAGTAGAATTTAGTACGAACCGGAAACCCAACCCTAAATAGGAAACAAGGTATAAACCTCTATCTTTGCATAAAAGACTACGGAGGAGTGTGACAGGATTATAGATGCAGAAATCTATGCATAAAAACCTGGAACTTTTAGCATGTATAAAAAAAATACACAGTTTTAACTCTATACTTCTAAATATGGTCTGGAAATGTATTTACGACTGATTGGTTGATTTGTCCTGTACGTATTATCAACCTTTTGCAGATTATCTAAAGCCAGAAAACACTTTTTTATTGTAAGAATATTTTTTGCAGAATAATAAAGATTATCCTCATACAAGTTCTGCTATTTAACCCGTATCTGGGTGAAAAAAGGGAAATTCATACCTTTCCCATGGGTATGTGCGCGTAAGTGAATTTCATTCGAAATTGAAACTCGGCTCTCCGATTTTCATTAATTACACCAGCTGCTCATCCAAGAAGGTAGAATTTTCAAGCAGTATTTATTCAGAAATCCCAATGGTTTCACTAAGATCTCATGAAAAATTCTGCTTTCAATTTGGATTATTCTTATACACCAGTGTGTGCGAGCATGTGTGTGTGTGTGTGTGTGTGTGTGTGTGTGTGTGTGTGTGTGTGTGTGTGTGTGTGTGTGTTTATGTTTGTGTCCAAGCGCATGTGTGTGCATGGGGATAAGTACGTGAATGCATGTGTGTGTGTGTGTGTGTGTGTGCGTGCGTGCGTGCGTGTGCGTGCGTGCGTACCTATGTATTTTTGCGCGCACACAGAAAAATGATACATACATATATTGATGTTTTTAACCGGGAGTTCTTAAGTTCCATTTTTCTTTTCTTTTCTGTGAGTGTCAAATTCTCCACACCATCTTTCCTCATTATGTTTCAGAGAAATGTCAACTGTCTTTTAGTTTCTAAGTTTAAAGTTTCCTTTTCGCTTCCATTTTACCTTAAAACTTTCCATGCACCGTATAAGGTATTCGCAGCCTTATTCTTTAGACCCACATTTCTGTTGTTTTTCTTTCTTTCTTTCTTTCTTTCTGTCCTTATTTCTTTCTTTCTTTATGTCCTTATTTCTTTCTTTATGTCATTCTTTATGTCGTTATTACTTTCTTTCTTTCTTTCTTTCTTTATGTCGTTATTACTTTCTTTCTTTCTTTCTTTATGTCGTCATTACTTTCTTTCTTTCTTTATGTCGTTATTACTTACTTACTTACTTTCTTTCTTTCTTTCTGCCATTATTTTTTTCTGCCGTTATTTCTTTCTTTCTGCCGTTATTTCTTTCTTTATATCTTTCTTTATGTCGTTATTACTTTCTTTCTTTCTTTCTTTCTTTATGTCGTTATTACTTTCTTTCTTTCTTTCTTTCTTTATGTCGTTATTACTTTCTTTCTTTCTTTCTTTATGTCGTTATTACTTTCTTTCTTTCTTTATGTCGTTATTACTTTCTTTCTTTCTTTATGTCGTTATTACTTTCTTTCTTTATGTCGTTATTTCTTTCTTTCTTTCTTTCTTTCTTTATGTCGTTATTACTTTCTTTCTTTCTTTCTTTATGTCGTTATTACTTTCTTTCTTTCTTTATGTCTTTATTACTTTCTTTCTTTATGTCGTTATTACTTTCTTTCTTTCTTTCTTTCTTTATGTCGTTCTTTCTTTCTTTCTTTCTTTTTCTTTCTTTCTGTCGTTATTTCTTTCTGCCGTTATTTCTTTCTTTCTGTCGTTATTTCTTTCTTTCTTTATATCGTTCTTTCTTTATTTGTTTATGTCGTTCTTTCTTTCTTTATGTCGCTCTTTATGTCATTATCACTTTCTTTCTTTATGTCGTTATTATTTTGTTTCTTTCTTTATGTCGTTATTACTTTCTTTCTCCTTTCTTTATCTCGTTCTTTCTTTCTTTCTTTCTATCTTTCTGTTTGTCTATCTTTCATTCTGTAGAAAGAGTGAGTAACCTTCTCTACACTTATTACTGAAACATGGACTCGTCCATCCGCCATGATTAGAACGTCTGCTCATGGAACAGGGTCAAAAAGTGGGCTGTAAAGGCGTAGTGCTTGTCCTTCTTACGCTTGTCGCACTGGATTACTGCATTCTCAATCCGTGTTCTCATAGGATTAAACCCTTCTTCACTCAACCATTTTTGTTCCACTGCTTTCTTTCTTCTTTTTATCTTTTTATTTATCTCTCACAGGCTATCTATCTATCTTCATCTCTCTTTCACCCCCTCTCTCTCTCTCTCTTACAATCCTTATCTTAAATTAGCGTATGTATACATATGTAAATATCTGTATTCGTTTACTTGAAAAATGTTTACTCTGTTGAATAAGTTAAAACATTTGCTTCCAGGCATTCACTGCAAAGACCTTAAAAGCCACTGAAGAAATCTGCCTCACGTCACACTCTTCAACAGCCTAATGTATAATGAGTACAGTTCTAAAAGGGGTCTGCCAACAAGTGTCTTTTCTTTTCCCCACATACCGGAGACCTGATACTGACAAGGGAGATTTGAAGATTTTTATTTTTATTTTTTATCTTGGAAGGGGAAAATATGTGATGAAGATATTTGCGGTAAGGGTAATGGGGTGAACGGCACGTCAGTAACAAAAGGGAAAAACCAAACAATTCAAAATTGAAATAGAATTCAAGACAGTCATACCCACTAGCGCACGTAACCTTTTCTAAAAGCCCACACTTACACATGAGGAAATGTTTATGCATATTTGTGAAGAGAGAATAAAAGTTTTAAAATATCAGTGCTTAGTATATTTAGATGGAAAAAGAATGTTTGTAACATCCTGGCAGATAGTAAAATGCCTACCGACGATATGGAAATCTATCTATCTATCTATCTATCTATCTATCTATCTATCTATCTATCTATCTATCTATCTATCTCAGTATGTTCATAACTATCCCAGTCTGCACATAATCTATCTATCTATCTATCTATCTATCTATCTATCTATCTATCTATCTATCTATCTATCTATCTATCTCAGTCTGTTCATAACTATACCAATCTGCACATAATCTATCTATCTATCTCAGTTTGTTCATATCTATCTATCTATCTATCTATCTATCTATCTATCTATCTATCTATCTATCTATCTATCTATCTATCTATCTATCTATCTATCTAAGTCTGTTCATATCTATCTATCTATCTATCTATCTATCTATCTATCTATCTATCTATGTTCATATCTATCTATCTATCTATCTATCTATCTATCTATCTATCTATCTATCTCAGTCTGTTCATATCTATCTATCTATCTATCTATCTCAGTCTGTTTATATCTATCTATCTATCTATCTATGTTCATATCTATCTATCTATCTATCTATCTATCTATCTATCTATCTATCTATCTATCTATCTCAGTCTGTTCATATCTATCTATCTATCTATCTATCTATCTATCTACCTATCTATCTCAGTCTGTTCATATCTATCTATCTATCTATCTATCTATCTATCTATCTATCTATCTATCTATCTATCTATCTATCTCAGTCTGTTCATATCTATCTATCTATCTATCTATCTATCTATCTATCTATCTATCTATCTATGTTCATATCTATCCCAGTCTGTACATATCTATCTATCTATCTATCTATCTATCTATCTATCTATCTATCTATCTATCTATCTATCTATCTATCTATCTATCTATCTATCTATGTTCATATCTATCCCAGTCTGTACATATCTATCTATCTATCTATCTATCTATCTATGTTCATATCTATCCCAGTCTGTACATATCTATCTATCTATCTATCTATCTATCTATCTATCTATCTATCTATCTATCTATCTATCTCAGTCTGTTCATATCTATCTATCTCAGTCTGTTCATATCTATCTATCTCAGTCTGTTCATATCTATCTATCTATCTCAGTCTGTTCATATCTATCTATCTCAGTCTGTTCATATCTATCTATCTCAGTCTGTTCATATCTATCTATCTCAGTCTGTTCATATCTATCTATCTATCTATCTATCTATCTATCTATCTATCTATCTATCTCAGTCTGTTCATATCTATCTATCTATCTATCTATCTCAGTCTGTTCATATCTATCTATCTATCTATCTATCTATCTATCTATCTATCTATCTCAGTCTGTTCATATCTATCTATCTATCTATTACAATGAAAGTATATATATATATATATATATATATATATATATATATATATATATATATATATATATATATATAAGACACAGGGAAGCTATGTTACATTGGTGGGAAAATGACTGAATTCGAGACGCAAGGTCAGGACCAATAACATTACAAATTCTTCTATGGCAGTTATCATCAATCTAGGTCATAGATTATAGATATTGTCAATTTTCACTGACAAAATTGGAAATGCCATATTGATAAAGATTTAAGCTCATATGAATAAAAATAAATTGAATTATATCATCATATAAACAGATATGAGGACTTCATGGTGTTGTAATGGTCAGCGTAGTGAGTTCAGTCCCCAGTGGTTAGTCCACACTTTCGGCTTTGTGCCTCATCTAAACTATGCTTTGAAAATCATTTTGTGAACTCTGACGTGGTGTAATGTTAGAAAGCTTGTCTCATTAGATCCATTACGATTGAATAGTGAGTTTGAACTCACTATTTCCGTCATGTGCCACGCTCACATACGAACGGACTCTTCTAGCGCAGCGGACTGAATGGTAATAAATGTAGCTATTCTTATAAAATAATAGGAATGTGAAAAAAATGCAATAGATAACAAAATTGCAAATGGAACGAAACAGAATGAGATGAGAGATAAGTGAATATATATGGATATTAATAAAAAAAATTTCCTATGCTCTTTCTTAGAGTTTATCTAGCAGCGGGACAAATGAGAGAAAATTCGCTTACAAAGAGTACTATACGCCCAGAAGTGGCGAGTCAGTTCGGTTATGTGCCATGCGTGATACACACGTAGGCGATCATGTATCTTTCGATACATGACCGACGATGCAAATTTTTTCCCGCAGTAGGTTGTCATTTCTTTCTGCGTTAGACCAGTTGCCATCCAAGGCTCTAGAATCCGGTCTGTCCTGTTATTTACCCATAAGAAGGGGAGAAGACGAGGATTCATACCTTTCTCAAAGGTATTAGCACGTAAGTGAATGTAATGGATTCAACTAGAATTCGAACTCGGCTCTCCGATTCCTCAATCCGAGCTATCATTTACTCCGCCGTACTATCGTGTTGGTGAGATTTTACCGTAATATACTCGTGTATATTGCGAGTTTCTTACAGTCGGGTTTTGCACAAAATATAGGTTGTCGCACAATGCAGAGTTAATAGATTAAAAACTAAGCATTTTCCGTGATACACAGGTAATCTTTTTTTTCTGGGGGAGATAAAAGTCAGCATTTTCAGTGACCGTAACCTACCTGGTAAGACCTGCATGCTCAGGGTATCTTTGGCTAACGGTAGAGTCTGCTTCCTGTAAGCTAAAATCTTTCTCTCTGTTTCTACATGAATAGCAGAATGCCATTCTCTATGTGTACCGCTTACAATCTACAAATGCCTACGAATTAACAATTATTGTTTTTTTCCTTTCTCCGATTTGTGTTCATTTTCGTTCGCACGTCTTTACATCGCTTTTCCAACGGCACCCATTTTGTCTGATACGTATCTATACTGTATATGTTTCAGTCGTGTTCTTTATTCAGTCTTCCTCTATCTTTGCTTATTATGTTCTTTACATTTAATGCTATTATCTTATAATTCTTCCTTATATATTCTTAAAACCTTTTGACAAGATGCTCTGCAATAAACGGTAAATGATGATTGAAGAAGGTGAAATAACAAAGGAATTTTAATTCTAGTAGGTTTATTTACAATATACATTAATATCATCAAAAGTAATCAACAAAACTGGGGAGCACTATAAAAGTGCCATATCGAAAGAAAATGAGTACCTACCGACACCGAGGTTCGAACGTGACACTCTGGACTTATGGATATATGTTTTCTGCCAGGTGTATAAATAGCGGTGTCAGGCTATTGACTTGAGTGATTTATTGAGTGACTACTGAGTGGAACTATCCAGTCGAATTAGTGTGAATTATTGTGCGTCGATGATTTGGGTTTTGATTTAGAATTTTACCGGACGTTAAACCGAGCCGTACTACTAACAAGGTATTCAGTGAAATGGTTAATTCTCTTTGGTTGTCTTTTATTTCTTTGTTCTTGTTAAGTATTTATTTGCAGTTGTAATTAAATACTGTTTTCTGTTAACATTGAAGACTTGAGTTATATTTAATTATTAACGGCTACCGTCTGTTTTTACATTGAGCTCTCTGGATTACATCCTCTTTGGAATTATCAATACGGATTACAAAACCCTTCATTACCTCACTATATATATATATATATATATATATATATATATATGGAAGTCAACACTTAGAGGTGACAGTCTGTTTCATGCTAAATGCAATCGTCAGGCCTGATTTAGCATGAAACTGACTGTCGCCTCTAAATGTTGACTTCTATGTTCATTTTTATATTTACACACGTTCTATCTCTGATATTGAGCACTTTATCCCATAAACATATCACATTTTAAAACTATAATTCTTTGTATATATATATATATATATATATATATATATATATATATATATATATATATATAATGTGTGTGTTTTTTAAAAAGGTTCATGCAAACACAAGGTATAAAGGTATAGGGTCAATGAATGAGGTTGCTTTAAGATGAGTAGAAGGTAAGAAGTGCAGATTATAAAGATTTGTAGGAAAGTGTCATAAAGGGAAAAAATGAGTAACTACGGACACCGAGGATCCAGCGTGGCACTCCGGATTTAGAATATATGTTTTCCGCCATGTGTATAAAAAGCGGTGTCGGGCTACTGAATGCGGTGATTATTGAGTGACTATTGAGTGGAACTCTCCAGTCGAATTAGTGGGAAATATTGTGCGTCGATGATTTGGGTTTTCATTTAGAATTTTACCGGACGTTAAACCGAGCCGTACTTCTAAGAAGGGATTCAGTGAAATGGTTAATTATCTTTGGTTGACTTTTACTTCTTTGTTCTTGTTAAGTATTTATTTGCGGTTGTAATTAATTACTGTTTTATTTAACATTGAAGTCTTGAGTTATACTTAATTAATAACTCCGGCCATAAGTCACAAAAATAGCATATACACTATTCACATATAAATTATACACAAAGTGTTACAGTACATGCTACTGGAAGGAACTATTTATGATATACAGAAGAAAATACTTTTTTTCTGAACATTTGTTAACGATACAGGAAGAAATTATATATATTGCAAAAAAGAAAACAGTTCTTTCACCTGACATTTATTAACTGTCTATGAATAAATTATTTATGATGCAAAAAAGAAAACTTCTTTTACGGAAAGTAGGCTCAGGGTAAATGAGAAACCGTAACCAGGTAGGAACAAAAAGAAAAAGTACAGTATCTAAATCTTCGTATCAGATATTTTACTGTAAGTGATTTTTCTCACTATTTTGGGGCAGCTTTGTACAAAAAATGATAATTTATTGGCTATAAAATATGTCCAAGATGATGCCCAGTACTGCAATATATGACTATTGTAGGCCTACTAGTACTGCTCAGAAGCTGGGGTCGCAATATACA
>OZ038484.1:90034884-90059884 GCA_964036315.1 Acanthosepion esculentum
CTATTATTTCAAAATTACCCGCACAATTAACAGAAAACGTCCACAAACCATGATATTGCCATCAGCATATTTCCCGTTGGGATTGTGTACTTCAGTACAAAGGCTGTGCTGTCTTTGTTCCAAACGTGAGTCCTTGAATTGCACACAGATAGTTCAGGTTTTGTTTTACCTATTGTTGTGGAGTTATTTCCTTAGTGGAAACTGTATTCGGACTAAATGCGTCCTAAATAGGTTAAACGTACAGAAACGTTAGGAACTTGTAATAAAGTGTTACGCAGAGTAATCGAGTTGTGGTCGCTGACTACTTTTTCCTTCGACTACTACTGACTCCTACTTATAATAGAGGGGAGAGTCTATTATCTAGACAAGGTGTCTTACACTATAACATCTATTCATAAAGCACTTTCCCAAACGGATTCAGGTTTATTCTCATGCTCACGAAGAATTTTAACCGGGCATCGTTTTTGTTGGAGAACTCGATCTTAGTTTTCTTTTATGGAGTTCACTGCTTATTGTTCGCTTCGTAATAGTAACTTATACTTTTAATTCTTCCTGCATTTCTCTCCGAGTAGTCATTGGATTTTCTTGAATTTTTTTCATTGATCTAGTGCACAAGATCTCGATTTGTTCTCAACAGGTTTCACCTTTCTATACTTAGCAATAACAGGACCTAATAGTAGTAAATGGTATATATATATATATATATATATATATATATATATATATATATATATATATATATATATATATATATATATAAATGCTATTTTCCTGTCGCTCTTGCCTTCCTTCCAATGTTTGATGCTCAATTCTTTTTGCGAATTTAATAGTTCCTTGGCTTTCCCCATGATGATAATTATTGTGTATGATTTGTGTGTGGAGATAACCTTATATAAGAAATGAATTGCAGAATGTTCTTGATTGATCCGGTAATTGGAAGAATCTAGCAAAAAACTTAGAAATAATTATGCAAATAAAGGTAATTTACATCTTTTTATATTAAAGACATATTTTGTACGTAATTTTCTAGATAACACATAATTTCATTTATAACAAATTTTTCTATTTGTTTCTTTGCATACTGCAGCATCATGCAATGGAGTAGAAATATTGTATGGATTTGAAGTTTTATTTTCATAACTTATAACTATGTTAATTAAAAAAATTCATGGTGTATGTACACTCCGCACATTGTGTGTGTGTATATATATATATATATATATATATATATGTATATATATATATATATATATATATGTATATATATATATATATATATATATATATGTATATATATATATATATATATATATATATGTATATATATATATATATATATTAGAGATATAGATAAATAAAATGTACATTGAGCTCAGTAGCAAGAGGCGAAAGTCTGTTTCATGCTTAAACGCAAACGCCTAACTATATATGCAGTGTAACCCGGGTATAAGAAAGTTGTCGGGACCGGAGAAGAAGTCTCTTATATCCGGGTTTGGTCTATTTTGTTTATGTAAGTATGGCTCTAATTTGGGACCAGATAAAATCTCTCTTATATCCGGGTTTATCTTATATCCGGGTTACACACACACTCTCTCTCTCTCTCTCTCTCTCTCTCTCTATATATATATATATATATATATATATATATATATATATATATATAGTTCTGTATTTGTCTCGCTTTATCAATATTGGGCCTATTTATGTCTCTCTCTGTAAGCATATCGTTCTGTGTTCATTGTCATTTGTTTTTCTGTCTCTGTACGCAATAACGAAAGCGAGGTCACTGGTATGTTTTAGGCGTTGATATGCAAGTTACGTTGCTGTGATACTGCTTGTACAATATAAAAAGGTGGCTAATTAATCACTAAAGCATGAAGTGTTTTGCGGAGGGCATCAGGAGATAAGCGTTCATTTCGGAATTACAAGAAATACGGTAAATGCCACCTAGAACTTACCTTTAGGCATTATCTCTTGCACTTAACTCTACTTTTACTTCGTACATTCTGAGAATCAACGGTGCCGGTGTTTGAGCATTAATTTTAATCACAACAACCAGATTACGCTTTCACGATGACGATCCTTAGCAAGTCTCTTGTAAATAAAGACGACTTTCGGACATACATTTAGGAAACTAACATTCTGGAGCATTTGATTAGATTGCCGTTATGAGAGATCTAGAAACAGAGCCTTTCTCCGAACGCCTTACGTACGTTATCTTATTTGTTTACATACAACTCTTATAACAATTGTGATATTATTAGAATTTCTTAAATAAAACTTTGTCAATAGATATTATTTCTTAAATATTTATAGTTATCAGATATCATTCGTTTCGTTTATTTTCAGTTGATTATATTGCGATGCCAGTTCGATTCTAGTTGACGGAATATTATTTTTTTCAAAGTACACTACTCGTGTTATATGTGAGAGCTGAGAGAAAGGCAACTTTTTTCATAACATTTCGCTCGAAGCAAGGCGATATAGCCACTAAGTCAAATATAAGAAAAAAAGGAATACTAAATCGAGAAGATGATAAAAGAATGGAAATTAAAAAGATAGACGTTGGCAGAAAATGAGTATTTCAAGGTCAATGTTGATTGAAAATCAAGAAGCAGAAAAAGAGTTCAACATGCATGAAATACGAGAGAAAAAACTCTTAGCATAGAACTTACGGTAACATCTAGCAGTTCCAACCGTAAAATGATTATACCTAGAAGCCAATCTGTGCGCAGTGTCCCTTTAGGAGTTGGCGATCATGGCTCTCCAAATGTTCCCGTCCATTGTAGCTCTTAATAAGTTTTGTTTTTTGCCATCCCTTTCAAACCCTGCTCTGACATCCACTAACTCAAGCTCGCCAACAAGGTTGTATGTTGGTTTCCTCTGTTCCTTTTTACCCTCATTCTGTAATGTGGGTACAAAATTTTCCAAGCCCTCTTTACTCATTGTGTACCACAGAAATTTGAAATGTCTCTCCCAGATGTTAAGTATGAGTGTATTTTTGTTGTGTACTGTTAGCTGGCATCTTGCTAAGGACCCATTTGCAATGCAGCATAGAAATCGCTTTGACAATCATGCCTTAGCAAAGAAGGTCAGCTTAATGGGGTGGGTCTCTCAAGAAACAGCTCAAACGATTTTGACAACAAAGAAGGTTACTGATTGAAGCCAGACTCTGAATTCTCGATGAATTACTTTTTTAGACGTTGCTGTCATGACAACCCCCACCCCCCAAAAAACCCCGCTGTTTTCTATAATACAGTGACCCCTAGAGAGTGACGCTGAGTGAATGTGTTGTTTACTGAATCTTTATTGAGCTACAACGTAGCACCGTGTAGATGTATTTTATATTTATTTGTGTAGAAAGGTTGGGCGTGGTCTGGTGATTAAAAAGCTTGTCCCGCTAGATCAGTTACAACTGAGTCGTGAGTTCGATCCTCAATGGGCGCTACACACTTTCGGCCTTGTACCACATCTACGTTACGTTTAGAAAATCATTTATCGACCTGGTGTATTGGTTAGCAAGTTTATCTTGCTCAATCAATTACGACTGAGTAGACAGTTCGATCATCACTGGGAGCTCTACACATCCAGCCTTGTGCCACATCTAAACTACGGATAGAAAATAACTTATTCGCATGTAATGATTAGCAAGCTTGTCTCGCTAGATCAGTTACGACTGAGTCGTGAGTTCGATCCTCAATTGGCGCCCCACAATTTGCTTAGTAAATCACTATAAGTGTTATAATAAGGAGGGGAGGTAACTCGAACTGAATTAATCACCACACGTCCCAACCTTGTTTTCTTTGTCGTATCGCAAGATGGAACTTAATTTTTTTATCTTTTATGCAATATAATTATTCTTCCACAGAGTCGATTTAGTAACTTTTGCTCTTACACTCTCCCTACCGGAATGTTGGTACACAATTGTGGGTGATACGTAAAACCGACACTGTTAAAGTTGAAGGGGATCTATTGAAAACTTTTAATTGAAAGCGCAGATAGAAAACTACAATTTCTCACGGATAAATGAAAATAGTTCTTTCTTTTTACCTCCTCTATTCTAATTCAGCTTGAATATTGATTTCACTTGAATGCTTGTCACGAAGAATAATCTTTCAAGACACTTGCATTCCTTTTCATTGACAAGTATCAGTCTACTTGTTCCTTCATTAGTCCGTAAGTTAGTAAGCTAACAAGTTAGTAAGTAAGTTAACACGTGCGTTACTGTTATTATACCGAGTGTCCTCCCCCCTACAAATCAAAGGAATCAGCTCTTCATTTATTTTAAACACCTAGCCTGCATCTCGTAAGATATCTTCCTCTTTCAGGTAAGAATTTGCTGAAATAACTTATAGATACAATTACAGATATTGCGTCAAATTAAATTTTAAGTAATAAATAATAATCATCATAAACTGACGATTAAAATATACGGTAAGCATTTGTCCATGATGTGAGTCTAATGACAACTCTAGGAATTATTATTATTATTATTATTATTATTATTATTGTTTGTGTGTTAAGTTTCCTTCTTTGTATCCTGTAGGGCCGGATCCAAACTATGGTCCTCAGGTCCTATAAGAGAATTGTTATTTAACTGATAGCACATTTCTAAGGATATGGGCTGTTCCTAGTAAGGCGATTTTCTGGGCAACTTTATGTTGATGTTACCTGGACCAGTGTTAATAAAATTGTCCATTGCTTTTTTCACGAGGCCCAGTGCTCCAATTACTATTGGTACAGTCTCACTCTTTATTTCCCAGCCTGTTAATGTCGATCTCCAGGTAATTGTATTTGGAGAATTTCCTGTTAATTTTTATGGAGGTGTCTCTCTCAGGTGGTACTGCTATGTCAATAAGCACACACTTGCAGAATTTCTTGTCTTTTATGATAATATCAGATCTGTTGGCTTTTATTTCTCTGTCAGTTTGAATTGGCATGTCCTAGAGGATAATTACATCGTTATTTTGGGTAACTGTGTCTGGTTGGTGCTCATAGCATCTCTCAGTGGTTTCGATTTTGTTATTCTTGCATGTTTTTCCAATGAACATATGCCTCAACCTTGTTAGGTCTCTGTGTATATTCATTTTTTGCCAGTTCCAGACATCCTGAAATAATGGTCGACAGTTTCATCATATTTCCGTAGATCCTGTATTTCGGGTAAGTTCCATTATTATTATTATTATTATTATTATTATTATTATTATTATTATTATTATTATTTACTAGTATTCATTGGATTATATTATATTCTGGAGAATATTCCTGCCAATAAATCTGGAATAACAAATCAAAGACGCTTCTGAGTCTGTATTCATACTTTTCGAAGCGAAAAGGCGTAAAATTGTGACATGTTCGGGTAAAGAATGCATCACTGCATTATGAATGTAATAGAGGGTGTGTCCTATAATTAACCTCATTTAAAATGATAATATATGAGTAACTACATATCCCAGCCAAATGGAATTAAATAGGCTTCTTGATGAACAATAAAAGATTCATTCGTCTATATGCGAACAAAATATTCAAATGGATGTAGAGTTTATAACCGATTTCACAAATCTTCAATATGCGCCCCACCTGTGACAAGACACACACATCAAATCGGTAGTCCAACTCCTGTCAGACACGATGTAGCATGTGTTGCGTAACATTTTCCAGCGCCTCAGTTATTCTCTCCTTAAGTTCCTCTAGGCTTGTCGGAAGAAGTTCTCTAGGGACCTGTCCTTTCAAATAGTTCCAAAGAAAAAAATCATAAGGTGTCGTGTCAACATCACATTGTCATTATAACTGGCACGCCGATCCTTCTTCCTGGTAGATTCTCATTGAGATAAGTCCTCACATTTAACTTTTGAGATCATTTAAGCGAGAAGTGGCTATTATTCCATTACAGAATTATGTCGTTTTTTTGGGGGTGGGGTCACTGTACTCTTGTTCCCCGACCTCAAAACTCTGTTTTATTTCCCTGCATTAAAATTTAAAATAGGGCATTTAAATCCAACGTAAGAAAACTATAAGGTTTTCGATCAAGAAAATCAACCTTAATAACTTTTGAGATCATTTAAGCGAGAAGTGGCTATTATTCCATTACAGAATTATGTCGTTTTTTTGGGGGTGGGGTCACTGTACTCTTGTTCCCCGACCTCAAAACTCTGTTTTATTTCCCTGCATTAAAATTTAAAATAGGGCATTTAAATCCAACGTAAGAAAACTATAAGGTTTTCGATCAAGAAAATCAACCTTAATAACGGCGCTTTCGATTAAGCTATAATATTAAATAGGACAAAAATAATACCATTTCAGACTTTGAATCTTTGATTTCGTATATATCTGACTATAAAGAAAGAATCCAGAAGAGAGTTCGCTTGGAGAACTCACTTGCGGGCCCTTGCTTTCCTGTCTAGGTTGATTTTCGAAATTTTAAATGCAATGTTAATAGATATCTTCTGTCTTCCGTAACTTTGCAGCCCAGTCCAAACACCAGGTTCGTTCTCAGGTTCGTTCTCAGGTTCGTTCTCAGGATGCAGCGTCTTCCAATCGCTCGTTTGTGGCTTAATGTAAAGAAAATAATTGATCATACATCGTTACTCAGGAAATAAATCATGGAACGAAATTGTAGCAGTCAGCAGATTTTATTCAGTTTCATCGTTCTCGTGCTGTAGGGGAACGAGAAAAAGTGATGCGAGGTAAAAGAACAAATGGTCTTAGCTGCGTGTGCCTTCCTTTTCGCGTGGCGGCTTAGCCGTCCTCTGTTGTTTTTTTGTTGTTGCCTCTTTTGGTTGCTAGAGATTACTGTCTAATAGAGAAATCGTCTTCGTTTACTCTATTCAGCTGACCTTGTTTGTTAGAGTCATTTGACATGTTCTTGTGTGATCCACTCTTACAGCTTTTTTTTTGTCAAGACAATAGATGTAAAAACGATTTCTGTAACATCCTACAGGTGTTTCTTTAAAAGATATCACCAGACAACTGATATCACTACACTTCTTAATTTTTTTTCTTTTTTCATATATTCTTTCACACATCGTAACCAGCTTGCCTCATAGTGGCTTTATTGCCTTATTTGGCGTGAAGTAATTAAATTGTCAGATCAAGCGCAGTCGGTACCAGAGAATCATTGTGAATTTCAAAGTCTTTTAGCTTGCTGCAAAAAATTCCATCATATCATATATTATACCTTCCCCGTCGATTTTCAAAATGCATCCCGATCCACCATTTGCTCAGAGTGATTATGGTAGTAGACAAGTCGCCGGTGAACAATTTTAATAGCGCTGCGTTACGCTCTTTCATTCTTCTTCTATTTGCCGTGTCCCTTCAGCACGTATGCGATCATAGTTCTCCACAGTTTCCTATCCTTTGTAGCTTTTTTTTATTTTCGCAGATACATAATCAAGCATTCCCTTTTGATTGCGAGGTAAATACAGAAAGAAAGCATTGACATAATCTTTGTTTGGGCTTAGTGAAGGAAAACCTACATACAACTACTAAGAAGAAGAAGAGAAAGAAAAAAAAGAAAGAAAGGAAAAAAGAGGAAGCAATAACGTTTTCATACTTTTAAGTTTTGTTTCAATGAAATGGCTGTCTTGGGTATGACGATAAACTATATCTGAGTCCTGGGTAAGACGATAAACTACATCCAGCAGCAAAGCCTCTGATCAGTAGGTTTTGAGGAACATGGAACCACCTCTTAATTGCTGGTGTTCCCAGGACCACCCTAACCCGGGGTAGTAGCGCCTGTTAGGGTCCCAGCTACGGGCAAATAGTTAACCCCCAAACTGGGGTCAAAAGAATATAAAAGTGTAAAAATAGTTTTAATACCATAAATACTTTGTAAAAAATCATTACCAGCAATACATATTTTGAAGAAAATTTATTACCAGTAATACATCTTTGAAGAAAAATTATTACCAGCAATACATCTTTGAAGAAAAATTATTACCAGCAGTACATCTTTGAAGAAAAATTATTACCAGCAATACTTCTTTGAAGAAAAATTATTTCCAGCAATACATCTTTGAAGAAAAATTATTACCAGCAATACATCTTTGAAGAAAAATTATTTCCAGCAATACATCTTTGAAGAAAAATTATTACCAGCAATACATCTTTGAAGAAAGATTATTATTACCAGGAAGACATCTTTGAAGAAAAATTATTACCAGCAATACATCTTTGAAGAAAGATTATTATTACCAGGAAGACATCTTTGAAGAAAAATTATTACCAGGAAGACATCTTTGAAGAAAAATTATTACCAGCAATACATCTTTGAAGAAAAATTATTACCAGCAATACATCTTTGAAGAAAAATTATTACCAGCAATACATCTTTGCAGAAAAATTATTACCAGCAATACAGCTTTGAAGAAAATTATTACCAGCAATACATCTTTGAAGAAAAATTATTACCAGCAATACATCTTTGAAGAAAAATTATTACCAGCAATACATCTTTGAAGAAAAATTATTACCAGCAATACATCTTTGAAGAAAAATTATTACCAGCAATACATCTTTGCAGAAAAATTATTACCAGCAATACAGCTTTGAAGAAAATTATTACCAGCAATACATCTTTGAAGAAAAATTATTACCAGCAATACATCTTTGAAGAAAAATTATTACCAGCAATACATCTCTGAAGAAAGATTATTATTACCAGCAAGACATCTTTCAAGAAAAATTATTACCAGCAATACATCTTTGAAGAAAAATTATTACCAGCACTATATTTAAAAAAATTACCAGATATAAATCTTTTGAAAAAAAAATTACCAGCAATAAAAATCTTATCGGCATTAAATAACCCATTGAGGTTGATATACCGTAAAACTAAATAATCAATGAAATGGAAATCCTTGTGAATTTTAACTCTTTGCTTTTGTACACTCTTGCATTAGTAAATAATGAACTGCACTCATAATTTTGATTGCTGTTGGAATTATTTCGTTAAATTTGTAAAGTGCAAACAAATTACCATGCAACAGGGTTATCTCTACGGGCATTTTTACAGTATTGATACACGCAAACAGCTTATGTAATGATTGAATTATGGCTTATGATTCATCAAAAAATGAGGAAAACTGTGAAATGCCTCCGAGTAATGCACGAACCCAAATCTTCATAACAGTGAATAATAGAAGTAACATTCTGCAATTATGGAATTCCAAATTTATTTTCAAATTCATCAAAAAAACTAGCAAGACTCGATGATGATATCATTCGCGCCAAGAAGAATTTAAATAATCAATAAGTTCTATTGATCAGAATGTAATAAAGAGTAGGGAATTCTTATTAATGCAGAAATATGATTATCTCCCGAAATTAATAACATGGTCATGGACAACGAATTAATTGATGATAATAAGCGTGGAAAGAATTGATGTTTTGATAATCAATTAGAAAATGAATCGGAAAAATAAATTAATAAAATAATCTTTTGATCTCTGCATAAAATAAGACAAGAGATAATTGTAAATAATTTAACAGATCTGATAATGAAATAAATAGAAAAGTAAAAAAGAGAATCAATGGTAATCAATTCCAGCTAATTAATAACAAGATAATGAGGTCAGCAATCCGATGAGATAATTAATATTTCCGTTGACTCATTGTTTTTATTCGCTCAAATGGCAGTGTTTAATGACAGCTTTTTAATTTCATAACAGTGCGCACTTGTGACAAATTACGGTCAACTATGAAGACGAAGGAGAGTCAGTTGTAAGGGAGACAACACACTGGCCGGAATTGTATTCCATTCAGTGAAGTGTTTGAATCGGTCTCTCTTCCTCTCCCTCCCTCTCTCTCTCTCTATATATATATATGTATGTGTATATATATATATATATATATATATATATATATATATATATATATATATATATATATAGGGTGTCCATAAAGTTCGTGTGCACTTTAAATTATTAAATGTTTTAAAGTGCACACTATCTTTATGGACACCCTGTATATATATATATTATGCACTGTTACATTAGAACATGTACATACCCACTACAAAACTGTACATCTTGTTTCAACGTTTAATTAACCTCTCTTCAGGTAGGAAATACCATCATGGTTTCACACCTGAAGAGAATATAATTTAGCGTTGAAAGATGTACAGTTTTGTAGTGGGCATATACATGTTCTAATGTAACAGTGCTTAATAAAATAATATTTATTGCTATACTTTTTGTTGAACCCTGTTTTATATTAATATTTTGAACGTTGGAATTTTACTCTTCGTTGTTTTACATTCGTATATATATATATATATATATATATATATATATATATATATATATATATATATATATATATATATAGTGCGAGGTAGGTTAGTACCAATGTCCAAACATGATATTTTTTTAAAATGTGCTCAATACAGAGTAGAGCTTAATAATAATAATAATAATATTTATTAACATTTATAACAAAAACATATTATAAATCGCTACATAAATCATGTTTGTACACTGTGTGTGTCTCCTGAGGTGTTGGTGCTCAGGTGGAGAATAGACGGTCATCTTATAGATTTAAGGTAGCAGTACCCTCAACGCGATGGGCGAGAAAAAATAGTCCTAAGTTTAGAATGAATGCAAAAAGTTAACAAAAAAATTAAATCTAAATTTAACATTTTCAGCGTCCCTCTGCTTCGGACGCATGTGTAGTTGAACACTTTAGTCCGATGAAGTCTAAGTGACGAAACGCAACACATGGAAACTTGATTTATCTTGTCATAGTTTTTTTCCCTAACACATACATCTATTATATATATATATATATATATATATATATATATATATATGTGTGTGTGTGTGTGTGTGTGTGTGTGTGTGAGAGAGAGAGTATTGCGTCCCAGAATTCTTTTGCATTTACGAACAATTAAATTATAGAAGACATTATTAGAAAATCGCAAAATTTATGTCAAATCTAAGTATGTATGTGGAATATCCGGAAATCTTAGTGTATATCACGTACTAAAATTTAATTTATGCTTGAGATATATACAGTTGCGGCCAAAATGTTCAGAACGGCATTGTTTTCGTCAGAAAAGTAGGTATAAGTTTTTTTATCAAAGTTGTTTTATATTCTATAATTTTCACAGGTAGGCCAAGAAAAACGACCAAGAGAGAAGATCGTGCTATGGTAAAGTTGGTTAAAAAGGACAGATTTAAAACTGCTGCTGCTATTTCTCGTGAAATGAGCATTGTACTGAAGAAAACTTTATCTCGAAAAACTGTCTCGTCATTTAGTTGAACATGACCTACAAGCAAGAGCACCTGCAGTGAAGCCACTGATCAGCTCCAAGAATAAAAAGTGTCGTCTTAACTTTGCAACCGAACATGTGTTGTGGTCTCCAGAAAAATGGCAAACGGTGCATTTCAGTGATGAATCTAAGTTTATGTTATTTGGCTCAGATGGGAAAAGGTACGTTCGTCGAAAAGTAGGTGAAAAATTGTTCCCTAAAAGCCTTAAGACTAGTGTTAAATTTGGTGGAGGAAATGTCATGGTTTGGGGGATGATATCTGGAGATGGTGTGGCCTTTTGGTGCGATTACATGGAAAGGTAAATGCAGGAGTTTATAAACAATTTTTAAAAGATCATGCCTTTCCTCTCCTGAGAAATTCAACTAAGCGACCACCCATATTCATGCAGGACAATGCCCCATGTCACAAAGCTAAGGTGGTCATGAACGTCCTCGAGGCTGAAAAGGTTATTGTTATGGATTGGCCTGCTCAAAGCCCAGATCTCAATCCTATTGAAAATGTGTGGAATATTCTAGGAAAACGTTCGAAAGTCAGAAATCCTAAAACAACTGAGCAGTTATGGAATGCCCTTCAGGAAGAATGGAATAAGACCACCCAGCAAGAAATTGAAAATTTAATTTCCTCATGCAGTCGAAGATGTCAAAGTGTAAATTGAAGCTAAAGGGTTTCACACCAAATATTAAATAATTCCAGTATTCTCTGTCTGATAATTTTGGCCGCCATGGGTTTTGCAGTAAATCACTAAATCATCCATAACTTTTGTATTATCCTCTCATATTACACCAAGATCTCAGACAATAACAATTCATATCGTATTTATTGTCTGTGAAAATTATGGAATATAAAACAACTTTGATAAAAACTTATACTTACTTTTCTGACGAAAACAATGCCGTTCTGAACATTTTGGCCGCAACTGTATATATATATATATATATATATATATATATATATATATATATATATATATATATATATATATATATATATATATATATGAGAGAGAAAGAACAGATGGAATAAAATTCGTAGCATTTACTGTTAAAAATTGAGCAATACAAAGTAGAGCAATATATAATTATTATGTTTATTATAAGAGATTATAAAAAAAACATGTTGACATGGCTATACAAAAATATTCATGTTTCAATACTATCCCTAGCTACTTACCATCACCTGAATAAGTGTAATCATAGTACTGAAACATGAAATATTTTGTGTATCTATTTAAACATGATTTTATTATAAACTCTTATAATAATAATAATAATAATAATAATAATATTAATAATAATAATAATAATAATATATATATATATATATATATATATATATATATATATATATATATATATATATATATATATATATATATATATAATTAGTTTGGAGAGGTTTATAATTGGTATTGGTTCAGCCATGCCTGCTACGTACTTTCGTGAGCACATCAACATGATTTGTTCACTCTTCAGGGCCTGTTGTCTTCTCTTGTTCCCATCTTTACTCTTCAGGTCTTCTTGTCAGAGAAGACAACAAGCCCTGAAGAATGAACATGTTATCTTTCTTATACTCACGAAACTACGTTGAACCCGCATCACTTACCTAAGTGATAAAATTGTCCAAATTAATTCTGTTAACGTTCTATCTTAAATCGAAACCTACCTGCGCAAAAGGCTTTCCACCCGGGAGAAGTAGAACCAATATATATATATATATATATATATATATATATATATATATATATATGTGTGTGTGTGTGTGTGTGTGTGTGTGTGTGTGTGTGTGTGTGTGTGTCTGTGTGCGCGTATGTGTGTGTGCGCGCATGTGAGTATGTGTGTGTAATTATATGTATGTGTGTATATATATGTATGTTTCTGTATGTATATATATATATATATATATATATGTATGTGTGTATATGTATGTATGTCTGTATGTATATATATATATATATATATATATATATATATATATATATATATATATATATATTTATTTACGAGGGTCATTCAATAAATAAGTTGAATTTTTCGGTATAAGGACTTCTAATACAGATAGAAGCTTACTCTTTTTATTTTATTTTTGTTTTACTTCTTTTTCACATGGATTTAATTTCTTTTGCAGATTTAAAAAAAACTTTGAGAGTTTTGGCGATTAACAAAGATAGCCGACCAAGAAGCATGCTCCAGGATTGAACAGCGGTCAGTTATCAAATTCTTGGTTGCTGAAGGGTGCAAACCAGTTGAAATTCATAGGAGAATATCAACTGTGTATGGTGCCACCTGTTTCAGCCAAAAACTGTCTACAAGTGGGCTAAATTGTTTAAAGAAGGACGGAGCAGTGTTGAGGATGAAGACAGGCCTGGGAGGCCTACAGAAGTGAGGTCTCCTGAGGTGACCGAATCAGTCAATGACCTCATTCAGTCTGACAGAAGGGTGACACTGCAAGGACTTTGAGCTTATCTGTTGGGACAAATGCAGGGGTCATAAGTCAGCAGGAGTCATGTTGCATCATGACAAAGCAAGACCTCACACAGCAGCCCAAACGGTGCAGACCATCAACGAGCTGGGCTGGGAACTGATCCCTCATCCCCCTTACAGCCAAGACCTTGCCCCTTCAGACTTTCATCAGTTTGGTCCCTTGAAAGCATTCACGAGAGGCACTAAGTTTAAAACTGGCGATGAAGTCAAAAGTGTTGTGAGCGACTGGCTGAGACATCAGTCCAAAGATTTTTACGCTGAGGGAATACGGAAGCTTGTGCACAGATGGGAAAAGTGTGTGACAGTGCTGGGAGACTACGTTGAAAAATTTTAAAAAAGTAAGCTTCTATCTGTATTAGAAGTCCTCATACCGAAAAATTCACCTTATTTATTGAATGACCCTAGTGTATATATATATATGTACGTGTCTGTATATATATATATGTATGTGTATATATATGTATGTATGTGTGTGTCTATATATATACATATATATGTATGTATGTATATATATGTGCGTATGTGTGTATGCGTGTGTTGTGGTAATGTGTGTGCGTGTGTGAATATGCAAGAAGACTGGACCACTCAACTTTTTTTGCAATCAACCTTAATAAAAATATGAATACGTAGTTATTTCGGAATACAACTGTAAACACAATGGAAACGCAACTATAACGTATTCAACAGATGGACAGACAAATCTCGTCGTGAGATCTCGACAGTTTCACATGTTTGTCATGGTCTCGGCTTGTATGAATCAGTCCAGTACGAGAGAATCCAGTTGTATTTCATGGACAGAATCGAGACTGCTGAAGATTACACAAGTATATTGATAGAAAAATTAGTTCCCTTTATTGGTGCGCTTGAAAAGATCTGCTGTCTTTCAATACATTCTTCTTGTAGGCTCCATGTCCATTTAGCGCATTGGTGTCATGTCTCTCCACAATTTCCTGTCTTTTGTAGCTCTTAATACATTTTGTCTTCTTGCAACCTCTTCTAAAACCTTCTCCGTCTCTGTTGCCCTCAATTTGTCCTGAGTATATCATCTTTTCCAAGCCCGATTTCCTCATTATATGCGCTACAAATTTCAGCCGTCACTTACTGATGTTAATTGTGTTCCTTTAATTGTATCCATTTTCTCTAAAAATTCATCCTTGCTGACATGTTCAGTTCATAGTATTCGCAGCAGCCTTCTGTAGAGCAAGGGTTCTGTTGCTTCAAATCTCTTCTTTATATCTGGGTGAATTGTCGAACATTCATTGCCTTATAGGAGGACTGATATTACATAACAGCTCAGTACTCGTTTCTTTGTCTCTAATTTTTTTCCGTTTCTTAATACTATACTTAGCTTTTGAAAGGCAACTTTCGCTATGCCAATGCACCTTCGGGTATCAGCGTTGCACTTTCTGACCTCTGTTAAAACACTTCCCTAATATTTAAGATTTTGTACTTGTCTGATTTCGGTATCGCCAATTTGTAACTTCCATGTCGGGCTGCTAGAAACCATGTATTTTCTCTTCTTTCAATTATTGTTTAATCTTTTCAGATTAGAGAGAATCTGAAGCAACAATAGCTAAATGTACCGGTTGATCTCTCATGTCACTGGATTTAAATCTAATTGAGCACTGTGGAATGTACTTAAACGGAAGGTTGAAAAACTACGACGAACCAACAAGACAGAGTTAAAAGTGGAAACGTCTTCCGGTAAGCGGATATGCATTTCTAGTTCGGTTAATGTCATCTAACCTAACAGGAGTACTAAAGGGAAAATAAGGCGACAACGTTAAATAATGATTTTAATTAACCTCTTTCGCAGGAGAGTACTTATTTCTCGGCTGCGATTATATTCATATATTTGGTTACTTATTATCAAGGTATTTTTATGTTCACAATGATATCACAAAGAGCGATGCAAATGCAAAAGTAAGCATACCTCTGTTTTATCGATGATGCAAAATCGTTTGATAAAGTACCTCACAATGGACAGTTGGAACACCCAGGTAACCTTGACACATTTGTGAATAACATTAGAATAATCCTGAACCTATACTCGCGACAAACCACCTGCATACGAACAGACAAATAATTAAATGAATATGCAAAAACTGAAAGATATGTAAGACAAGGACGTGTCTTCTCGCCGGACTTCAGTCAGTTATGCTACTTTAAATAACATTGTGTCTCTCGACAATTATTGCGAATGTGCATATCTATTAGCTTCTATGATCGATATAAAATGCATTTGTTATATATTAAATGGGACATTTATATTCAAATCATGCTCTTCATTGACTGAGTTAATGCCTTTGATGAACAATAAGGTTTTTCATATAAATGGACAATGTAAGCATCAAAACAACCCATGAAATTTATTATTTTTTATTGAATAAAGTATTTCTTTTATTATTGATTGTTGAATAAGATTTGCTTATCTTAATTTATTTTCTATAGCAAAGAATTAGGTCAGCATGCTACATGCGCAAGAAAAATATAATTTGCATATTAAATTTTTTCACCATTCAAAACAAGATACAAATTTACAGATATTATTTAACCAGCAGCTGCTGATAATTGTAGACGGAGTAGAAAAAAGTTATATAATATATGAACTAATTTACAGAGAAATATTCCATAAGCAATAATTCTAGGATGATTTTTCAAACAGAAATAACTACAAATCAGTCAGTTATGTGCCATGCGTTATACACGCTTAGGCGATCATGTATCTTTCGATATATTATTGACGAGGCAGATTTTTCCAGCAGTATGTTGCCATTTCTTTCTGTGGTTGACCAGTTGCTATTCTAGGCTATAGAACCCGGTCTGTCCTGCTATTTACCCATAGGTCGTTGAACAACAGAGGTTTCGTATATTTCCCAAGGGTATTAGCACGTAAGTGAATGTAATGGATTCGACTAGAATTCGAACTCGTCTCTCCGATTCCTCAATCTGATCCGCTATCCAATACTCCAAAGTACTTCCTCTCTTGTTAATTACTCTTGCCAAAAAACCCTTATGCTTCGATGTATATTTTTCACTAATTTTATCTTATTCTGTTCTTTTCTGCATTCAGTCAGTTATGTGACATGCAGGATAAACGCTTAGGCAATCATGTATCTTTCGATACATGATTGACGAGGCAGATTTTTTCCTGAAGGAGATTGCCATTTCTTTCTGCGGTAGATCAGTTGCTATCCAAGGTTATAGAACCCGGACTGTCCTGCTATTTACCCATAGCTGGGGGGAGAAGAGGATTCATACCTTTCCCAAGGGTATTAGTGCGGACGTGAATGTAATAGATTCGACGGAAATTCGAACTCGGCTCGCCAATTCCTCAATTCAACCTATAAAGTGAGGCAATTCTGAGAGAATAAGAATTCCTACCCGGATTTAGTCTTGGCAGTCACAATCTTAACAGCATCAGATATGCAGATGCAACAGTAAAGACAGCTGAGAGTGTATGTTGCGAACGTAGATTGGTAGATCTGTGTGTGTTTAAATGGATCCGAATTGAGTTATGGCCTGAGAGATGTAATGTGATTCTTCTGGAAAACGATGTTGTGTCATGTCCAATATAATTATTCATGAATTTGTTTTGATCCGGAATGTTATTTCTTAAGTGGAAGGTAGGTTCATAAATAATGTCCTCTGTAATCTAAATCATCCAGTTGAGTTGATATTGTTGACGATGAGGTTAGATGTTTTTTTATAATAGATAAATTTATTATATTGTTTTGGTCGACTGTGGTTGTGTAATTCCTCATAATGTAGATAATGGAAAATTCATCCTGGTTCATATATATATATATATATATATATATATGAAGAAATATAGTCGTAAAGTGTGCTATATTTATGGGATAAAGTGCTCAATCAGAGATAGAGCATGTGTAAATATAAAAGTGAAAATAGAATTCAACAGTTAGAGGCGACAGTCTGTTTCATGCTAGATGCAATCGTTAGTCCACTCACTAACAAGGTTTGGATCAGACCATGGTATGGTTTTAAGGCACTCTCCAAAGGTGCCGCACGCTGGGATCGTCTCCCCTCCAGATCGAAAACATCAGGATGTCTCTTTCCTGACAAATCGACCACATATATACATAGCGTGTATTTGATTTATATATATATATATTTACACACACACGCATATATATATATTTATACGATTTATATAAACATATATATTTACACTCACACACGCGTATATATATATATAGCTAAAGCAATCGCTCAAAAATTAGACCTAGATGACCGAATAAGTTGCATGAGCAAGACGCAAGCCTTTATCACACTAAAAGACCACAAAGAAAATTTCAAAACCAACCCTGCATGCAGACTCATAAACCCAGCCAAAAGCGAACTAGGTAAAATAAGTAAAACAATACTAGAAAGAATTAATTCTGAACTTAGGAAGAAGTTAGGAGTAAACCAGTGGAAAAACACAAAAACAACCATTGACTGGTTCAACAGCATAAATAACAAACAAAATTGCCACTTCCTACAATTAGACATAAAAGAATTTTACCCATCCATAACAGAACGTACACTAGATAAGGCCATCAACTTAGCTCAGGAACAAATAATAATAAAACCAAACGAAATCGACATCATTAAGCACTCACGTAAATCATTATTATTTCACTATGAAGAAGCATGGATAAAGAAAGATGGGATATTTGACACTACAATGGGAAGCTTTGACGGTGCAGAGACATGCGAAATCGTAGGCATTTACTTACTACACGAACTAAGCAAAATAATAGATAGAAATGACACAGGGCTCTACAGAGATTACGGTCTCATAATCTTAAGAAACTGCAACAAACAAAAGACTGATAAAACTAGAAAAGCAATAATTAAAATTTTCAAAAATAACGGATTCGAGATAGATATAAAAACTAACCTAAACGAAGTAGATTTTCTAGATGTCACCTTCAACCTAAGAAAAGGCACACACAAACCATACAGAAAACCGAATGATAAACCACAGTACATACATATACACTCCAACCACCCGCCTTCTATAATCAAACAGATACCTAAATCGATTAACCGCAGGCTTTCCGACAATTCTTCCGATGAATCTATATTTAACAAGGCCAAGAAAGACTACGAAACAGCTCTAAAAGATAGCGGATTCCCAGCAACACTCACATACTCACCACAGAACACAAAAAAGACCAACAGAAAAAGAAATATCATATGGTTCAACCCACCGTACAGCAAAAACGTAAAAACAAACATAGGAAAAATATTCTTCAAGCTTTTACACAAACACCTCCCGGAATCAAGCACCCTACACAAAATATTCAACAAAAACACAGTAAAAATCAGCTACAGTTGCACCGAGAACATGGCACAAATAATAAAAAAGCACAACAGAAAAATTATTAACAAACCACACGAACAAATTAAACCCACGTGCAACTGCAGAATAAAAAACGAATGTCCCTTAAACGGTAATTGTTTACAAAACAACGTAATCTACCAAGCCACGACAAAATCAGCAGATAATGAAGAAAAAGTATATATAGGAGTAACCGAAGGACCATGGAAACAAAGAAATTATGTACACAAATCGTCTTTCACAAATAGTAAATGCTTTCTAAGTATATCTGGGAAATAAAAAACAAAACACACACCACACCAAAAATATCTTGGAAAATAAGGAAAAAATCATCAGCCTACAACAACCTATCAAAAACCTGCAAACTTTGCTTGGAGGAAAAAATAGCTATCATTACCTTCCCAGATGAAAATAAATTATTAAATAAAAGATCCGAGCTAATCTCAAAATGTAGACATGAAAACAAATTTTTACTACGTAACTTAAAATAGAAAAATAAATAAATATATAAACAAACAACAATAAAATAAGCAAAATAAATTACTCCAAACAAATCATAAAACCACACCTGTTAGAATATACGAAACAAAATCAAAACAAAAGTACGGACGAAAGTTATAACTGTTATACAAATAAAAAAAAAAAAAAAAAAAAAAAAACATTAATAAAAGATAATATACTACGTTACTTAAAAACCGAAAGCCAAAAAGATATAGTGTAACAAATAAATAACAACAAGTATAATAAATCGATCTAAATACATCCAAATATATAAATAAACTAACAACGGATTACGATAAACTAGCCGTTTAAAAAGTAACCGCCAAAATAGACTACCCATAATGCACCATTCTATAAATAGCCGAGAAAAATAACAGCACTAGTCGCCTGACGATTGCACTAGCATGAAACAGACTGTCGCCTCTAAGTGCTGACTTCCATGTCCACTTTTATATATATATATATATATATATATATATATATATATATATATATATATATATATATATATATGTATATATACATATATGTATATATACATATATGTTTTATACATATATGTTTTTATACATATATGTATATATACATATATGTATATATACATATATGTATATATATATATGTCTATATATATATGTATATATATATATATGTATATATATATGTATATATATATGTATATATATATGTATATATATATATGTGTATATATATATATGTATATGTATATATACATATATCTATATATACATATATGTATATATACATATATGTATATATACATATATGTATATATACATATATGTATATATACGTATATGTATATATACATATATATATATATATATATATATATATATATATATATATATATATATATATATATTTAAAAAACATAACAACGTCAACAAAACAATCAGTGATATTACAGAGTACTGGAAAGTCGTGCTATTCGCAGTTCTCATTGGTCAGACACCTTCCAAATGTATAAACGCAATATATAATATAATTGAGGAATACTTACGATGTTAAAGTGATTGATAATGTAAGTGTCTGTAAGTAAAAAAATGCTTTTGTATGTAGGTGTACGTAAGATGGTAATGTTAATTAATGTAAGTTTATATCCGTGTATGTGAGGGAAGTCTACAGATGACACCCTCATATATTGTTGGTTAAATTTATCGATATGTTGCAAAATAATTTTGTATTTGTTTGGATTTTTATATTCTGGTGTATGCGTATATGTATGTGTAAGTGGTGTTGGTGGGGAGAGTCTGTGCTCGATATCTCTGTGTGGGTTGGTGAAACGTAGTAAAAATATAGTTTGGTTATATTAAATACGCATAATTTGAATAGAAGGGAAATTTTTTAAATCCTCATTATTTTGGACATAAATTAGATACATGCATAATGGATCTATGGTAACATGGTGACATGTAATGTTTTAAACTAGTGTTTATAGTTGGTAGTAATATTATTGTTGTGGATTCCGGGATGAAATCCGGTATCAAATAATAACAAACGCCAAGAATGAATTCAGGAAATAAATGTATTAATGTAATAATACAAACTGGTAATACAGGTTAGTAGTTCCAGGAATGCGGGTTAGTAGGAAAATATATATATAGTCTTCTTACTGAATCTACGTGCTAGTTACTGTGACTCTTGCCGCTACGTTATTCTACTCGACCGACTCTACGTTCTACTACTACTGTTACTTGACCGACTTGACTTAAAGTACTGTCGGGTATTCACTGGCAGTAGTATATATATATACCTTGGGTGAGTCCATTTGTGTAAAAAGGGGAGAGCCCTCAATAGTTATAAATATATTTTCAAAATACTTCCTACTTACAAGCTTATGTTATTTTTTTTTTAATTAGGCTGATTTTAGTGAAACCAAAGTTATGTCCGACGTCGTTTTGATGTAAGACGAGAGAGTTAGAATATTTGTCTAAACGCAAGTCTCTCTTGTTTTCGTAGATCCGGTCTTTTTTAGATCACGTGATGTCTCTCTACATTCGTGCACTGTAGATATTTTATCTGATAAATTCCGGCATTTATATATATATATATATATATATATATATATATATATATATATATATATATGTGTGTGTGTGTGTGTATATATATATATATATATAATGTAAAATAGCAATATATATATATATAAAATAATATATATATATATATATATATATATATATATATAACATACAACGCGTGTTAGCACGTGCTAAACCCTGTTTCATCAGCCGTCGACTAGGAGTGATATCACGGTTTCGGTGGTTATGGCAGGACCGCCACCCCTGGCGCCACTAGCAACATTTGCCACCAGACAGGGTATGAAGATAAACACGTCGATTGTTCCTCTTTGCAGTTTCTGTCCACAATGAAAGTTTGCTATTTCCCGAACTCGTTTGCCGTTATTGACGCGTTCGTAGAAATCGTTATAAACGACCACGGAAATATTTCACTTGCGCACGTTAGGTCGTGATGTTCCACGCATTTTATTGGCTTGTTGTTTTGATCTCGACCAAATCCAGTTTGATGCTTGCTGAAAACGGCGCTTCAGTAATCCTTGTTTTGATCGTAACTTTCCTTTCTGTATTTGTCATCGATTTGGTCGTTTTTCCTCTTTTTCATTACTGGTCCAAACCACTCAACGCAAACGTCATATATTATTATACAAAAGGGACTGGTCTGTTGCCCTATGGGATCCTTAAGATTGGTATTAAGGTTAAAAGAAAGCTCTTTGTCAAGATTTGTCCAAATAGCCTTCTAGTTACATTTGGGCCACTGGATTCTTGGATTTCTCCAGGGCGCTGTCTCTCACCGATGGAATCCTGAACGATGTAGTCCAGATTCATAATCCCATCACTTGATTTACATTCTCCGATAGGAGAATTACGTTGTTTGCACCAGCGTGCATTATGGATACGTAGACCGCATAAACTGTTAAATCTTCTGCCGCAATCACACGTTGTATCAGGATCCATATCCAGTTCGTTTCCATTAAAGTCAGTCTGATGGATATATTCTCCCTCCCCTCTACAGTCTCCCAGAGAGAATTCTGCGTCTCTTGTATTTTTCATGATTTGCTTTAAATTCTTGTCTTTCCAAGATGTCACTCCAACTTTCTTGAGGATCACTTCGTCTTTCCGAAGAGTCATCTTGCTTTCCAGAGTGTCTTTGTAATCAATTTTTAACATACAACGTGTGTTAGCACTTGCAATACCCTATCTTCAACAGCCGCCGACTAGGGGTGATATCACGGTTTCGGTGGCTATGGCGGGACTGCCACCCCTGGCGCCACCAGCAGCATTTGCCGCCAGACACAGTATGAAGATAAGCAAATCGATCGTTCCTCTTTGTAAATTCTCATAATTGGGATAAAGAAAACGATTGTTCCTCCTTGCAGCTTCTATCCATAAGGAAAGTTTGATATTACTTGGACACTTGTTTGATACACATACACACACACACGTATATATATATATATATATATATATATATATATATATATATATATATAATTCTCCTAGTTTGCATACAAATTCAAACCGGAAAGCAGGAAAATATTAAAAAATAAAAAATAAACAAAACATCCTTCAAAACGAATGACGGCACTTTATGATTTTATCGTCTTTTGGCCATAATGTTCAATAGAGACGAATCCTTTATATTCAGTCGATAGTGAAAGATGCTGAAAAAAAGATCCTTAGCAAATTATTTTCATTTCTTTGCAACTGTGTTGCTCAAATACACCCAATAAACACGAGTAAATCTTGGATGTTTATTCACTATGTATTTACTACTAGAATGTTTCATTATTCGAAACATTAACTTTTTTTAATGTCTGGTGTCTATTTAACAAACAGAATCTTTCTCTTCGTTATAATGTCGCCTAATGAAGTTCTTTGCTGATGTCAATTTATCATTTTCAGACTGTTATTATTGACACACACACACACAAGCGAAGTTGGAAATTGCAAATAATTTCTCAACTCTCCAGACTAATTCCTTCCATTGACCAATTTTCACGTGACGTTTATTTATTTATTTATTTTCTTCTTTTTTTTTCAGGAGTGGTCGTTTTCAAGTTTATTACGGCATATTAGAACGCTTGTTTGGGTCTTCTGGCACTGAATTGATAACAACAAGTCCTCATGATTGGTGTCTTTTGTGTTTGCGTCGTCGACAGTGAAGAGGATTGCAAAGGAAATGTCTGCAGAAAGAAATGTTTTGATGTCCCTTAATCATTTGATTATTTGATCAGCTCTGCTTGCGCACTGAAAAGGCAGCTTTGGATTAAAAAAAGATCATTATCATCACCGTCATCCACATCAGAAAATCTCCAGCAGCAGAACCACAACCATCATAATCGTCAACATTATCAAATTCTTCATATTATACTAGAGGTTTGCCTTCACCAAGTTGGTGCTCATGATTCTCCACAACTACCTGTCATTTGTAAGGATCATCCCTGTCGTATCTCTCCCAATCCATGCTCTGCTATCCATTTATACAAGCTCGTTAGGTAGGTCACTCACTGCTTTACTTTGTCCCTTCTGCCATCATTATATACTTTGAGTGTCAGATTTTCCTAACCTTCTTTCCTTATTTGTTGACATATGGCCCAGTGGATAAAGGCGTAATACAAAAAGTTATTTGACCCAAAGAGTTTTGAGTTCAATACCTGGACACAGCAAAAGGAAGAAAAACTTGCAGAGTTGAGTTACTGAAGGGAATAAACTGATAGTGTTATATACCAAAAAAAAAAAAAAGGGCATGACACATGGAATTAGAACAATCTACCCGCGTGGACTAAATAAAGGACTCGAATTCAAATACCAGCGTATATCACCTGAAGAAGGCCGGACCGCACAATGACCGAAACGTCGCGAACACGGAAATAAAAATGAGAACAACAGTCTGAACGATGTAAATAAGTCCTTTCTAAGTAAGATGTTTATATTTTCGTACTTGTTTGAGTTCAACACCTTCAATTTCTAGTTCACATCTTGGGGTGTTCCTCTTATTGACAATCATACATTTTGTTGCTTACAATTGACGGTTAGTCTTTTCTTCTCTCCTTCCTTTATTGTTTTTTTAAGAGTTCTGGTAGTTTCCTTTCTGTGTCTGCTATAAACACTATCATCTGCGTAACTGAAGTTGTTAAGATTGTGTCAGTCAATAATAAATCCTGGGAGGAATTCTAGTTATCAGAAGATAACTCCTTTGGAAATGTTGAATAAATCCGTTGAGAATAGACGGCCTTATCTAACGCCCCATTCTATTTTTGTGTATTTAAAAACCATATCATATAAAATTAAACAAAAACAATGTCAACAAAAACATCATTGATATTATCATTTTGAAATTAAAATTTTCTT